>CM034310.1:7338104-7938104 GCA_019925795.1 Dendrobium chrysotoxum
CTAAGTAATTAGTGACCCAAGTAAGTTATTAATTGAATAATTATTTAAATCTTTTGATTCAGTAATTATAATAATTTTAGCATCAAAGGAAGAAGGCAAACATCACAAAATCTTATTCACTTTTTCATAGTTTGTAAGTTCTCTTTCGAAGGCATACAGGGAAGTGACAATCTATGTAAATCTAGTGAACATCTCAGAAATTGATTCATTGTATTTCATGTGAAACAGTTCATAATCTTGCAAGAGAATGTTTAGTCTAGATTATTTAACCTTGTTAGATCCTTCATAAGCGATGCACAATCTATCCCAAATTTCTTTACCAATTACACATGTTAAAACACGCATATAATCTTAAGATTTCAATGCAGAGAAAAAAAAGTTTAAATATTTAGCATTCAATTGAGCAAGATCACGATCATAAGTTGTCCATTCAGCAAACACAATTTCAGTTTTAACTCCATTAACAAGTCTATAGGGTGCAACATAACCTTTTTTAACAAGCATCAACATGCGATAATCGATCGATTGCAAAAAGGTGACATGCGAGTTTTCCAAAAATTAAAAGGAATATTATCAAATAAAGGTGGTCATGTGATTGAATAACCTTCCGCAGTATTACAATTTTCAAAATTAGCCATGGATTATAATTCAAAAGTTTTTTAAAACTTGATTTTATGAATCCCACTCTGATACAACTTGAAAGTTCATTAGGGTTGTTAAGCCCTTATGAACTTGTCCCAAGCCTAACCATGAGGGGGGGGGGGGGGGTGAATTAGTATTTTAAAAATTCTTGCACAAATAGAAAAATATTTTTATCTTTTTGAATATTTGAAACACAAATAATGAAAGCCAAAGCTTATAACCAAAATTAGATTTTCAACCACAGATCAGATCACAGAAAATATGGGGAAATTAATATGCAAAAAATAAATGAAAAGAGCCCTTAGATTTATAGTGGTTCGGTCAACTTGACATACATCCACTCCCCGGAGCCTCCCCTCCATGTATTGCACTAAAATACTATAGTGACTCTCCTTTTGCTCCCACAGCGAGGTGGAGAAGCCCTTACAAAATCTTTCCACCGACACTGGTGATGTAGAGAATCTTGACTCTTTTTGCTTCCTCCTAAAGTTGGCAGAGAACCCCAAAAATCTTTTACTTCCTCCTAAAGCAGGCAGAGAACCTTGGACTCTTTTTGCTTCCTCTTGAAGTAGGTAGAGAACCTAGATCTGATGTTGATGATCGTCTCCCTAGAGCCACTATAAAACCAAGTACGAAGAAGGAAGATGATGATCGAATCCTTACTTGGAGCAACCTTTGTGAATCCCTTCACAAACTCCCCCTCATAAGATCCTCTCTCTCTCTCTCTCAAACTCTCCTCCTCTGAGCTCTCTTGGAGTGGAAAAATCAATAAAAGATTGTTGAAGAGATGGTTAAAAAGCTTAAATAGAAGGAATAAAAAAATGCCCTAAAATTCAATTTGCCGACTATATCATCCAGGATGATTTGTCGAGTGTCCTATACGATCAGTACAAAATCAGCCATTTTGCCAGGACGATTGCCATGGTCTGGATGATCAGAAGAAATATTTTCTACATATCATCCATGATGATTTTACGATCGTCTGGGCCGATTAGTTCAATTAGAGTGAAAAATAAAAAATCATCCAGACAATTTCTCAGGACGTCCAGGACGATGTCCTGGATGATTTGAAGAAAATAGGGGTTTTCATCCTGGACAATTTCCCAATCATTCGGGACAATCAATTCATTTTGGGTGGTAATCAAAAAATCATCCTGAAAACATCTTGGGATGTCTAGGATGATATCCTGGATGATCAGAAGAAAATCATGGTTTTCGTCCAGGATAATTTGAGATCGTCCCATGAAATATAAAGGATCATCTGGGATGATCGGGGATGATTGTTCTGTATGATGTGATTGATCAATTAAATTATAACTATTCTACTAATCAAGGAGTCTATTTTGGAAAAATTGTAGTGAATCATCCATGATGATACAGGTATCATCCCGTACGATCAGACCAAATACCTAAAAGTAAAATATTTAATAAAATGTGATTGGTGGTTGATTTCTGAGTTTAAATATATCATCATGGATGATGTGAGGATCGTCCAGGATGATCTGCTTAATCAAACTTACTTAGCCTAGATGCCCTAATTAGGGTTTCTATTTTGAACTAATCATCCAGGATAATTTGAGATCGTCCTATACGATATGCTCAAAAATCAGAAGACTCTTAAACTCACCAAATTTATCCCTATAGTGTGTTTGTGTAAGGTTACTTAGCATCATGATTCATCTTATTACATTTGACTCAAGAAAAGATAAAAACTATTAAAATTTAAACTTACAGACTGACTCAGTCCTAGTCTACCCAATCACGAGATGGCTTTGATTACAATTGACTTTGTGAACTTGAAAAGTTAGTAGGTATGGGCAACTAAAATAGACATGTAGTAGTAGTAGTAAAGAAGTAGAAATATTTGATATCATCAAAACTATAATGCTTGAACCTAGATTTGTAACAATGATGCCTTATATCTATATGCTTGGTCCTTGAGTGTTGGATTGGGTTCTTTGAAATACAAATGACACTTATATTATCACAGAAGATTGGAATAATGCCAATTGAACAACCTAAATCTACGAGTTATTATTTTAACCAAAGAACCTATGCCACATAACTGCCTAAGGTATATATTCTGCTTCAGCTGTTGAAAGGGCAACTTAATTCTATTTTCTGCTAGACCAGGAAACTAAAAAATTTCCTATGAATTGATAAGTTCTAGAAGTACTTTTTTTATCAACCCTACACCCTGCAAAATCTGAATCAGAATATCTAATAATTTTAAACGAGGTGTTGTGCCTATTGAGTTCCTAAAAGATATCTCAGAATTCTTTTAACAACAGTCAAATGGGATTCTTTTGGATTAGATTGAAATTTAGCATAAAAAGTAACACTAAATATTATATCAGGTCTACTAGCAGTTAAATAAAGTAATGATCTAATTCTCCCTCTAATTTTTTTTATCAATAGATTTACCTTTAGAGTCCTTATCTAACTGAACTGAGGAACTCCTTGGAGTACTTATTGGTTTAGCTTTATCCATTTCATATTTTCTAAGGATGTCCTTAATGTATTTAGACTGACTAAGAAAGGTGTCATCCTCTTTTTTCTTTATGCTAAAACTAAGAAAGTAACTCAAGTCTCCCATCAAACTCATTTCAAATTTCTTACTCATTATTTTGGAAAAGTCATCACAAAGACTTTTATTTGAGGATCCAAATAATATGTCATCAACATAAATTTGAACAATGAGATGATCATCTTCTTCTCTTTTTATGAAGAGAGTGGTATCCACACTCCCTCTAACAAAATCTCTTTCTAGTAGGAATGTGCTTAGCCTTTTATATCATGCCATAGGTGTCTGTTTTAGTCCGTACAAGGCCTTCTTCAATTTAAACACATAATTAGGGAATTGTGAATTTTTAAAATCTAGAGGTTTCTCAACATAAATATCATCTTTTATCATTTCATTTAGAAAGGCACTTTTAACATTCATTTGATATAATTTAAATCCTTTAAAATAGGCAAAGACTAGTAGCACACTTATTGCTTTAAGTATGACTACAGGGGCAAAAGCCTCCTCAAAATCAATCCTTCTATTTGATTGTACCCCTTGGCCACCAATCTTGCCTTATTTCTAACTACTACACCTGAGTTATTCATCTCATTTTTTAAAACCTACTTAGTTCCAACAACACTCTGATTTTCAAGTCTTTTTACCAACTCTTAAACATCATTTCTAACAAATTAATTCAACTCTTCTTGTATAGTTGGAATCCAAAATTCATCAGAAAGTGCTTAATTTATATTAGTGGGTTCAATCATAGAAAATAAATACTAAGTGGTTCACTTCTTTGCTTAGTCCTTGCCTAATTCTAACACCTTTACTCGGGTCTCCTAAAATCAGTTCTTTAAGATGACTTAGAATATTTCCATTCTCTAGGCAATGCATTTTCTGTTCCAACCCTTTCTTCAAGATTTGTATTTTCAATTCCTTGGGTGACTTCTTCAACATCTTCTTCCTCCAACTTAGACCCTCCAAAACTATTAGATTCATCAAAAACTTTAAGAGTGGTCTCCTCTACTACCAATGTCCTTTTATTAAAAACTCTGTAGGATTTGCCAACACTTGAATATCCAAGAAAAATTTTATCATCAAATTTAGGATCAAATTTTTCTAAAAGAGTTTTTCCAATGTTATGAATAAACACTTTACATCCAAAGACATATAGGTGTGGGAGATTGGGTATTCTACTATTAAGAAGTTCATAGGGTGTCTTATTCAACTTAGATCTAATGTTCACCCTATTCAAAATATAGCACGCTGTATTAACCGCTTCTGCCCAAAAATATTTTGGAAGTGAATATTCAGCCAACACGGCTCTAGCGGTTTCTATCAAAGTTCTATTCTTTCTTTCAACAATCCTATTCAGTTGAGGGGTCCTAGGAGCTAAAAAGTTGTTATATATCCCTTGTTATATACAAAAAGCTTCAAATTTCACATTTTTAAATTCTCCCTCATGATCATTATGAATCACAAGAATTTTACAACCTAGCTTCCTCTGAATCCATGCAGAAAAATTTCTAAACTCATCAAATGATTCACTCTTATATGATAATAGTCTAATTCATGTAAATCTCTAATTATCCATTATCACATACCCAAAAGTTTTCCCTCCTAAACTTAGAGTGCTAACAGGTCCACAGAGATCTATGTGAAGAATTTCTAAGGGTTTGTTAGGTCTAAGATCTTTGATTGAATGAAAGGAGGATTTGACTTATTTTCCTAATTAACAAGCATCATACAAGTAATCCTTAGTGAAGTCTAATTTGGGTATTCCTCTAACCAACTCTTTTTGGATAATCTTTCGAAGATTTTTTTATGCTTGCATGATAAAGGCTTTTATGTCATAACCATAATTTATCAGAAACAACTTTTAGATAAAAAGCATTGGAAGATTTAATACTATTTAAATCAAGCATGTACACATTATTTATCCTATTTCCATGCAACACATCAAATGCATTTTGGCTTATAATGTAGCTTGTAGGTAAAAATTTTATGTTAAAACCCTTATCACAAAGCTGACTAATACTTAGCAAATTATGTTTTAAGCCTTCTACTAATAAAACATCTTCAATCAAAAAATTCTTTGTGTTGCCAATCATACCTGTACCTACCACTCTTTTAGTGGTGTTATCTCCAAGTGTCACTTTGCCTCCATTCCTGACTTCCAGCGTCATAAATTGATTTGCATCTCCAGCCATATACTTTGAACATCCACTGTCCAGGTACCAAATGCTCTCACGAGGGCTTGTATGAGAACGTTTCTACAAAATTATTAAACATTAAACTTGGGAACCCAAATAAATTTGGGTTCACCTCTTGGCAATGATAATCCAAATGCATGTTCGATATGTTGTGATTGATGCATCTTAGGTCTCCAGACTAAATATATTTTATTATAAATAGTGCAAGTGTGGGAAATATGCCTCAACATTCCACATAAAAAGCATTTAACACCAGGAAAAGGATTTACTATTATATATGAGTGATAATATCTTTTCTTAGGTTTTGACCTTGTTCTCTTTTGAATAGGATTGTAAAATTATTCAAGTGTGGGAGGTGACTTATTTTCCTTAAAAGCTTTTAGTTTTATTTGAAGATATGAACTTAAGTTTTCTAAAATTGAATTTTCAATCTTCAAGTCCTGTTCCCTTTGTTTAGCTTCACCCATAAAACCCTTAAAATCATTTTCAAGCTCACTATAAGATGTTTTAATAGTTCATGCCTCTTATTAAAATCATCAAATTCATCAAGCAAGGCCATGTGATTTCTATCTGTGTCTCTATGATCATTCTTAAGAATTTCATGCTCTTTTTATAAATTTAAATAATCGGTATTGAGGCTAGCATGCAATTTTTTAACTTTCCTATATGCCTTATGAATTTTTTTAGAAACTTCAAATAATTCATCATAGGATAGGTCACATACCTTCTCTTGATCTAAATGATCAAGTTTATCTGCCATTAAGCACAAATTTATGACCTCCTATTCTGCTTCTATTTCTGAAGAGTTTGAAGCTGAGTCAAGCCAAAAAGCTCTTTACATTTCAATTATCTCCTTGTTTGGATTAGCTTTGAGGTTTGGGCAATCAGTCTTTATATGTCTCAGCTTTTTGCATTTATAACAAATGACTTCATTAGCAACTTTTGGATTTCTAATAAACTTACCTTTGTTCCAATGTTGACATTATCGTTACTTTCTCTTAAGGAAACTTTTGAATTGTCTAGTCATTAGTGCAATATCTTCTTCATCTTTAGGCATTGATTGATCACTCTCTAAATCATCCACTTTCAAAGCTATATTCTTTTCTTTATGCTTGTCTCTTGTATCAATCTGTCTTTGATTCACTCCTTGCTCATAAGCAATTAGTGATCCAAATAGATTATCAATAGAATATATGTTCAGATCTTTTGATTTAGTTATGATAGTTATCTTTACATCATAAGCAGTAGGTAAACAACGTAAGATTTTATTAACTTTTTTGAATTAGCAAATTCTCTACCTAGAGCATGCAATGAGGTAACAATCTGAGTAAACATTGTATATATATTAGAAACTAACTCATTTATTTTCATGCAAAATAGTTCATAGTTATGTAATAAAAAGTTCAACCTAGATTATTTTAGCTCATTCGTTCCTTCATAAGTTATGTAAAGTCTATCCCAGATTTCTTTTCCAATTTTACAGGTAGAAATATACATTTAATCCTCAAATTTCAAAGCACGAAAAAAACTATTTAAACATTTGGCATTTAATTGTACTAATTCTCTTTCTTCTAAAGTCTAATCAATAAATGGTGTTTCAATTCTAATGCCATTAACAATTCTAGTAGGTACAGTATAGCCTTCCTGTACTAACATCCGCATGTGATAGTTAAGCGATTGTAGAAAAGTAAACATATGAGTTTTTCAAAAATGCAAAAGGAATGTTATCGAATAAAGGTGGTTTAGTGATCAAATATCCTTTAGTAGTATTTTACTTTCCAAAATTAGCCATAATCATTTTTCAAAAAGTACTCTAAACCTTAATTTTTAAAATTGGCTCTAATACCCCTTAAAATTCATGTAGGTTGTTAGACCGAATATAACTATTCCAAGGCTAACCAAAAGGGGGGGGGGGGGGTTAATTGGTTATTTTAAAAATTTCTTAGATTTTGAATACCTTTTTCAAACTTTTAGATGATTAAAACACTGATATTAAAATATGCAGTTGTTTAGATATGATTATCATAAAAGATTTTTCAACCATAAAACATTAAAGTGTAGAAAATAAAAATGCAAAAAAATTAAAGAGAATAGAAGAACATCAAATTTTATAGTGGTTTGATCCAACTAGACTTACATCCACTCCCTGAAGACTCCATCTTCAGGTATTACACTAAGCAGAAGTGACTCTCCTTTTTCCCCCACTGTAAGACGGAGAAGCCTTTACACACTCTCTTCCACCAACCCAGTGTGGCAGAGAACCGTCATCCTTTTTCACCCTCCTAGTGAAGGCAGAGAACCATCATCCTTTTTTACCCTCTTGGTGAAGACAGAGTACCTTGATCCAATGTTGAAGATCTTCTCCCAAGAGCCTTCAAGGAAGTCGAGCAGAACCTTGAAGAAGAAGACAAAAGAGATCCTCACTATAGGCAACCTTGTGAATTCTTAACATTCTCCTTTCACTAGATCTCTCACTCTTCACTCACATAAGTTCTCCCAAACACACTCTCAATGGTTACTCTCAAAAGAAGTTTACAGCAAAGGACTCTCTCAGTCAATTTTTAGGACTTAATTTATAGGAAATCCAAGAAAAACCATTCAAAAACTAAAATTTACAAGAAATACATCCTACGATCATAGATCATACTGTACAAATAGTTCAAAAAATCCTGGCTTTGTCTGGTACAAACTAGAATGAACATAGTTTCATATACTGTTAGTCATCTATATGAATGGACATTATACTGTACGAACAGTTCAAAATTGGATGTGTTCATTTGGTACGATCTTGTACGAACCCTATTTAATATACTATCAGTCATCTGTATGAATGGACATCGTACTTTTTTTTGAAGAAATGCAAAATGCATTAATAGCTAGTAAACTGATAACCTACATACAAACTATAGAGAGAACAACTCCCTTCCACTCTCTTCCTTCACCAATTGGACAAATGAAGGAGGAAGTTTTCTCTCACAAAACAAATCCCAAAAGAAATCAAAAGAAAAAGCAAGCCTTGCACAATAGTCCACAAGCTTATTACAACTTCTAGGGACAAAATTAAAAATAACCTTATTACAATCTCTAAGAAACAAAGAATCATGATCTTCAAAGCATTTCTCAAGCTCCTTCGGTTTGCTGTACAACTTGTGAAGAAACTTGATAATGTTCTTATTGTCTCCCTCAATGATAATGCCAACAGCATCTGTTAAATAACCTTTTAAAGCTGTCTTGAGAGCTTTAAACACCATGAACTCAACTTGAGCTGCATCCCAATGGATTCCATGCAATCCAAAAGCCAAAACAATTCAAAATTGAATGTGTTCATTTGGTATGATCAGGTATAAACTCTATTTCATACACTGTTAGTCGTCTACACTATTGGAGATTGTACAATGTGATTAGCTTTAAAAATTTATATTTTATCTCTCTCCGCCTGTGTGTGTGTGTATGATTACTCAATTACATGGCATCTTATTCTAACTTTTCTTGAAGTCTTCATCAATCTGGGGTAATATATGATTTCCCTAAAATATTATTACACACTGAAACAAATAAAAGTATCCAAGATATGCTAAGAGAAACACTAATATTATCAACACAATAATTAGTTTTCCTATCATTAAAAATCTTAAGCTCAATCTTGATTATTGAGTTGCAATAAAAAGTTGATTTAAAATGTAATCTTCCCACTTCTCTCTTTTCTCGCCCTGCCAAAGAATTGAAATAGGGAAAGGAATGACTTGGAGGGGATTTTAACAAAATGATTTTAGATATTTTTATTGAAAAAACTAACATTTAGACCTAGCACCATAATACCCTATATGTTTCAAGAAAATCTTGGATTATGTAGCATTTTTGGCAGATAACCACCGATGATAGTGACTCTTAAACGACGAATAATATCGCTATGTTCTACCAAAATAGTTTCTAGCAGAGATTTTTCACCAGAATAAGGTTTCTAATGCGTGATTTACCATCAACTACATTTTCGCCAGAAATCCACTAGAAATGCATAGTTTTTGGTAGAATTTTATAATTTTTGGTAGACTTAGGTCACTGATAAAACCTGAATTTCCTGTAGTGATACCTGTTGAGCTCACTTTTGTATGAGGTCACTATGACCTTTCCTAGACTCTAAATCCTATAGAATCCTCCTAGATTCTAGATCCTAGGATGCCCCTACACTCCAGGACCTATGATCAATTTAGATCTTAGATCAATCCAAATCTCAATTCAATTCAAACTTCAATCAAATGTAGACTTCAAACTTTGAGCCTGTTCCTGATCTGGCTTCAACCTTATCTAACTATTTATGATCACTCAAATGATTATAAATAATTTGGACAATTCAATCCTAATCAGTCAAATTTAAAATCTAATTCAAATCCAAAAAACCCAGACCAAATCTAAGGGCTAAGGACTAAGGTTCTGAAACCCTTTCTAGGAGAACCTTCAGATCCCTTGAAACATAACCAAGTGATCTTCAAATCATAATCTGTTAGTTGCATATTGACCAGGCATGTCCCTAGGTTCAACCCCCGAAATTTGAGTTCAATTCGATACTTCTAACCCTGAAAACTGAATTGATTTCTAAAGGCTGCAAAACCTTCAAATATTTACGACTTGTGCCGCTAGACCCTCCACCTTGTGGAATTTAACTCTGGAACTCTTTCCAAACTCTCAGACCACTTCTACCACCTCTATTATAACATATTGATCAGTAACCTACATTTTTTCTCTAGACCCAGTTTAACCCAGAGTTGATTGAAGGTCAAAATGACCAAAATGCCCTTTAAAGGAATTTTTAGACTTTTGGCTAAAACTCAACATGGTTCAATATCTTTAACCTTTGAAACTTCTTCTAATGAATCTCAAATGATATTTGAGATCCATTGGACCCAAACTAAACCCAAGGTTTAACCAGGTTGACTAAGTCAACTATCGTTGACCAAATTGACCCTTAACCCAACCAATAGTCAAATCCAATATTTGAACCCATTCCAAACTAAATCAACCCTCTGAAGTACTTCAATTGAACATTTTAAATGCTTCTAACTCATCCTTAAGTCAATTCCCTATGAATTTGACTTTGTCAAATTTTCATGCTTGGTCAAACTTCTCCAAACTTTTCAAAATCCATTCTAGCTCCAACACCATGACTCCATGCTCCTTAAGATTGACTCCTATCGCACCCTTAACCACCTTCATGCATATCCTAGTCACCATTGACTGGTCAACAAGTCAATGGGTTAACAAACCCTTGAAATGAGACCAAACCATGGCCACCTCACCATGCCACATGAGCAAGCTTTCCCCCTCCCAAAATCTACTCCAACCTGCTCAAAAGGAACTAATTCCCTTTCCTAAGAGGTCACAAATCAGCCCCCTAAACTATGCTTAGGCTTGGTTTAGCCAAATAACGGAAAAGGGGTGTGGTCCTCCCCACCACTTGAGTCAAACAATCCCTCTCAACCTCAACCCTTTCTCCTAGTTTTAAGCTGCCTTGGGGACACATGTCACCCATCCAAGCCCTTCCTAATTGAATCCTAGCCACCCAATTCAAAAGTAAGGGCTTAAGTGTGGAGAACTTGCCCTAAATCACATATTCTTGCTCATTTTCACCTAAGTCCCAACCCTAGCAGCCTCCAATCTTCCAAGAGCTTCTCCCACACTCTCCAGCACTCCCCAAGGCCATTCCAAGCTTTCCCCAATCATTTCCACCATAAATCCACTATTTCATTGAAAAAAGAGAGAGAAAAGATAGAAACACCTTCTCTCTTCAACAACTTCAAATCTAGCCATCAAAATCCTCTGGAGTCTTCAACAAACTTGTAGATGATATCATCAAGAGTAAAAGGAGCCTAAGATTGCAAAAATCTACTGGGTAGATTATAGGATATTCTCACTTTTAGGTAAATTTTTATTTTGAAACTACAGGAAACCTATAATGCATGGAGCCTAAATTTTGGTGAAGTATTTTTAAGCATCTTAGGCATGTATTGTGATTTTTCTAGGGTCAAATGCTTTATAATTTGTTGTGATGTGAATTTTCAAAGAAAATGGTCCATTTTGGACCCAAAACTTTGAAAATTCATAACTCCATTTTTTGTAGAATAAGGCTGCACAAATTTTGTGGTGTGATTGCATGTTTACCAGGGTTGGCTACACAAAATTTCAAGACCAAATGAACTTTAGTGACACCTAGCGAAAATAATTAAGGAAATATTTAGAAAAAATAAAAAATTCTTAAGGGATTGTACACACACCTAATAGAGGTGAAACTTGAACATAGTAAACCTAGTGACATCATGTATCATAGGATTAAATTTTATTTGATTTGGAGGTCATTAGGTTAGAAAATCAATTATCTAAAGTTTCAGCCCTTTTAGGACTAAGAAAATTAAAAAATGTAATAAATCTAAATTAAATCCAAAAAATACAAATGATACCTTAAATTGGCCAAAACTTAATCCTCTATATAGGAAAAACAAAATCCCCTTGAATGGACCTCAAATTTATGTTTAATTTAATTTCTAATAAAAATTGATAATTAATTATATTAATTATTAAAATTAATTAAAAATACCAAAAAGTTTCAAACACTTGGAAATATCTTCTTGGGTCATTTCTGACCCTTGGGGGTGATTCCATAGAGTTTGGGATTGATTTGGATCAAAACTCCTAAAACCTTCCTAATTAAACAATTTTAAAATTCAAATAATTGAGAAAACTTTGAAAAATCATAAGTAATTGTAAAAAATTCCAAATTAATCAAACTTAGTGTCATTCAACTACATTTAAGGTATAGTATTTTCTAAAAATATCAAACCTCCAAAATTAAGTCAAAGTCAAAAAGTCAACTTTCCGGTCAACCCTGGTTCAAATCTAGGCTTAAACTTCAAAAAATCATAACATTTTATATAAAACTCTAAATTGAGCATACTAAAAGTCTAACTACTCATTATAAGGTCTAATATTTTTTAAAAATCTAAAACTTTCAAAATTAATTTAATTTAAAAAGTTAACTTTTGGGCCCTTAATTAACACAATTAAATAATTCCAATAATTCCAAAAAAATCCAATAATTCATTAAAATTTCAAAAAACTTTAATTTGATTAATAAAACACTCAACCAATATTATAATACATAATAACCACTCCATAGATAAAATTTTTAGGATGGACTACTTCGGGCTACGATGCTACGTTTTATAAGGAGGCCTGGTTCCTCAAGCCTAGTGGCATAATGCCACGAATGAATTCAATAGAGTGTTGAACATTAAAACTAAGTGATTCTTAATTATTTAACTAAACTAAAATCCTTAATTCAACTACATCAATAAGTTTTTTAGGATGGACTACTCCAGGCTACGAGGCTACGTGTCCTAAGATGGCCTGGTTCCTCGAGCTTGGTGGCACAACGCCACGAATGAATTCAATATAGTGTTGAACATTAAAACTAAGTGATTCTTAATTATTTAACTAAACTAAAATTCTTAATTCAACTACATCAATAAGGTTTTTAGGATGGACTACTCCAGGCTACGGGGCTACGTGTCTTAAGGAGGCTTGGTTCCTCGAGCCTGGTGGCACAATGCCATAAACCTATTGATGGAAAATATAAACTAATTTAACTTTTAAAATTAGTAATTAATTAATGCTAATCAAATCTTAATTTTTAATAAATTAAATCAATATAATCAAACCTGATGACTACTAGGTAACCCAGGCCTACGAGGCTATTAAATTAGCCCCAAGGAAGGTGCAATAAACTTCACAGCCTCCGTAAGAAACAAAGATAGTAATTATTTAATTATTAAAATATACTTAATTTAAACTCTAAAATATTAATATTTAAACTTTAATCAAACCTCCCTTTAAACCTCCAACAAACTCAAATTCTAGATAATTCCAACAAGTTACCTATTCTAGGACCAACCTCACCACACGACCCTTTACACATACTTTAGATGATTTGCTAGGGCAACCGAATCTAGATTTAGGCTACGCCAGAGTTTACGTTTCTTGGTGTGTGCTAGATTTTTTGAGATTTTATTACATGATATAATCAAAATTTTATTAATGCATTTGCTTACTTTTTTACTGCACTCTGTGAATTGATGTGATGGGCGATAGTTTATTCTTAGGTTAGGAATGATCTGGATACTCACTGAGTTTTTTGCAGGTGGACACGCTCATATAGGGTAATAAAGGGGCTAAATAATAATAAAGATAAATGCTACAGGTTCTTCAGCTGCTTAGCCCCTAGATAAAAAGAGCATGGCCAAGTATGTTTACTTTTCTGTATATATATATAACTGCATGAGATGTGTTTTAATATTTAACTGCTTAGGATAACCCTGTAGGAGAGTTTAGATTTTAATTTATGTTATTGTAATTTGCTAAATGTTAAGAGTTATAAAAGTGTACATTTGAGTTGGGATATATAGATCCAAAGGTTGGATTCTAAAGAGGAAAGGATACCCCTTTGGCGGACAGTCCTTTTCCATTTGATAGTTCAAATTTAGATCACTTTACTACTCAAAGTGAAAAGAATAACCTCCCCTTTGGGGAAAGAGTTTTCTTTTCCATTTGGGTATCCAACTATAAAAAATTTATGGAATCCGAGGAGGGAAAGACCGGGGAGTTGAAGACAAAGAGTATCACACTTAAAATTACTTGCGTCTGTTCTAGGATTAGAATCTGAGTTATTGTTAGTGGTGTTTAGCCACTTTTAATTTCTATAGACCCTGGTTTGTAATAAATGAGGCATTTGCCTATGAACTTTACTTTTAAAAATTAATTATATTTATATATTTGCTTTGATTTGATTGCCTATAGGATTATCTTCTTTTCTTAGTTTTTTTGGCATTTGCATGTCATTTTTTAATTTAGCCTGGATACGTAGAGGCTCATGAGAGTACGCCAAAATTTTTCTATTAAAACTAAAAAATAATATTTTTAAGATAACATAGAAACTCTAATGATCTAAGAAGTAAGCCCGGGACCGTCGGGAGTTCTCATAAACATCTTTGCTGCACTCTTCTTTTCCTTTGTTAGGCACCTCCCCGCCTGTAGGTTATGGCAGACCATCTGGCCTATAAGGGTGCAGATCTGTCAAGGAGAATCTGTGTAATCTCTAGGATAAAAGCCTTTTTAAACCCTTTTAGAAGTGCTTCATTCCATTTTATATATTTAATCGAGTCCATCAGCATGCATTACATTAGAAACTAATTAAAAAGAGTCTAAATTTTAATTGCATTTCTTTTAGCATTCTTACCCAACATAAGTCAAGAGGCCACTCAGGATAATCTTTAGATATCAGCTCCAAAGCCTTAAAATTTTAATAATAACATCCTACCACTCTTACATCAAATAATTGGACTCATGAATTTTAAATTGACTAGGTGGTTAGCTGGCTTCCATATCCAGACCAGGGTAAGTCCAGGCTTTACACTGCATTAGTTAGGTTTGGACTACTGTGTTCTAGTGTCCAAATTTAGATTTACGATCCAGGAAAGATCTCTTTTTGAATTATAAGACCCCAACTTTTGAGAATGCAATCCCAAATTTCTAATAAATCAATCAACTCAAACTAAACTCTATCTCCCAATCTAAAATTTAAAGCCCAGCATTTAACTTAGGTTGAATACTTCTAAATCATTTTCAGAATCCTAAAGTCTCTCCTACCCTTCTTCCTTTAACCCTAAAAACAACTGCTTAATCTTTCTCCAAACCTATTTAAAATTTTATTTTCACCTTCTTGACATCACTCCTAGAAAATCTCTAAACAAAATTTCTGCCATTATTTTAATTGAGAGTTTTCATAGGAAACTTTGGTTTCCTACGTTGTAATTAACTACGAGGGCTTGCACTCATAGGAGATTTAGAACCGACGTCAATCTTCAATACCTATTCTCAAAACTCAATTAGTCTTCTTTGGAAAAATTAAATCATTGACGATCGTTATCATCATATTCGTAGAATTGATTGCAGATGATATTTTCTCCCTTTGGGGAGATATATCCTTTATTGATAAAACTTCGGATATGAACCTAACGATAATCCTTCTGGACTATCGTAGCTAGATATTTATTTGAACTTCATTTTGACCCTTCGGGGTCATACGAAGTTCTCTCTTAAATTCGGTCATGATATTCACGATGGGATTTATAATTCTAAATCTGAACCCTATTCTAAAATTTTGTTACCACCTCCCAAGGTGGTATATCTTTTTTGATGGGATGTTCGATTTTAGAATTAAAAATTCAACATAAATTTTAAAATTCTCCAAAGAAAACTGATTATTTTCAAATCGCCTATTCAACACCAACAATACCATAACGCTATAGTGCTACCTCAAATTTCAAAAAATTTTAAAGCTTGGCGCTGTAGGCCACACAAGCCTATCGCCACACCACCCCGTTAGATAATTTTTTGGGATTTATGGAAGTTAAATTTGTGTTTATTACATTTTTTGAACTATAATTTCAATAAACTTATAGGAAAACTTACTGTCTCAATGTGATAAATGCAAACATTTCAAAAATGATTCAATTCTATGTCAAATGAACCCAGATCAATCACTTGATGCATATTTAAATACTTTGTGACACTTATTGGAGGACCTAATGATATCTAAATTTGGCATTCTTATAGCTAATTCAAGTATCTCATTAAGAGAAATTAAATGAGCCTAAGATCACTCAATTTTGGAGTCATTGAGAAACCTATGTATTGAAAAAAATTTATATGATTGAAATAATTAACATTTATAGCCAGTGCATTTGGATTTTAGCTAAACTTATCGAAATATCATTTATGAAAATTATAAATAGAAAATCATTTTTTATATAAAAGGGAGCTTAGAGCTAGCATATACTTAGATATACTTCTACCAATTTCGGTCTCTTGACCAACATCATCCAAATACCCTCGCCTGAATATAGTCTCTCGATCACCTATACTTGACTACAATTTCCAAGCCATCATCGCTTGACTATTGTCTCTCATTAACATAGCTGTTAATAATATGAACACACACTTTTACCAATAAGGTTGATGTATGACATTGATGATAATATTGATGCTCATCTACTTTATTGCTCATTGTCACTAATAATATTGATGCATGATATCACCAATAAGGCCAATATAACTATCAATGCATATTATTACCTAAAAAGTAGATGTATGCCATCAATACATGCGATCATTTTTAAGGCTGACATATTCCATCGAAGCCAACATTGATACCAGATGACTTCATTTCTTGTCGTCAGTCAGAATATCGATGTACTTTATTGCTGAAATAGTTGGTGCAAGTTGTAAACATCAACTTTGATTTTGAAACCAACACTAATATTGTATTAGACTCCATGGTCTATGGCCCCTTCTCCTTAGATGTAACTGACTAGATATACCACAAGTGATCTCTTGAAGATAACTGTAATGCCTCAAAGCTCTTCCAACATTCACCATGGAATACATCCTCCATAGTACATTCCAACTATATTGTATCAACACCTTCATCAATTATGGAGGCTATCATTTATAATTGATGATATAAACTAGGGGAATCATTTTGATTGGGTCAAACCCCATAGTTTTCTTCGTAGTTAGATTTACTAAGAAAAATCTTTAATATTTATTATCACTTTCTTTTATATGTATATGTGCTACATCTTCATGCAAAATTAAAGTTTAGCCTGTCATTTTATCTCAGTGAATATTCCAACACCTGACAATTCTAAAAATAATATAAGGAATCATTCTAATTTGGTAGAATTGTTAATTTATGCATATAATTATCATAGAATTATTATTTTTTTGTTACATGATTTGTTAAAATTAATAATTTTTATCACCTTTTTTGTTTATTCTACTTATCACCAATGGATTATCAATGAAATTCCATCACAAACTCAATATCGTATTGCATTATTACAAAAGACTTATTGCTTGGTCATAAATCCTTTGAGAGAGGTATAAACGTGGATAGAGCAAAAATTGAAATATTTGGGAAGCTTCCACTACAAACATCTATTAAAGGAATTCTAAGATTTTAGGACATACTAGTTTCTATAGAAGATTTATAAATGATTTCTCAAAAATCTCAAAGCTAATTTGCAATTGTTGGAGAAATATGCAAGCGACATCTTTAATTATAAATATCTTGAAGCATTACAGTTATTAAAACAGAAGCTTGCAATAACACTAGAAATTGTAACTCTTGATTAGACATTGATGTTTGAACTTATGTGTGATGCAAGTAATTTTGTCATTGGTTTAATGCTAGGTTAAAGAAAAGTTGTTTATTCCATACAATTTAATATGCAAGCAAAATAGTAAATAAAAGATAACACAATTATGCCCAACTAAGAAAATATTTGCTAACAATGATATTTGCTTTTGATATATTTCATGCCTATCTCATATATAGGTATAAAAGTGATAGTATATACAGATTATGCAGTAATTAAACATCTAAAAAATAGATAAAATTAAGGTTAATCAGATGAATTTTGTTACTAGAAGAATTTGATTTAAAAATTCACATTAAGAGAAACATTAAAAATTAAGATGTAGACCCTCTTTCAAGATTAAATTTTGGTGAGAACATGAACAATAGAAATCGATGATACTTTTCTTGATTAATATTTATTCACTTATAACCTTTAAAGTGAGGAAATTGAAGACATCCTAAAGTAATATTACAACTTAGCGTATGGTGGCCACTAAAGGAGACTGAGTTGCTATGAAAGTATTACGAAGTGAATTTTATTGGACTTCATTATTCAAACTACTTTGTATCTAGATGTGATAGATGCTAGTGCATCGACAACATCTTAAAGTGTTATGAACTGTCATTAAGTTTTCCATTTCCACCATCCTTCATCTTTAAAACTTTTCTCATATAATTCTCCTTTAAGTCTATCCTTGCTTTTATATTATCTTTATATTTATCTTTGATGTTTATGACTGTATTAAATATATTATCAAACATATTTTTTTTATATGCATCACATCCAAGTTATGTCTGATCAGGTTTATTCTCCAATATGACAAGGACCAAAAATACTTTTCTTGGTCTAATTATGGTTGACATCATACCAGAAGTTGTAATAAGCTAATATTAGAGAATCAACTATCGTGGGCATGAACCTTACTCTTTCCAATATTTCTTCATGGGTTAATTTAGGAGGAGACTAAGACATCATCATTTTCTTTTTTGTAAATGTATCCTTATTTTTCCTGAAAGGATGACTTGTTGGTAAGAATATGCGGTGACAGTCAAACTAAGTTTTCTTTCATCTAGCTTTAAAGTGAATGACTTTATAAATTCCATACAATATAGATAAGCTAACTTGCCTGATGTGTTCTAACCTGATACCATATAGAGGAAAGTCACCAATTATCCAAAGTGATGTAGCCCTCATTATTAAGTTTTATTTGGTGGAGATATCATATGTACCTACGCTTCCATCCCATAATAAATTTAAATAATCAATTAACGGTTACAAGTATACATCAATCTTTATTTTTGGATTATGTGGCCCTAGAATGATCAGCGTCAAAAATATGTCAGGAGTAGTCATAAATAACTTTGGAGGTAGATTGTAAGGGGTGAGTATCACGAGCTAACAAGAGTAAAATGAAGCAGACTGGCTAAATGGAGTAAAACCATCTATGTATAAACCTAATCTTATATTTCTTGATTTTGTGGTGAAGGTGAGATGTGTGTAATCAACGTGTTTTCAGGTATTTGTTTCTGATGGATGTGTAATAACATCTTCTTACTAAATGTGTTCATTATGCCATCTCATATGTGCAGCAGATCTCATGGATGTATATAACTGTTGTAGCCTAGAAATTATGGGTAAGTAAAATATCCTACTGATTGGTATATCCTTCAACTTTCTTTTCATCATAGACTTTAGTTTAAATCTTGGTGCATTGTAATGAGGGTATCTAATCTCTGATAAATCATCTTTATAGTATAACATGCATCCATTTACATAATAAACTATTTTTGTATATGTAAAACCAAGTTTGGAAACTAACTTCTTAGTCTGATATAAATTTATTAGAAGTATATTATCTGTTGGGTTGGTTTTCATAAGCAGCCCAACAAATTGATTAAAATATTCATGGGGGACATTATATTCTGCCTTGATGCTTAACATCTTTATAGTAACTGATAACTCTAAGTAATTGGTGTACCCCTTCTATATTGGTTGTTGGGCAGCATACAATAAATTATAAAAATTATGTGCCTCCTTATTTGGTGACTATTCTATATATTATTCAAATTATACCTCAGTTGCATCATGAAGTAAGTCCTCAAGAGGTTATATATTTTCTTCCTTAGCTATATTAAAATTTATAGACGGGCCACATTGAGAATCAAAATGTGGCTCATACTCACTATGAGAAGTCCAATACTTATATTTTAGCATGAACCCTCAGCGATATTGATCAATAATTACGTCATCCGGTCTTAGGTGCCCTTAATTTTTATGTTTAGAATATGGGCATCAAAAGTTTCCATCTGAGATGAAGCTAGGTAGATGACAGGCTGTTTAGATGAAAAAGTTCACCCCATTAATGAATTCATCTATTAATATCTTTCATCCTTGTGACAATCAGTTATACATCCAACTTCTTTAATTTCTAATATCCATAATTTGAAGAATTTAGCCTACATATAGTATAAAGATATTACAGATTAGGGTAACATCTGTTAAAGAAAAATAAATTGAATTCAAATTGATTTGTAAATCAAATGATATTATTTCACACAGATCCCCTATCAATAAAAAATTTGACAGCCTCTCGTCTTCTCCCCCATTTAGGAGAAATTTAAGGAGTCTTAGCCTAGGTGCCACATCAGGAAAGATGTGCACAGTCAGTGTCGGGTGACACCATGGTTGTAGTCTTTAATCCTATCATGCTAAGAAAGGCATGTATTGGTCTTCAGGGGGAGTACCTGTGTGAAAATGTAGTTTGAGTCGGAGATATTTTTGACGGATTTACTGATTTTCTTGACATTTGAAAATGTAGTTTACACTCTTCCATTATTTTTATACCTCTACCTTTCTTAACATAAGCTAAATTTAATACCTCTAATTTCCTAACTAGGTCATCGGGAGGGCACCATTTTGTGTGACCAAACCATCTAAGGCAACTCTCTCACTCTCTAATCTTATCTTCCTTAGGAACTTCTCCATCCTTTTCACGTATATACTCATTTCATATCTTATCTCTAAGAGTAAAGCCACTCATGAGCATTCTCATATCTGCATAATAATCTCAATGAATTCATTCACTTTAATCATCTAATTTGAATTCTACTAATAGTATCCACATCAACTCCCTCTCTAGTCTTATCAATAAGAAGAATATCACAAAAAATGTATACACCATGGTGGAATCTCTTACAAATGTCTACTGATGACCATGATTAAAGCAAGAATAAATGGGCTAATCAAGATAAACTTACGACAAATTTCCAATGACTGAGGTGATGAATGTCGGGCAATGGAGCGGTCTCGACGGAGGCGGCATTCGACTGAGGTGACTGACATGAGCAGGAGCGAACCAAAATGAGCAGGAGTGAAATGAGAAGGAAGGCGACTACATGGGGAAATAGGGCCTTTTCCAGCACTTTTCCGATGGAATATTCTGCCGTAAATATTTTCGGTGGGAAATCTGCCAAAATGATTTTGATGGGTTTAAGGAAGCCGGCAGAATCTTCATCAAAAATTCTGTGGACAGTTTCTGGTGTATTTTCCATAGGACATTACTGTCAGTTTTGCAAAATCTGACGGGCGTGTCGGGGATTGGCCCCAGGAAATTTTTCGATGGTGTATCTGCTGAAAAATTTGCCGCTAAGTTACCGGTGAAATATCTGACGGTTACATTGTTGCTTTTACCAGCAGCTATAATTCCATTGGAAATGCCCCCGATAAATAAAGGTTTTCCTGTCATGTGACTATTGTCTCTCATCAACTTAGTTGTCAATAATTTCAACACACACACTTTTGCTAATAAGATTGATGTATGCCATTGATGATAATATTGATGATCATCAACTTTATTGCCCATCTTCACTAATAATATTGATGCATGATATCACCAATAAGGCCAATAGAACTATCAATGCATATTATTACCTAAAAGGTAGATGTATGCCATCAGTGCATGGTAACATTTTTAAGGCTGACATATTCCATCAAAGCAAACATTGATACCTGATAACTTCATTTCCTGTCATTAGTCAGAATGTCGATGTACTTTATCACCAAAATAGTTGGTGCAAGCTATAAACATCAACTTTGATTTTGAAACCAACACTAATATTGTATTAGACTTCCTGGCCTTTGGTCCCTTCTCCTTAGATGTGAATGACCAGATATACCACAAGTGATCTCTTGAAGATAACTGTAACGCCTCAAAGCTCTTCCAACATTCACCAAGGAATCCATACTCCATAGTAATTTAACTATATTGTATCAATGCCTTCATCAATTATGGAGGGTATCATTCATAATTGATGATATAAACTAGTGGAATCATTTTGATTGAGCCAGACCCCATAGTTTTCTTCATCGTTAGATTTACCAAGTAAAATCTTTAATATTTATTACCACTTTCTTTTATTCCAACACCTAACAATTCCGAAAACAAAATATTGAATCATTCTATTTGGTAGAATTGTTAATTTATGCATATAATTATCATAGAGTTGTTTGTTTGTTACATGATTTGATAAAATTAATAATTTTTATTACCTTTTTTTTGTTTATTCTACATATCACCAATGGATTATCAATGAAATTCCATCACAAACTCAATATCGTGTTGCATTATTACAAAAGAGATATTGCTTGGTCATAAATACTTTGAGAGAGGTATAAAGGTGGATAGAGCAAAAATTGAAATATTTGGGAAGCTTCCACTACAAACATCTATTAAAGGAATTCTAAGATTTTAGGACATACTAATTTCTATAGAAGATTTATAAATGATTTCTCAAAAATCTCAAAGCTAATTTGCAATTGTTGGAGAAATATGCCTGAGACATCTTTAATTAAGACTATCTTGAAGCATTCCAGTTATTAAAATAGAAGCTTGCAATAACACTAGAAATTGTAACTCTTGAATAGACATTGATGTTTGAACTTATGTGTGATGCAAGTAATTTTGTCATGGGCTTAATGCTAGGTTAAAGAAAAGTTGTTTATTCCATACAATTTAATATGCAAGCAAAACAGTAAATACAAGATAGCACAATTATGCCCAACTAAGAAAATATTTGCTAACAATGATATTTGCTTTTGATATATTTCATGTTGATCTCATATATAGGTACAAAAGTGATAGTATATACTGATTATGCAGTAATCAAACATCTAAAAAGCATATAAAATTAAGGTTAATCAGATGAATTTTGTTACTACAAGAATTTGATTTGAAAATTCACATTAAGAGAGACATTAAAAATTAAGATGTTGACCATATCTCAAGATTAAATTTTGGTGAGATCATATACAATAGAAATCGATGATATACTTTTCTTGATTAATATTTATTCGCTTATAACCTTTAAATTGAGGAAATTGAAGACATCCTAAAGCAATATCACGACTTAGAGTATGGTGGCCACTAGAGGAGACTGAGTTGCTATGAAAGCATAACGAAGTGAATTTTATTGGCCTTCATTATTCAAAGATGTACGCTACTTTGTATCTAGATGTAATAGAAAAAATGGATTTGTATGTCTTGATGATGCTTAATTTATAGGCATATAGAACTTCAGTTATTATTTTATTTTATTTATATTTTAGCTTGGAATACAATTAATTTGTTATCTTAAAAATATTTTATTTTTATTTTTCTTTAACATGAAATGGTGATCCCGGCCAATAATAATAATAGTTTTTTAAAACATTGAAAACAGCTCAAAAGTATTTTACTTTTTTTAAGAAAATTTGATTTATTTTTAAAAGAAAAAATTAAAAATATACTAAATAAATATTTAAAAAAATAACAAAATATCATTAATAGAACTTAAATAATTATTTTTTTTTTTTTATAACTGAATTCTCGTTTGATATTGTTCAAAAACAGGATTGTATAGCATTAAGGACAAAGTAAGCTGCTTGTGCACAGCACCGAAGTATTAGGAAAAGCACTGCGATGCCAAATGCGCTGGAAGGAACGGTCGGGTCATTGGCCAATTAACCAGCACTATAGTTAGGGCTGCAAACGAACCGAACCGAGCCGAGCCGAGACATGTTCGTGTTGGAGCTCGTTTGCCAAAAATGTGTTCAAACTCGGTTTGAAGCTTGTTGAGCTTTTTGTATGGCTGTTCGAGCTCGAGCTCGATTAAAAATGAGCTGTTCGAGTTCAGCTCGTGATCAGGCTCGTTTTACAAAGCTTATCGAGCCTCCCAATCGAGCCGCTCCATTTAGCTAGCCAAGCCAAGTCGGACTCCACAACAAATCGAATCGGCTTGCTTAAATCAACCCGTCCCAATTGCCCAGGCCAGCTAGTTTCACGTTTACCACGCACACTAAAGCTTAATATATAGTGCAAAAGCATCTTGAATTTCGCGGTTTGGGACTAAAGCACTGTTTTTTTTTTATGTTTTTTTTCCGTTATGTGGCCACGGAGGAGAGAGAAGTAGGGGCGGGATTTTGAAAAAACCAAAACGAGCAGAGAGAGAGAGAGAGATGCGAGAGTTAAAAAAAATAGTATTTTAAATATCAAGTAATTTAAAATCTATATAAATAATATTAGTTAAATAACATTATAATAGTTAAATAACATTAAATATATTTTAAACAACAATTTAAAATAAGTTAAATAACATTAAATTTAATTATCTTATTAGTCAAATGACTTATAATATTTATTTTTAATTAAATAAGGCATAATCGAGCTTCTTAACGAGCATGTTCACGAGCTCTAAATGATATTATCGTGAACATAAACGAGCCGAATGCTAGGTTGTTCAAGATTGTTTATTTAGCTATCGAGTATTGTCAAAAATGTTCAAACTTGTTCATTTATCTTATAAAACGAACATAAACGAGCTCTTATCGAGCCGAGTCACGAGTAGTTCGTCGAACGCTCGGTTCATTTGCAGCCCTAACTATAGTACTATACTGACAGTCCTAAGAAGTGTGGTGCTTTGTGCCGAAGCGCCATTAGCAGCGCCATAGGCCCACAAAGTTTACTCAAGTTACAGTTTCAAATAGTAGAAAGAGGAGCTTAGCGCATCTCCAATTGAACGTCAAATATGTGTATGGCATCGTTCGGTCGCTCAAGTCGAACGTCAAATCTTCTGCTATTTGCTTGCGGGTGAACAGTGCGACGCCAATATTGACATCGCACTGCTTACCTACGCGATTTTTCTCTCTCAATCGGATTTGCCGAAGAAAAGCGTGAAAGACGGTTACCTTCGCTGAAGCCACAAAAATAGCGTTCGATTGGAGATGAATCACGGCATTTTTTTAGTTTCACTATATTTTGGAGTGAAAATTGGGATTTTCGATTGGAGATGCCCTTATAAGCCATCGCCAAATCACCATGCTTTATAACATTTCTTCCAATCTCATTTTTCCCAAGTATTTTGGTTCTATTGCTGCAAATCAAGTAAAAGCTTACAGGCAACTCTCAATTTTTTGTAAAATTGTAAGGATCTGTAACTTTCTGAGAAAAATCTTCTTTTGCTTCTAAGATCTAAGCCATATTTTAAGGTGATAAGCTAGCGAAAGGCAGAAGATCTATAAATTCAAAGTGTGCCCATAAGGTGTTTGTATTGTTGTCAGCGTGAAAAGTATTTTTTTTAACTTTTCATAATATGTTGGTATTGAGTGCTACTTCTTTAAAATATGCCATAAAATATAAAAAATTTTATATGCAAATATCTTAGGATCTATATCATTCTATTAGGGGTGTCAATTTTGGGTCACCGGTTGGGTTCGGGTCGAACCCGGAATGATCCGCATTCAAACGGGTCGACCCTAACCCGACCCGGGTAGGAAATTGAAACCCGGACCCAACCCGGTGGGTTGTCGGGTTGACCTGACCCGACACGGGAACGCGAGGGCGAGTGCGGACGCTCGCGTGGAGTGGGACGCGGACGCGGGCTGGCGAGCGCGGACGCGGATGCTGGCTCGTGAGCGCGGACGTGGGGGCGAGCTGGTGGGCGAGCGGGTGCGCGGCACGGACGCGCGTGGGCGCGAGCAGCCTCACAGGCAGCCTCGGGCGGGTGGTTGCGTGCTGGCAGACGCGGGCAGCTCTGCGGGCAGGGGGCGGGCAGGCTCGGGCAGATCTCCGGGTAGCCGGATAGTCATTTCAAATGGGTTTTCGGGTTGACCCGGCAACCCGTCGGGTAACCCGAACACGACCTATTTTCCCAACGTGTCGAATCTGTGAACCCGAACCCGACCCGTTTTGTAAACGGTTGGGTCTAACCTGAAATTTTCGGGTCGGATTTTCGTGTCGTTTCAAATATTGACACCCCTAATCCTATATTATGAAGTTTGATGGATTTGAGAAATGTATTTGAATCCATATAGAATGATTGCATTTTTTCTGAAAATACTATGGACATTGATCAAGAATTGATGAACACAAATGTGAGGAGGTGATTTGTGATCTTCCTCAGCCAATAGTGAAGTCATAAATTTCTTTCTATTAGAGGCATAATTTGATTTTTTTCATTAGCCATGGTTCTTTTAATTATCATCATAATTTAGTTTCATATAAAAGTCAGAATTACAAGAAAATGAAAATAAAATGTGATAATTATGCTTCTATTTTATAAAATAATAATAATAATACTAATATAATAATATAATTTTTTTTAGGGGGGAGGGATAGAGGCATAGAGGGGGCAGAAGTGGCATAATAAAATTAATTTTGTTCCTCGATAAAAGTGTCATTTTTTTTTAGACGCGTAGAAAATAGATTGTATATGTGATTTGATGTTCAGAGGATCATACCTAAATGCTCTTTATATAGGATTCTCATATAATCCCCTTAAAAATATATATACTTAACTTATTCTAGATCAATGCGAGCAATCTATGGATTTATATCACTTAATTTCATCTCACATTTCATTATATATATATATGAATGACCCGACAAAATATTATTTTAATGATAATATTGTAGAAGAGTAATATTAATGATAAAAAATTTACATTCAATTATAAATATTATATAGTAATCTAAAAATGGGGAATTATACTTACTATACAAAATCTATATATTTCTAAATAATTTTTTTTTGTTGTTTTCTTAGCCCTAAAATAAAATAACATTAATCTAAATTTAACCATCATATTTGCTTGAAATTTTTTCATAATTGTTGACATATGATGGACTTGGTTGGGAGAAATTATTATGTACGAACAGCGGATGTAGAGTTATGTCTGGACTCCAGTAAAAATATGACGTGTGGATTAGTGTATTATTATGTATTATTGTGTATTTAACTACGTATTGCAGTGTAGCTAATACATATCAGTATACAACTAATACACACAAATACATAATAATATAAAACAATACAGAATTGTATTGCTATGTATTAATATGCATTGATGTGTATAAACTGTGTATTGTTATATACTAGCTAATACACAGCTAAATATATAATAATACATAATAATAACTAATATTATATAATTATATTTAGTCTATATTTTATATTTTTATTGGAGTCCGAATATAATTTTATATCCAACGACCATCGCACGTAATAATTTCCTCTTGGTGGGGACCTTTCAGCGGTTACTATAAGCATTGAGTAGTCTTCGATATAAAAACAGAAGCGGTACGTAGACACCAAAGTTGGCCTCTCTCCATCTCCATCTGTCACGCGGCCACTTTCTCGCTTCTTCTTCCTCTATTTCCTCAAGTAGAAGCCATTAGCAGCAATGGAAATTAATGGTGGAGTTGCGAGAAGAAAGATCATCAGAGAGATGACGAGCCCCGACCGGGCTCGAACCAGCAACTTTACACAGCAGAAAGAGAAAGGAAGAAGCCTCGCCACAGCTACGAGAAAGGTTCAAGTTGTTTACTATCTTAGCAGAAACGGCCAGCTCGAGCATCCTCACTTCATGGAAATATCTCATTTTCCACATCAGCTCCTTCGTCTGAAAGGTAAAAAGATTCAATATTTGAGCAAAATTCATTCTTTTTCAACTCGTTTTTTATCGATTCATTGTTCTTCCTCTGTTCTTGGTTAAAAGATGTGATTGATCGGCTCACAATTCTCAGAGGAAAGGGAATGCCTTCTCTGTTCTCTTGGTCCTGCAAGAGGTAATCTTTAAAGAAAATTAACTTCTTTTTCTGTAAGTTAATATTTTTTGAGAAATTTAATTTGGAATAAAAATTGAAGGAGCTATAAGAATGGCTATGTGTGGAATGATCTGTCGGAGAACGATTTGATTTATCCTGTGGATGGAGCTGAGTACGTTCTCAAAGGCTCCGAGATCATTCATGGCTGCACCCCTGCGAATATAGGTTTTTATAATTTTATCCATCACTCTCTTCGGTACAATCTTCATAATTATGTATATTATTCGAAAATTTTTTTTTCTCCCAGTAGAGCGATTTCAGCATTTGCAGCTAGGCAGCGAGAACGCGAGAACAAGACGGGCCGTGGAAGCAGAGGATGAGGAAGAGGAAACAGCCGGTGAGCATACCGAGCGTGACCCACATCTCATCCGATGCTCCCGTGGCGTATCAACGGAGGAGATTGATCAAAGTAAGTTCATCAACGAGCCGCGGGCCCACCGTTCCCGCCATACGGAGATTGCCCTCGATGACTCTTCACCGCCGTCGTCTTCCTCCTCCGACAAAGCTTCAGCCGGCGGTGGTGGAATCCGAACCGGTTGCGCCTCCTTCCGGTTCGAGGATGGTGAAACGACGCCCGAACCTGGCCAGAACCGCAACTCGGTTCTTCTCCAACTTATCTCCTGCGGCTCCATTGCAGTCAAGAGCGGCCGGGCCGTCGGCGGCGGTTTTCTGAAGCCAGCCGCTACAGCTCCGGCACCCCTCTCAGCTGCGGGGAGGAAATGTACGGTGGCGAAGTTGCATCGTATGTCGGAGAAGGAGTACTTTAGTGGCAGCATAGTGGAGGGGATGGAGGTGAACGGTCAGACGGCGGCGGCGGAGCCGGCGTTGAAGAAATCGAGCTCTTATAACGAAGAAAGGTGACGCCTTTAAATTTACCGGCGCCATTTCTGTGTTTGATTATTAAACTTTTCAGAAGCGGCAATTTATTGTAAGCTTCTTAATTGCAAAATTCTAGCGTCGAGGATGGCTTAAGAGGATCTAGGCGTACTAGCTGACGATTGCTGGCTTTGAAGTAGGATTAAGCCCTTTTTAGTAGCTTGGGGCCTTCTAGATTTTTGTTTTTTAATTTATTTATGATATTACTTAAAATTAAAATATTTTTACTTTCAATTATTTGGATTTTATGTTTTTGAAATTCAAAACAACATAATCTTGAATTTATAAATTTGTACAATTTTAATTATTGTTATTTTATAGATTTTTATTTTAATTCTATTGTTTAATAATAAATCTTATAATATCATATATGTAATATTTTTAATGGTTTATTATTGAGATCGTAAAAGTAGATCTAATTATATTTTATGTTTTGGATAAAATCTAAAAAAAAATTGAATTTTAAAGTAATTTTAACATTTTTATTTAGTGAATATAAATTTTTTGTTTATTGGTTAACTGTTTTGTGTGCTTTTATTTGTTCAAATTTAAAACAAATAAAAAATGTTTTACTTAAAATATACTTTTTAAAATTTAAAAATAATTTAATTTATTTTTAAAAATAAAAAGCAAATAAAATAAAATGTACTTTTTAAAATAGGATTTTTTTTTCATAAAGAGGAATCGTCCACTGCCGCACCTGACTTTGCCAGATGTGCATGGCGGTCCGTAAACCTCGGTAGATCTACCGGGCCACCCACTGTATCTGTAGCTGACGCTTCGGGGCCCCCACTGAAGGGACGCTACGGCCTGAGGAGAATCAAACCTAAGATTGAGTGTTCAAATAAGATTTCATAAAGCTATACATAAATTGCCAATGAATTGTTTTGTTGTTATGTGGCAGGGGAGCAAAGCTTGGGATGGAGGAAGACAATGGGGAAGAGGTGCAGGGAAAGTGTATTCCTGGAAGGAAGCGCAGCTCAGCTAAACAACAACAACAAGAGGGCATTATTATTAATTAGGTTATTAGTCCCTTAATCCTAAGGGTAGTTGTATAAATATTAGGAATTTATGGGAGTAGATTTTATTGGTGGGGTCAGTGGAAAGTTAATATGGCTATGTAGGGCCATTGTTGTACTTTGGAGTTGACTTTCACTAGTACTGACTGTTTGGGTTGTCAGTTTGATATAGATTTGAGCCTGAAAAGTTTTGAAGCAACATTTATGATTTATAATTCGCTAATAATTTTATATATTTGCATTTAAGAAGAACTTCCTTGTCTTTATTTGCATATGCAAATTCTTAAAAAATACATTATAGCTGATTTAAGCTTTATTTGAGACGACTTTCTTACTGTTTCTTAAAATAACTTTTTAGTATAAATATTTTAATTTTTATACTGAAAAGCTGCTTTAAAAAACAGCAAAAAAGCTGCACTAAACGAAGGCTTAGGCTTTATTGAAGATGGCTTTCTTATATAAAAATTTAAGAAGAAGCAAGAAAGTCGTCCAAAATAAAATCTTAATAAGGAAACATAAATATATATAAATTTAAAAGTATCATAATCGCAAAAATGTTTAGGGATTTCAAAGGAAATTAAAAAATGAATTTAGTTTTTTAAGAAAACCGAAATTTATTTTGCATTTTCTATGTAAAGTTTAATATTTGAATTGTGTTTTAATGTAATTTTTATAATTTACTAAATTTATATTTAAATTAATTTTTGAATAATTATTAACTTTAAATTAATATCTACCTTTAATTTTGTGCTAGAAAAAAATATTAATGGAAAGTTATTAAGAATAAGGTTACCTTTTAAAATGTCCAAATAATTGTTCAAAATTTTCACATTATGTGAGCCGTATTTTTTTAATGTCCACTCAATTGTTAAAACTTGTCATATTATATGAGTTGTATATCATTAATGTCCAATCAATTATCTAAATTGTCATATTATGTGAGATATATAACATTAATAACCAATTACTTGTTAAAATTTGTCAAATTTTATGAGTTGTATCGATAGGGCGACATTTATGAAGACTAGTATAAATGCACGTGCACAAAGTGCACGTTGCTAAATATGAATGGAGATAGTACAATCATGTCACAGAAGGAACAAATGGCACACTTAATCTTATTAAAATTTTCAATGATGATAGATAAAGAGATATCTAAATTATGGAAATAATTTTGTTGCATAATATTCTAATATGACAATGACAGCATGATAAAAAAGCTCCAAAATTAGAATGTGTGCACATGAGAAACTCATTGAAAATCACAACATCTTTCATGAAAATCAGCCTCATGGACATCTCCTAACACAATCAAATCATAATATTCCAAATGTTGTGACACAAAATGAAACATGAAAGTAATAAGTCATTATGCTATGTACAAGATCTATCAATGATCATAGGATAGAGTGAAGAAAAAGTGTGAATGCTTGTCTCACAAATCCATAAAAATAATTTGATGAAAAAAACTGATATGAATTGATGATCTTGAATTTACAAAAACAATCAATGTTTATCTAGAAATCTATCTTAAAAAAAAAAACAGAAACATAATTAATAAGAATAAATTGCAATAATAACAAAAAAACATTTCACATATCGTCTTAAATAAAAATTATGTTACATATAGAATCTATCAATGTTCATAGAATAGAGTGAAAAAACTATGAATGCTTATCTCACAAATCTATATAAATAATTTGATAAACCAAATTGATAGGAATAGATGATCTTGAATTACCAAAGACAAACAATGCTTATCAAAGAAATCTATATTTAAAATGGAAAAAAATAGATACATATATAATCTATAATAATAATAATAATAATAATAATAATAATAATAATAATAAAAGTTTCACATATTGCCTGAAATAAGAAATTATATGATATATAGGATTTATTAATGATCATAAGGCAGTGAAAAATAAAATCATAAATGTTTATCTTAGAAATCAATATAAATAATTTGACGAATAAAATTGATATGAATAAATAATTCTGAAATAGCAAAAATAATAAATACTGATCTAATAAAAATATCTAAATAAATTGATAAATGAAACATATATGATTAGAATACATGATCTTAAAGTAAAATCAAATTATAAATTCTTATCAAGAAATTATATCTAACTTAGGAATCGTAGATAATGTCTAATTGAATCATATAAAATATAATATAAAATATCTCAGACCCTAAATTTAAAATATTTTCGTTAAAAAAATTATAGATAAAATCTAATTCAATTATACCAAAAAGTAAGCAGGCATGATAAAAAATAAGCCCTTCAAACTTGTAAATATAATTCACACTTCTTTAATTAAATTTTATAAAACTAAAGAAGAAATATATAAAGGGGAAATAAACATTCCAAAGAAATTTTCAATTAAATAAACAAAATTTCAAATCTTATAAGGAATGCTTTTTTTTTTCCAACAACAATTTAAATTAATCTTTGAATCCTTTCATATTCATAAATTATTGGAAGACCCTTTCACTTTATCCTTTGCCACTATAAATATTTATTTGCATTTGATGGTGGATATAAAGAGAATAAGATGAGAAATATAGATGGTAAGACATTCTTGTACAAAAAATTTATTTGGGATAGCAAAAAATAGGATAAAATTTCTCTGAAGTCTGATTGAATTAACAGGCATCAATGTGAAGATCGTGGTTGAGATTGGCAGGATTTATTCAACAGTGATGGGGAGAGAAGACTACTACAATCAAAGTTGTCTTTGACTTGTCGATCAAATATTGCAATTTCTGCAAATGCATGTGCATTCTACAATAACTTTATGAAGTAATATTTAACAAATTTCATGAAGAAGCAAACAGATTAACCAACTTATTGTGATGTTTAACACTTTTTGAAAAATCTAAACTTTACTATGCATATAAATCTAAGAAAATAGAATTCCATAATCATAGGGATATGAATTCAAGAAATACATAAAAATGATTTTTTTTTTATTTCACGATATTCACAAAATCAATGATGTTCACCATAAATCAATATATTCACAATTAAATGATCTAAAAAGACTAATGGAGTTAACTATCACCTGATTAAAATACTAACCCATACATTTTTAGACATATTAATTAACTAATTAAAAAAACACATGCATAATAGTTCTATAATAAAACACAATTCATGAATAACTGAAGGTTTTGAGAGAACATCATAAATATTAGCGAGTCAGATCGAGATGAAATTTCTTATTAATACATTGTTATGGTCACTTCAATAACAACTTACGATCAACATTAATGGGGTTCATGATCTTTAAACCAAACTAAGATATTAAACAAAACCAGCCACACAAATAAAATATTTGAAAGGCCAACGTTATAATCTATTGGTTGGAATGCCTCACAAAATAAAACATAATAATGATTCAGACAATAATGCTCAGTGAAAGTAAAATAAAAGATAATTGGAGTAAAATAAGACCAAATCTTCTTGCAGAGTTTTCTAGAATTGAAAAAGATCTTCATTCACTTGTCCCTATCTATATCATAGATTATCAATACTAATTTCATATATATATATATATATATATATATATATATATATATATAGGAAACAGGGAGAAAACTTTTCATTGAAAGCAAAAGTAGTTTCTATCAAAATACATAAGTGAGTCTACCCTTCTTGGGAGGAGAAATACGCCAACTATCCGTAAGAGAAAGAAAAGAAAATAAATGTCCTTAGCTAAGTAGTTAAGTAAAATGTAATTAAGCCAAGTTAATTAGATTGAGCAAATACTACACTATGTGTGAGTTACTGTAAAGTAGTTGCATCAGTTCCCTGCCTCAGAGGTATTCGACCTCGAGTTCAGAAATTTATGTCTTCCCATAATTAAAAGGGTGGTAGATGTAAAGATCAGACACATTGCACATCGGCACCAGGTTTATGTCCGAGGGCAGCAACACCACAACAGCATTGTTGTTACTTGTTTTTACGCTGATTGATAGGGAATGGCCTAATTTTGCGAGTTTTCAATTTGGAATAGAAGAAAATGAGAATCCCCTTCGAATAATCACTTCTCTACAGCAATCTATCATAGCATTAAAGTGGCGATATCATGAGATCTCCAAAAGAATTTGATTAAATCCATTCAATCAAGTAGAAGTAGAATAACTGTAAAAAAACTGACAGAAGGAATAAGTGCAATAGAAGAAGAAGACGAAGAAAGAGGAAGGAAAAAAATAGTAAAATTTGTACACATGTAATCAAAATTATTTGCAATGATAAGTACTTGCAAAGTTTAGCCCAAATATAAAGTTGTTTGTGCTTAGTGACAAATAAGATATATTGAAAAAATGTGTCTTTGTATCCAAATATGACACCAAATCTTCGATTTTTACGTTATCTTAGATTATGGATATTCAAATCCAACTCATATATAAAATCCAAAACTTGCAGCAGATAGTATAGAATATTATGAAGTATATTGTATCTAGAAATCTTCAGTAAACTTATAATGAAATACTCATGAGATCATTTTGGAATGATAAATCAAATTATTTGAGCCTAAAAACTTATAAAAATTATATTTAACTTCTAAAAATCATATTTCCATATAATTGTTTAAATCGTGTATGCCTTTTTATTTCTCATCATAACTATCAGTTATGTCATAGGAATTAACATAATTGATATTCTCAGAGATGGGTGAGTTACTCCATAAATCGGTGGCTCATGATCATGACATCATTGGGGAGATGCAAATGCACAACAATACTTAATTTGCATATTTCATACACTACTAAAATTGTGGCCATATGCCAAATTAAAAAAAATAATAATAAAACAAGCACAAAAATATTACCAAAGGATGCTTCAGAACTCACCAGAGTAAAATATTCAGTTCAATATCATTTTACATTGTAAAATTTCAAACTACCCCAAAGAAGTTAAGAGTATGTGTGTGTGTATATATTGTGCGCACTACGCAATGATTTGTTATATGATCATACCGGCACATGAAAAGCCATGCCAGCAAACACAGCAGGAAGAAAATGCCAAGAAATCAGCCCTGTAGGAAAAAAAAAAAGAAATCTTAAACAACCCAGCCCTCTCTGCTCATCAAAAAAGCGAAGGAAACATTAAAAAGCAAATAAATTATTAACATAACTCCACACCTTGAAAACCAGTCGGAGGTTCCGCAGCTTCATACTCTTTGGCCACCAACTCCCAGAAATTACCCTCATTCCCTTCGAAGTACGTGTGGTGATAATAAGAAATTCAAGGCTTCAAATGATATAGAAGAAAAGAAAAGCTAGAAGAGCAACAAGTTTTTAAAGCTAGAAGGTTTGATTCCACACTATCTGCAAAGTTTTATCCATGGCTTCATACAGCATTTGGGATGATGTTTCCTTATACCCTGGATGATTCAGGAGGTTGCGTAAGATTGCCCAAAAAGCCTTCTCCAACGTATCTACCACCTTCCTCCCTCACTCAAGATGCTTTTCTTCTCTTATTTTTGTTTCTCCTTTTTTCATCTTCACCTTCAACCCTTTATGCTTGCAACCATTGCTAAATACTATCCACTACAGTCAAAAGCTATATATTATCCATATAAGATCATTACGTTAAGTAATAAGATTATTCGAAAAATATCAATACAATGTCTAAATGGTGTTCATGTAGTATCAGTAAACAACGTAAGAATATAATAATGTACACCAGATAACAAGTTCAGCATAATGTCCAACGGTTCTTTAATGTCCAAAAGTCTAAATACAATGCAGCAGACCGTGCTTCCTAGCAGGAGCCCATCCACACTATTATGTCAAACATAACCACAGTATGCCATTCATATTCTCTTTATATTTTCAGTAAAAATAATAAGCCCTAAAATCATTTTTTAATTACTAAATTTTGGTCACTAATGTAACTGTAACACCATGATATAATATGAACGCATTACATTATATGATTTACAGCAAATTACTTAACAGTATCAGGTGGATAGAAAAATGACTTCACGATTTTATTATCAAGCAATTAATTATCCAATCGAAACAAAACCACCGTTAAGTAAGAAGTTTTTAAAGGTCTTCACAACATAAACAGCTGAGATGAAGCAAAATGTTGTGCAATTTAAAACTTCTAATTTATTTTTGCAAAACAAATGGGTGTTCGTATCATAGAGCTGCTGCAGTCTATAAAATTAGTGTAGATCTATTATGAGGAAGAACTTAAAAGTTGTTGTGGGTATTATAGACTTTGTCTACTTTAAAAATAAAATCAAATAATAGGTAATTATAGTGAAACATAGATTAACTTAATCTGCTTTAAAATTAGTTAGAACTTGTATTGCAGTCAACTTAAATCAAATTCAATATATTCAAGACACATCCTGAGCATAAATTTGATCTCTAAATTCAAAAAAAAAAAAATTTGATTTTTTTCTTCCAAAAAAGAATTAATCAAATGAGTAGTCTTATTTTTTTCATTTTATTTTGTTTAGACTGATGATTCATATAAATTAGTTCATTTGGTTTAGAATTTCTACCTATAGCATCCCTTCTTCGTCCATTTCTCAAAACCCTTGTTATCATGATTTTGGCAAAACTAATGATGAGACTACCGTAAATTTGGCAATAGCAAACAGTTAATTAACAGGGAGAAATAAATGAATATCAAATTTTAATAATTTAATTAGAATCCAAAATGAAATGAGAAATAAGGCCATAAAATTAAAATATTTCCTAATACATTTATGATTGAGGCAAGCTAAAAGCTAACGTACCTACAACGAAAGGGGAAAGAAAATTTTCAAAAGCTAATTGCATTTGGTGTCAGGAGACGGTGAACATTCAATGAATTGCTTCTCAAAACCTTTGTCCTCATGAATAAGGCCTAATTTTACCAAACAAGTTATAGAAATTATGCTTCAAGCAATGCGTCATCATTTTGAGAACTTAAGGAATCCTCTTGTAATGAATCGTTGCTTGTTTCTAAACAGAACTGCAAACTCAATACTTTTCTTATGGAATATATTATGGTGCATTCATCATCAACATGCTGCATGCAAATTGATTAGGAGTGGAAAAATCTCTTATGTAAACTAAACCTTTAGAATCCATTGTTTGAAATTACCAAAAAAAAATGATTAAATTTCAAATAAAAGATATTAATCTTAATCTTCCCTGATAACATCATCTTCCATCAAATCTACAGCACAAAAATTTACCTAATAGAAAAAACTGCCCAAACCACTGATAAATTACTTTTCGGAACAATGAACAGAGCCTTAAAGAGAGCTCCAAAAGCAAGCTGCTTCGACAGTATTCACATGAAGAAGGCTAATAAATAACAAAACATTATATTTTAAAAGGTAAAGAAGTAGTTATGGGATTTGGCATACCTCTAAAGTAAACTTCAGGTGAAGCCGAAAGAGTAGAGATCACGATAGGAAATGCAAATGCAAACCACGAAATATCTAAACGAAAAATATGTGAGAATAATTTTAGCAATTATATATGACAGAGGAAGAGATCAAAATGACGGTTATTTTAGGGAGGAGAATCGAACCGTTTGTTGAAAGGTTTGTACGGTGGAGATCATCTTCCAAAAGTGAAAAGATGCAAACGAAGTTCATAACCGAAAAGATTGAAGACAGGAAACTGATTGAAGAAACGTTTTAGAAGTTCAATACACCGAAATAATTAGAGAAAGAATCGTGCGAGCGGCATAAATGTTAGCAAGAAGAAACGTTAAACAAGTTTAGAAGACCGAAACACTTGAACCGTTGAACGGAGGGATGAAGTCGGAGAAGAAGAGGGAACCTACCAGAGACGGAGAGGAGGGGTTAGCGGAGGATTAAATCTAGGGCAAGCCGAAGAGTCACGAAGAAGAAGAAGCCAGGGAATTTGAACCGGAAACCGAGAGCCAAGGAATAATAATTAAATTTCATATCGTATTGTATTCATAGGTTAAAAGAATAATAATTAAATCTGCTTTATTGCATAATCTTTATACTTAAATTTATTTTATTGAAAGGTTAAATTAATAACCGAGAGCCAGGGAATCTGAACCGGAAACCGAGAGCCAAGGATTCTGAACCGGATTTGGAGAAGCTATAAATTTAATTAGTTGAGGAATAAATTTAAGATACATTAGTTGAGGAATAAATTTAAGAGACATTAATTTACCTAATTAATTATGAAATGTATGAAACGGTTAGTAAATTTTAAAATTATTATTAGTTTTTAGATTTAATAATTATTTTTAATATAATGAATGGACAAGATAAATTTAAAAATAAGAAAATAAATGACTAAGATTTGAGGTGGAAGGAAATTCAAGCGATTTTTATAATAGTAGTATAGATTTAGGAGAAGATATAAATACAAGATGTACTATTGGATACATTTGCGCCTTGGGTGGCATCTCTATTAGTTAGATGTTTTAGAAGATAATAACTCTATTTATAATAGAAATTGAATATGCAGCCATCACTAGAGATAGTAAGTAAATGATTTTGTAGAAAATTTTTATGGAATAATTAAATCAATTTCAATAAAAAGTTACTTTCTTTTGTGACAATAAAAGTACTATTCCCTTAGCAAAAATGTAGCCTTTTGTTCTCGAATAAAAATAACTCATGCACTATTATATATGTATACCTCGTTATGACTCATCAAAATTAAAAAAAAAAAGTAGAAAACCATGATGATATGCTCACAAAAATGACATCTATTGAAAATTGAGGCCTTGTAAGACCTCAATTAACTTATGTGAAGTGTTCAAACATATCGCAGAGCTAAAATTAAAAATTCATACTCAAAGTGAGAGATTATTAAGTGTGAAGTCAAAATTTTCAACCATTAAAAATAGTTGCTCACTTCAATAAAATAAAATGTCCTAAATGAAGCACAAAATTCTAAATGGAGGCTACCATAAAATTCTAAATAAAAGCTACCACAAAAGTTTGTAATGGAGATTACAAAATTTTTTAATGATTGCTGATCATTAATATTAGAAGATGAACTCTTCACTATATGATATCATATAATTCCACAATCGTAAGCAAATAAAGAGAAGGGATTAAGAGCAAGAGAGAGAATTAAAGAGAAAAAAACTCTCTTGGTAGCAAAGAGAAGAGAGACAAGAAGATGCAACATCAATGTATTATTTTGCAGTTCCATCCCTCTTCTTCACAATAGGTATCTCACCAAACTGCAAAGACTTGTGTGTCTTGTGTTTGATATATTTGGTGTGATTATTCTTCCGTCTTCACATAATTTTTAATAGAATTGTATCACTATTATAACTCCTTAACCTAAAATTTTCACTTGTTAACATTATTTGGTTACTTTTTGCGTCACACTTCTACATTGCTAATCCATAATATAAAAAAGTTGAATTACTACAGGCAGAATTTTTTTCGCAACCCCCTGCTACGTACTTTGTTCTTTTTCCCCTAGCAATGCTATAAGAATGAGAAGATCTAGAAATTATTTACGAAATTTGTATATAGTTAAAAAAAGAAGGTTTAAAGAGACTAGAAATTACCTGCTATGTATTTGAATTAGCTAAAAAAAGCGGTATAATTACCATTTTTATCCATTAAAAATTTTAGCCATTTTTTATTAGTGTTATTAAAACTCTAAAGAATGAGGATATAAATTTTAATTATAATAATAATTGATATGCTTTAAAAAATTTTACTTTGATCAAGATGACTGAACAAATTTAAAATTAAATTTAAAATTATTTGAAGTCTGCTTTCAACAAATTTATTATCAAATTTAGCATCATGATAAGACAAACCCATTAAGCTAAAGGTGATTCGATCTTGGTTCAGATGAACCCAAATCAAGCACTTAAAGGATTGCATGAAACTTTTGGGCATTAATTGGAGGACTAAATGGTATTTGAAACTTGCATGTTCATAATCAAAATAAGCAGCTCGATGAGATGAATCCAATGTTAGAGCACACCAATGAACCTCAAGCACAAGATACTTAACCTACTCCAACTACATCATCTTATTGAGGCAGCACTACTCCACACTGCAGTACAATCTATCATTAACGACATCACTGCTCTCTGCCTCCCTATCATCTTCTAGTTTTCCCTATTTATATCATCTGTAAAGTAGAGCATAGAATTAATGGAGATGAATCATCAAAGCTTCTATTTTCATTGTTCTGCACATCTTCTTTTCTAATTGTTTTATGCAGGTTTCTCTGATGGTATCAGAGCTTTAAGATCAGCCACTCTTCGCAATGTCAAATCAGGACTCTACCTCACCTGCTCCACCTGTGTCCTCCCTCTTCGCTCCTATGGCCAAGTTCTCTATTCCCCCTCCTCTTATGTTTCTCATGAGTAACCTTAAATTTATAGTCTCCACCGTTCTCTCCAATGAGAACTAACCTATCTGGCGTCTCCAAGTATTCAAGTTATTCTCTGCTAATGGCTTCGAGGGATACCTAACACGAAGTTTTTCTCCGCCCTCACTATCTTTTGCCGATCCAAATCCAATTGATCTTCGTCTCTAGAATCTGATAGACCAAAACTTGGTCTCAGCTTTACTTTTTACTATTTCTCCGTCTGTCCTCCCTTACATCCTCACTCTCTCAACTGCTCATGAGATTTGATTAACTTTGGAGAAACGCTTGCAACCAACCAACCATTCAAGGGTGATTCAAATAAATTGCGGCACATTCAGATGAAAGAGATGTCCATGACCCAATACCTGGCTCAAATCAAAGCACTCGTTGACCACACTAGTGCAGAGGCTCACATCGATGCCGAAGATGTGATTATGTATATGTTAAATGGACTACCATACATCTACAATCCCTCAAAATAGCTATTCATACCTCACAACAACAGATCAGCTTAGACACTCTCTATTCACTTATGTGTAGTGAAGAGATTAACTACAAACCGAACAACAAAAGGAATCTCCTCAACCATCCGAGCCACTACACTATAGTAAATCATTTTAGTTATCCCCACGACAGACAATTTTTTGCTCAACCAGAGGAAGAGGAGCTCCCTTCAGACCAAATTCACCTGGACCGACTCCAGGTTGATCCTTCACGCCGTCTGCTTCACGGCCAACCTGCTAGATATGTGGGAAACTTGGACACATTGCCCTAAACTGCTAGCATCGCTGCAATATGCAGTATGCCCCAACTTCACCTTCAAATCATCAAGCCTTCCTAACCAACTCCAACAATTCTGCAACCCCACCTGTCACCGAATGCGTTCTTGACTCTGGCGCCTCCTCTCATCTCACGTCCGAGGCTCATCATCTGTAACAGTCGACTCCCTACGACGGTCTAGATTCGGTGTCAATTGCTAATGGAGGAACTCTTCTAATTCAGCATACGGGTCAAGGCATTCTCCCACTCCCAGATACCAATCATAAGCATTGTCTCTACAACCTTCTTCATGTTCCATTACTCTCTCACAATCTTATCCATTCACAAGCTAAGATAACAATTGTTCCAATTTGTTTGATGCTCATGGATTCCTTATCAAGGATCTTTCTGACAATAGCGTCCTTTTTAGTGGCTACTCTAGAGATGGTCTCTATCCTATTCACACCATTTCAGAATCCTCTCCAAAAGCTCTTCGTTCTACTGCTATCACCACCGAGCAATGGCATACCAGACTTGGTCATCCCCATGTTAGAATTTTAAAATTGATGTTAGAATTTTAAAATTGCTAGCTAATGTAATTCCCTCTATATGTACTCCTCCTCCCTCCTTTATATGTACCTCATGTAATGTGGCCAAGAGTCACAAATTACCTTTCCTTCCCTCTCAAAGTCATGTAACTAAACCATTTCAGTTAAAACATTCTGTTGTTTGGGGACCAACCCTGTTTCTTTGTTTTATGGCTTTCGTTATTATGTTGTGTTTATAGATGACTATAATTGTTATACATGGCTTTATCTCATGTACACCAAGGATGAAACCATCTCAAAATTCTAACAATTTCATTAACTCATCAAAACATCCTTTAATCATTCCATTCAAATACTTCGCACTGATGGTGGAGGAGAATACACTAGTCATGCCTTTCAAAATTTTATCCTTCAACATGGCATCACTCACCAACGTAGTTACCCATACACCTTAGAGCAGAATGGACTTGCAGAATGCAAGCATCGTCATCTGCTTGAGACAACCCAAACTCTTCTTCATGCATCACATCTCCCTCAAATCTTCAGGGCTGAAGCTCTTCTAACCTCTAACTATCTCATTAATATTCTTCTTACTAAAGCTCGTAATCTTCAAATCCCATATCAACTTCTTCATGGTCACCTTCCTTCATACGCTCATTTAAGAACGTTCGGTTGACTATGTTTTCCTTGGCTACAACCCTTTCCAAAAATAAAATCTCTCCACGCTCTCACGAGTATATCTTCCTGGGTTACTCAACTTCTCACAAGGCTATCACTGTCTGCATATTAATACCAACAAAATTCATGTCTCCCATCATGTTTTTTTTCTTTAAAAACATATTTCCTTACCATGCTTCTTCCCCAAATCACATTCTTACCTCTACCGAACCACTACAAAACCCTTTACTGCTCACTCCTACTTCCATTCTTCCAACATTTTCAAACAATTACCCATACCACACGTCACGCCACCAACTTCAAGCACTTCTTATTCTTCCTTATCTCCTTTCTCTTCAAATACTCCTTCTTCTTTCCCATCTTCCCATTATCATATAGATGTATGATCAAAAGATTTGATGAGCCACTTGATGGATTATTATGAAATTTTGAATAATGCCAACTCCAAAAGTATCATATATAGACCCTCAATCTCATTATGAAGGGAGCCTAGATTTTTAATTGGAGATGGCTTAGAATCTAAATAACTTTAGAGCTCTACTTGACATTTGACGTTGATGATCGCTACCAGCTACCGCTATCGCATAATTGTCATTATCTAATCGCCATCCTTATTCTATCATCATCCAACTGTCATCTCCCCAACCCTCATTTTCTAACCACTATCACTTGATCATTATAATTCATTCACGATCATTTGACTCCCATAACAAACCATCATAGCCCTATCATTATCATCTGATCATCAGAATATAACTAGCACCATCCAACTGTAGCATCTACAATATTCTCCATCATATTCATAGAAATACAAACTTATATTACATACTTTATATTCTCATCTACTCCAATTAAAAGTAAGGGAGAACTCTTGTAAAATATTTATATAGTAGATAATTCATATGGGCTGGGCCCCATTATTTTTTCCCCCTTTTGAGTTTTTTTAAAAAACTCTGGTGTCTCACACTGCGCACATGTTGTATTTTTTCTTTCCAATATTCTTTTTTTTTTCCTATAGCAATGCTTTAAGAGAGAAGATATATATATATATATATATATATATATATATATATATATATATATATATATATATATATATATATATATATATATATGTGTGTGTGTGTGTGTGTGTATGTGCGCGCGCGCGCGTGTGCGTGATATGTTATGTACTAAAATAACATAAATGAATAAAAAAACCTTTCAGCCATAATTTTTAGAAGAAATATTAGCGATGATCTCCTTTTCTTTTTTTTCCTTTTAGGGGCTATTTAGCATCCGGATTTATGCTAAGATCTTGCCAAACAAAATTTTAGAATCTCATAAATCTCACAGTAAGATAAATCCACCGTTACTTTGCTTTTGGTGTAAATCCTAGATTTACTAATCTGGGAGTTCGATGAATTTACAGGACTTGGACAAAGAAGCGCGTGAAAGGGGAGAAAAATGGTTACTTGTGCAGCGAGCTCCCATCCTGACTTTCGATCGAAGAAGGCCAATAAGCTTCTTAGCACCTCTTTCAAAACTCTACTTCCAGTGATGCACATGAAGTCGAAGCATTAAAGAAGCACATTAGGCCGAAGCAGCAACAACAAAGTAGCAGGTTGAAGTAGCAACGACGAAGAAGCGACAAATCACAAGAAGCTGAAGCAAACTAGGAATTAATTTAATTAGCTTATTAATGTAATTTTAAATAGAAATAATAAATTTTCATAATTAGCAATGTAAATAGTAATTAAATAAATAAATTAGTAAAATAATACCTAAATGATTAATTAGATAAATAATAAAAAAATAATAAAAGAATATTTAAATAATTAATTATTTTTAAATAATAATTAAATGATTAATAGATAATTATCAATATAATTAGCAAAAATTAATACATAGATAAGTAATTAGATAATTAATATTTAAATTATTAGTTAAATTATTTAATAATTAAGCTAACTTTTAATAATATTATTTATCATTATAACTAATTAATGGAAATTAAATTAAACTTAGTTAGTACCTTATACTTAACACAAATTAAATTTATAGGGCAATTGCATTTAAATTTTTAATAAACTAATAGCATTAAATCCTTGATTACGTTGCCAAAGAGTTTCACAAGATTTAACATACATCTTGCCAAACAGTTTTCATAATTTATGATAACTAGAATTTAGCTTTTAGTGATTTATATAATAGATTAGATACTAAGAAGGGAGAAAGATATATGTATAAGTTAGCCAAATAAAGAGATAGGAGTAGTAAGGATTTAGTTCAAGTGAAGTGTATTAAGGATAAAGATCAAAAAGTACTTTTCTTAGAAGATGATATTTAACAAAGGTGGATGAGATATTTTGCTAAACATTTTAATAAAGAATGTGAAAATATAATTGTCTGTAGTAACCTTATCATCCTAAATGAAAATAAAGATTTCTATTTTTATCGGCGTATTAGTAAAACCAAAGTTAGAGAGGCTTTAAAGAAAATGAAGGGTGGAAAAGCTGTTGGACCTGATGATATTCCAATAGAGGCGTAGAAATGTTTAGGAGATGAAGGAATTTCTTGGCTTACTAAACTTTTTAATACTATTTTGAAGACTAAAAAGATGCCGGATGAGTGGAGAATGAGTGTGTTAAACCCTATTTTTAAGAATAAAGGTGATGCACAAGATTGTGCGAATTATAGAGGATTTAAGTTAATGTGTCGTACTTTAAAATAATGGGAGCGAGTTATGGAGCGCAGGTTGCGGCGTGATACTAATGATTCTCAAAATCAATTTGGATTCATGCCGGGTAGGTTTCCTATGGAAGCCATACATTTATTAAGATGTTTGATGCAGAAATATAGAGAGAATATGAAGGATTTATATATGATATTTATTGATTTAGAAAAAGCATATGATAAAGTTCGAAGAGAAGTATTATAGAGAATTCTTGAAAAGAAAGGATTTAATAACACTTATATTAAAATCATTAAAGATATGTATGCAGGAGCTATTACTTGTGTTCAAACATAAGGTGGTTTGACCAAGTATTTCCCTATTTCGGTTGGGTTACATCAAGGATCAGCCTTAAGCCCATATCTTTTTGCTTTAGTCATGGATGTTCTCACTAGACATTTGCAAGAGGATGTACCTTGGTGTATGCTTTTTGCTGATGATATTCTTCTTGTTGATAAGACTAGAGAGGGAGTTGAAGGTAAACTTGAATTGTGGAGGTCAACCTTAGAGTCTAAAGGTTTTTTCTTGAGTAAATCTAAAATGGAATATATGGAGTGTAATTTTAGTAATAATAGACCTAGTGAGGGTATTGTTACTTTGGACAATCAAGTCATTAATAAGAGTATACATTTTAGATATCTTGAATCTATTGTTCAGAGTGATGGTGAAATAGATGGGGATATTATCAGCAGAATTCAAGTTGGATGGTTGATGTGGAGGAATGCATCGGGCTTGTTGTTTAATAGAAAAGTATCCCTCAAACTTAAGGGAAAATTCTATAAGATGGTGGTGAGACCTGCTATGCTTTATGGTGCTGAATGTTGGCCATTAAAAGAGAAGCATAATACTAAGTTAAGTGTTGCAGAGATGAGGATGCTCATGTGGATGAGTGGCTTTACCCTTAGAGATAGGATGTGAAATGAGCATATACGTGAAAAGATTGGAGTAGCTCCAGTGGAAGATAAGATTCGAGATAGTCGCCTTAGATGGTTTGGTCACATAAAACGGCGGCCTCCCGATGACCCGGTTAGGAAAGTAGAGGTATTAGATTTGACTTATGTTAAGAAAGGTAGAGGAAGACCTAAAAAGACTTGGTTAGAAAATATTAGAAATAATCTTTCTTTATTAGATTTAAATGAGAATTTGACTTTTAACAGGACACAATGGAGAAAAAGATTCATGTAGCCGACCCCACGTAGTGGGATAAAGACTTGATGTTGTGGATTTGGAGGCTTTACTAAATCCTACTTGTTGCCAAATAGCCCCTTAGGCTTTGTTTGGGACGACTTTCTTACTGCTTTATAAAGTTACTATAAAAAATAACTTTTTAAAGCAATTGTAAAAAGTATCTTTTTAGTAAAAAAATTTTTTGAAAGCAGGGGCGAAATCAGCCTTAGTTCTGGGCAAAATTCAAAACAAATTATTATATTGCAATGAATAGGTAGAAATAAAGACAAAAGGCTGCATTTTTTTGCCCGTTATGCTCTAATCAAACAGGATATTTGTCTAATCATTTTGGATGTAACTAAAAAGTTCAAACAAAATTGAAAATATTTGGTTAAATAAATATCAAAATTATGAAATAACAAAGTCAAATTTTACTAATCACGAGTCTTTATTATGAAATTAATTTATATTAAACAATCAATATGTGCTTAATAAGTACTAACTCTTACAACCATAAAATATTCATAACTTGAGTCTTGATATAAATAGCAATCAAAATAATCAAGGAATCATAGCTGTCTTCTTTTATCTCTCCAAACAAAATAAATAACAATCAAAATAACCATTATCACCTCTCCAAAATATTATCTTCTTTATCATCTTTTAATAATGAAGTCCCAAGCTTTTTAAATGGTGTATTATCGATGAGAAGTGCTGAAAAACATAATAAGATTTCTCTTCAAAAAATTTTATTTGATTTCCAGAATATTCTTGCCATATCATCTTTCAACTAACATATTTTTTCTTTAAAAATTTCGCCAAAAAATATTTTTTATACATTCAAGCTTGCAAAGAGTAACTTAATAGAAATCATTTTTACTTCATCATTAAACCGTAAACTGTAAGCTCCAACAAAAAGACTTGAAAAAACTAACAATAAATCGAAAAAAAAAAAACCTCCTCACGTCTGCCTGGAGAGCCAATGCTGGTCTAAGAGAAGAAAATGGCTGTGGGGAAAGAGGTGGGGGAACTTCAGCGGTGTATGGAGCGGAAAGAAACGAAGCACGGGGTGAAGAGAAGAGGAAAGAGGAGTTGGGACGAGAAATAAAGGAGTTCGCAGGCTGTTACTCTCGAGTCGCGACTGCATGAAGAAAGGGCTGCTGGTCGCCTGAGCTTGAATGCGATCTGTTAGGGAAAAAAGGCAAAGATATGAGATTTAAAGGAGGAAAATTACTAAAGAATCCCTATTTCTTAAATTTCCAAAAAAAGCAATATTACTTAAATGACAAATAAAAATACGTAGGATATCTCTTTTTTCCATATTGCTTGGTCGGCATATTAAAATAAATTAATAATCCATCAATCAAATACTTTAATTAATCTATACCCATCAGACGTTCTTCCATGAGTTTTAGGCAGTAATCCACTCAAGGGATCACATAATAAAACTTTATATATACTTTATAACATCTAAATCTTGTCAAACAAAAAGTACCATTCCATTATTCTCCCAAATTAGAGAAATTATTACGTGCGAAGTCCAGACATAGCTCACATCTGAACTCCAATGAAATAAAGACATGTGGCTTGTACACATCATGTGTACAACTTATACACAAAGTGTGCATAAGGGTAATTTATTCACACCATATATATGAGTTGTACGTACACAGGATGCGTACAAGCCATATAGTTTTATTTCATTAGAGTCCGGTCAAAAAGCTATGTCCAAATTCTGCACAGAATAATTTCTCCCAGCTTTTCTATTTCTCCATTAGCAAACACAGCTCTATTATAGGATATACATATTTGCCTATATTTGCCTAATTATATGTATTACAAGGCATATCTAACCAAAATTTTCCATCTAAATCAAGTCAATTACATGTATCATAATAAATGTTGTTCTATTTTGTAGGCACTTTGATTTTATTTGTTATACAACACATAAAGTATTACAGTCAAATAAATAAAAAATAAATTTTGAGACAAAAAGTAGCTCAATCACTAAAAAAACCTTTGGCCGGCTTAAAAAGTGAAAGAATCAAGAGATATGAGGTAATTGATACTCTAGGTCCCATATCTAAAAGTAAATAATAATAATAATTTATAACTGATTATTATTTATTTATAAAAAATTTATGAAAAATAGATAAAACTAAATTTAAGTATCATTTGCATCTACTTTAAATTAAAAAAACAAGCACATTAATAATTGATTGTGTAATAATTCACTTATTTGATTGTTGGTGTCTTCAAAAAATTGGAATAGCTTCATAGTGGATGATGACTTCAAGTTTATCTCTGAGAATGGATTGAATGCAGTGAGAATTCCAATTGAGTGTTGGGTACGATTTGACCAAAACCTGCCTCGATCTTTTGTTGGTAGATCCTTGCAAGTATTAGATAATGCCTTCTCCTAGGAAGAATAAACATATAATGTTCTTTAATTTCTAAACATTATCTAACAGTCTCTCCTACATTAGAATGTGGATTTGCACTAGGAAGTATGATATAAAGGTGATCATAGATATTCATGGTATGCCAAGTTCATAGAATGGTTGGGAGCATAACAGAACAAGGGATGGATTGTTAATGGATGCACACTGTTTGATAAGCAATTATAAAAAAAGTGATCAATCGGCTCACAGCTCCACCACTTGAGCACGACGAATATCTCGGTTTAGAGCTTTTATAAAGCTATACGGTACAAAAGGAATCAAAGGAAGTTAGCTATCAACGGTGTTGATTACAATTGGAGCAGAGCATCAACGACAACAGTATAAAACCTCTGAACTGAGATATTTGTTGTACTTAAGTGGAGCTATGAGCCGACTAGTCACCTTTTTTATAATAGCTTATCAAACAATGTGCATCAGTTAAATTGGATTACAATAATAGGGTTGGACTGATGATAGCATCAATCAATCAGTTATGGTGGTTGACTTCCTATCATTTAGGTAGGTTATTAGTAAATTTTATTAGTAAAATTTTTATTTAGCCCCCTTTTCTAAAGCCCTACATGAGCATGGCCATCGTAGAAGATTCCATTAGTATCTAGATCATTTATAACCAAGGAGAAATCTAGCACCCATCACATCATATCATAGATAAAATCATCATATTATAGAGAAAAAATATATCAAGGCATCACATAATATATCAAACTATAACAACCAGTATGCAATGAAATCTAAGTAAAAATCACAGAAAATATAGTTCACACGAAAAGCAAGTATAAAGGAACAACGGCCTAGCCTAAAACTAGAGTTGATTGTCCTAATAAGCCATCTGTAGTGTGTGCATCAGGTTGTGTGGTTTGGATGTATCCTAGGTTGGAACTTATTTTAAGTTCTTTAATATTTTACTTTATTTGTTGTAAGTTAAGGGAAATTTAATTTGAATCCAAAAATTAGTGTTTTTAATATTTGTTTTAGGATGAATTTTGGTTTTTGAAGTTACTTAGAGATTAACTTTTAGGAACCTTGATTTTAATTAGGTGTTTTGATCCCTAAGCCTTGAAATTCAATACACTTGTGTTCTCCAAAAGAAATCTAACACAAGGTATGAAGGCTATGATTTATTAGTATTTTTTATCAATTTTTTAGGTTGAATAATAATTTTTTTTATTTACACCAGGGCCTTGAGATTTATTTCATCCTCATTGGGGCTAACTTAATAGCCTCGTAGGGCCAAGTTATCCAATAATTATCTTTGGGTTTAGGTTTGATTTAGTTTATTGATTAAGTTATCTAAATTTGTGATTATCTTGTTAATAATTTTATTTTAATTATTAATATTTTCCATCAATCAGTTCATGGCATTGTCACAATGAGCACGAGGACTAAGGCCTCCTTAGGACACGTAGCCCTACAACTCGAGGTAGTCAATCCTAAAAACTTAGTTGACGTAGTTATATTAATAATTTAATTTTTTAATTGGTTGGTTATTATCCTAATTAAATTTATAATTTATATTTTATACTTTATTGAATCCGTTCGTGGCGTTATTATAACAGGCACGAGGACTAAGGCCTCCTTAGGATACATAGCCGTGTAGCTCGAGTTAGTCCATCCTAAATCTTCATCATATTTTGAAAGGGATGTTAAGCCCTACTGAACTAGTCCCGAGGCTAACCAAGAGGGGGGGTGAATTGGTTATTTAAAAATTTCACGATAACAACAAAAATCTTTTCGATACTTAGCAGCGGAAACAAGTAAACAATAACGAAAAGATCAACCAACGATAATCACCCAAGCAGTTTATATTGAAAAGTAAAGTGCAAAACTGAATCAGAAAAGCAAACCAGATTTTATAGTGGTTCGGTCAACTTGACCTACGTCCACTCCCCGGAGCCTCCCCTCCGGGTATTGCACTAAACGAAAGTGACTCTCCTTTTGCTCCCACAGCAAGGCGGAGAAGCCTGTACAAAATACCTCCTTTTCACCACACGGTGAGGCAGAGAACCTGACCTCCTTTCGCTTCCTCCTGAAGCAGGCAGAGAACCTTCGAACTCCTTTTGCTTCCACCTGAAGCGGGCAGAGAACCCCGGATCTTCTTGCGAACGATCCTCCCACGAAGAACACCGACTAGACGACAGACGACGAGCGGAGAAGACGACTCTGATCCGTGCTTGGAGCAACCTTAGTGAATCCCTCACTAACTCCCCCTCACAAGATCTCTTCTCTCTCTCCCAACTCTCTCTTCTCTCTAGGGTTTCTCAGGGAAGGAAGGCAGCAAAAGATTTTTCCAAATCTAGGAAAAAGTTCTTTTAAAGGAGGGCTTAAAATTTGCCCTAAATCTCAACTTGTCGGCCAAGATCGTCCAGGACGATCGGTAGATCGTCCTGTACGATCAGTTCAAATTCAGCTGTTTCAGCCTGGACGATCTGGCTCTTCTGGACGATCAGTAGAAAAAGTTGTTCAAATCGTCCTGAACACAGTTCGGGTCGTACAGCTGAAATGCACAAGACGATCACGATCGTCCGGGACGATCCTGCGATCGTCCGGGACGATGTGATCGTATCAATTAAACATTAATTGCTTTCCTTAATTACCAGACTAATTTAAGCATGATTGTAGTGCATCGTCCAGGACGATACACGTATCGTCCGGGACGATCAGACCAAAATACTTAAAATAAAATTTGCCTAACTTAATCTGGCGGCTGGAAATTTCTGATTTGAGCATATCGTCCAGTACGATCCAAGGATCGTCCAGGACGATCTGCTTAATCAGACCCTCTTAGCTCAGTCGCCCTAATTAGGGTTTCTGTTTTAACTGGATCGTCCAGGACGATGATACTATCGTCCAGGACGATCTGAACAAAATTTTAACAGAAACTCTAATTCACTCAATCTCTCTCCCTGAGTGTGTGTGTGCAAGGTTACTTAACTAGGGAATCAGTTACATTACAATTGACTCAATAAAAGAAAAAATCATACATTTGACACACTTGGACCCGATCTTGAGTTGGCTTGAGTAGCTTGCGGTCATTTGTGCCTGAAACTGATTAGCCAAGAAAAATACACTGGAAACATGTTTGTCATCATCAAAACCAGATTTGCAACAATCTCCCCCTTTTTGATGATGGCAAACATTTGTAAAGTAGTCTGAAAATAAAATGAAACTAAGATGAAAATAAAATGAAACTAAGAAATCAAACAAAACACACATTTTTTAAATTTTCATTTAACAGCTCAAACAATACAGAAAACATGACTCAGAAAATAGAAACAGACACGACTACAACTGACTCCCCCTTTTGACATCACAAAAAGGAGGAGGGAAAAACATAACACGAAAATAAAATATAAAATAAAACATACACAGAACAACAACAAAACAGGAAAATCAGAATTTTTCCTTGATTTTAGATTCAAAAACCAATGACAGGACGATTGACAGCGCTGAAATCCAAAAAGGTTGGAAATAATCAACTTTCGTAACTCTGACCCCGGGCACCTTATCGATGCAAACCTCTTTCAAAACAAAAATCCGATTCAGAATAAAAGACATTAGATTTGAAAAGAAATCCTTTCAAGCCTCGTTCCAGAAAAATATCTGATATAATAGTGTTACAAAGTAAAAAATCAGAAATCGGGATTTTCAAAACTCAAGCTTTTGAAAATATTAAGTGGCGCACAGATTTCTCTAAGACATTTAATAATCTGAAAGGAAAGAAAGCTTGTGTTGGGCTCATTTTGTGCCTCTTTTTCAAATTGATTGGCGCTTTGCGCATCTTTTGATTTTTGATACACTTTGTGTATCCAACTTGGCAATTTTGCATCTTTTCAGTTTTGGGCTCATTTTATGCCTCTTTTTCAAATTATCTGGCGCACTGCACATCTTTTATAAGCTTTCTCCTTTTCATAATCATTAAAGAGTCTCAGCTGTGAGATTATCTTCCAGACATAGGAGATGACTCTCCGCAGTAAGGAAGAACGATTCACAAAACAAAACCCATACAACATATGATAAATGCAATCACTTGATTTAGAAAATCAAACTAATGACTCAAGACTTTGAAAAACACTATTGATATGAGACAGATTACTGTAGGAAGATAAAATAATCTCTATTTCAAAAACTAACATTTTAATTTTGAAAAGGATTTTTATTCAAAAGAAACTACACACCAGAAAAGGAGTTAGAGGAAGAGAAACAATTATCAATGTTTCTCCCCTTTAACAGATTCAGCGAAGTCAATCACTGCTTATCAGCTTCCAAACCAAACCAAGGTAAAAACTCTCAGTCAAAAATTCAGATCACTAGAAGTAGTGAGCGGTGATCAGATCTTGAAAAGCATAAAATAATAAGTGCAAGATATGAACCAGTGAATAAAAAAAAGTATAAAATCATATCAGAGTAAATACTCAAATCAAACTAATAATAAGGCTAAAACAGAAATCAGCAAAAACATAAAATCAACTGAAAGTAAATAATCAAAGTCAAAAACTAACTAATAGAAATCAGAAATCAAAAAACTAAACCTAACTAACAGAAATCAGAATACCAATCAGAAAGATAATACATCAGCAGTCATCAGAATCAAGCATTTATATCAATCACTCCTAATCTGGTTCTCAAAATGCTGAATGAGTCAAAGGCCAGTGGTTTAGTGAATATGTCAGCCAGCTGATTTTCAGTTGCTACATGATGTAGCTCAATGTCCCCTTTTGTAACATGGTCCCTAATGAAGTGATGCCTAATGTCAATGTATTTGGTCCTAGAATGTTGGATTGGATTCTTAGAGATACAGATGGCACTGGTATTATCACACAGAACAGAAATTGTGCCAACGGGTACTCCTAAATCCAAGACTTGTTGTTTCAACCAAAGAACTTGGGCCACACAACTTCCTAAGGCAATGTACTCAGCTTCAGCAGTGAAAAGTGCAACTGAGTTCTGTTTTCTACTGGACCAGGAGACTAACGACTGTCCTATGAATTGACAAGTCCCAGAGGTACTCTTCCTATCCACCCTACACCCCGCAAAGTCAGAGTCAGAATATCCAATGATCTCAAAAGAGGTGCTGTGCCTAGGGTACCAAATTCCTAGGTTTGGGGTCCCTAAAAGATATCTAAGAATTCTCTTAACAGCAGTCAGGTGGGACTCTTTAGGATCAGCCTGAAACCTAGCACAAAGACAGACACTAAACATGATATCGGGTCGGCTAGCAGTCAGGTAAAGCAGTGAACCTATTATCCCTCTATACTTCTTCTGATCAACAGATTTTCCATTTGAATCCTTATCTAACTGAACTGAGGAGGGCATGGGAGTATTGATTGGCTTGGCTTTGTCCATTTCATATTTCTTCAAAATGTCCTTAGTATATTTTGATTGATTGAGAAAAGTTCCATCATCCATTTGCCTTATGCTAAACCCCAAAAAGTAGGACAATTCTCCCATCATACTCATCTCAAACTCTTTACTCATTGTTTTAGAAAACTCTTCACATAAGTATTTATCAGAAGATCCAAAAATTATATCATCAACATAGATCTGGACAATGAGTAAGTCATCTCCTAATCTCCTCAGAAAAAGGGTGGTGTCTACGCTCCCCTTAACAAACTCTCTTTCTAACAGGAATGTGCTAAGCCTCTCATACCAAGCTCTGGGTGCCTGTTTCAATCCATATAAGGCCTTTTTTAATTTATAGACATGACTTGGATATTGGGAACTCTCAAAACCTGGGGGTTGTTCTACAAAAACATCTTCTTTAATTACCCCATTTAAAAAGGCACTCTTGACATCCATTTGAAACAGCTTAAATCCCTTATAACAGGCAAAGGCTAGTAGCACTCTAATGGCTTCCAATCGAGCTACAGGGGTAAAAGTTTCCTCAAAATCTATCCCTTCTATCTGATTATACCCCTTAGCCACCAATCTTGCCTTATTTCTCACCACCACACCAGAATCATTCATCTTATTCTTAAAGACCCACTTGGTTCCCACAATACTTTGGTTTCTAGGTCTTTCTACTAACTCCCAAACATCATTCCTTACAAATTGATTCAATTCTTCCTGCATAGCTAAAATCCAAAACTCATCCGACAAGGCTTGATTGATGTTGGTGGGTTCAGTCATTGAGATAAAGGCAGAATGGTTTACTTCCTTCCTAAGTCCATGCCTAGTCCTAACACCTTCAGAAGGGTCTCCTAAGATCAGTTCTTTAGGATGACTCGAAGAATATCTCCAATCTCTAGGTAATGGGGTTTGAGGTTCTACCCTTTCCTCCAAATTTGTATTTCCAACTCCTTGGGTAACCTCAACAATCTCTTCATCTTCTACTTCAGATCTAGACTCCTTAGGATCAGATTCATCAAACACTACATAGGTTGTTTCTTCCACCACCAAAGTCCTCCTATTGAACACCCTAAAGGATTTCCCCACACTTGAATATCCTAAGAACACTCCTTCATCAGATTTGGGGTCAAATTTTCCTAAGGGTGACTTCCCATTGTTTAGAATGAAAACCTTACAGCCAAAGACATGGAGGTGGGACAGATTTGGTGTTCTACCCTTAATGATCTCATAAGGTGTCTTGTTCAGTTTGACTCTCACATTTACCCTATTCAACACATAACAGGCAGTGTTTACCGCTTCAGCCCAAAAGTATTTAGGAAGTGAATACTCGGCAAGCATGGCTCTAGCGGCTTCCACTAAGGTCCTGTTCTTCCTTTCAGCTACCCCGTTCTGCTGAGGGGTCCTAGGAGCTGAAAAATTGTGACTAATCCCATGATTCTCACAAAAACTTCCAAATCTTTCATTTTCAAACTCCCCTCCGTGATCACTATGGATGGTAATAATCTCACATCCTAACTTCTTCTGAATCCAAGTAGAGAAAGATCTAAACTCATCAAATGACTCAGATTTGTGTGACAAAAACTTAACCCAAGTGAACCTTGAATAATCATCAACAATCACAAAACCATAGACTCTCCCCCCTAAGCTGGCAGTGCTAATGGGTCCAAAGAGGTCCATGTGAAGAACTTCTAAAGGTCTAGAGGTGCTAATGTCCTTAACAGAGTGAAAAGAGGACTGGACTTGCTTCCCCAACTGACAGGCATCACACAGGTGATCCTTAGTGAACTTAAGCTTGGGCACACCTCTAACTAAGTCCTTTTGGGTGACTCTCCTAAGGGTTTTCATACTGGCATGACACAATCTCCTATGCCATAACCAAGACTCATCAGCAGCAGTTTTTAAGCAAATTGAATTATCAGATTTGATGCTACTTACATCCAGCTTGTAGACGTTGTTGATCCTTTGCCCCTGCAAAACAACTTCATCATTTAAGCTTAAAATGCAGCCAGTGGGCAGGAATTTGATGCTGTATCCCTTGTCGCAGAGTTGACTGATGCTCAGCAGGTTGTGTTTCAGTCCATCTACAAGCAAAACATTATCAATCACAAAATTCTTTGAATCACCAATCATACCTGTTCCTACCACCTTCCTAGTGGTGTTATCTCCAAGTGTAACCTTGTCTCCAGCTCTGGCCTCCAGCGAAATGAACTGATTTGCATCTCCAGTCATATGTCTAGAACATCCGCTGTCCAGGTACCACATGCTCTCACGAGGTCTTGTGTGAGAGCACTTCTACAAAATCATCAAATGTCAGTCTTAGGAACCCAAACAGGTTTGGGTTCCTTCTTATGAAAAGAAGAATGCGATGCATGTGTGCTGTGCTGTGCAACAGGCAGTTTGGGTCTCCACACCCAATGTGTACTACGGTGAACAGTACAAGTGTGTGATATGTGTCCTAACATGCCACATGAAAAACATCTAACACCAGGAAAAGGATTAACTAAACGTCGTGAGTGATAGTGCCTCTTCCTAGTAGTGTATGAAACATGCTTTGAAGAACTTGCAACAGAATTTTTAAAAGGTGGCGGTGCATAAAATTGTTCAAAAGTAGGCGGTGTTTTGTTATTTTCAAAAGAACTGATTTTCACTTTCAAAAACTCAATGTGTTTGTTTAAACTTCCAATTTCAAACGTTTTTGCACTTTCAATACTTTCTAACTCAGATGCCAAATCATTCACTTTCTTAAAAGCAAGTTCTAATTCAACATGCGCTGTTTTTAACAAGTTATGCTCAACAATTAAATCAGAATGCTTTTTATTCAGTTCATCAAACTCATCTAGTAAAGACATGTGATTGCTATCAATGGTGGAATGATCCTTAATCAACACTTCATGCTCTTTTTGCAAAGTCAGATAATCTAGTTTCAAACTAGCATGGGTTTTCTTAAGCTTCCTATATGATGTATGAATCTTTTCAGAAACTTCAAATAACTGATCGTAAGTAAGCTCACATACCTCTTCCTGGTCGGACTGACCAGGGTGATCATCAGCCATCAAACACAAGTTTGTTTCCTCCTCTTCAGCTTCAGTCTCAGAAGAGTCGGATGCAGAGTCTGCCCAGAACGCCTTCTGAATCCGCTTCTTGTCCTTTCTGAACTTTGGTTTCTCTTCACCCTTCTCCTTGCTTGGATGAGCTTTAAGTGTCGGACAATCAGCCTTAATGTGTCCGGGCTTCCTGCATTCAAAACAAACCGATTCAGATGAACCTTTAAAGTTTTTATTGAACTTACCCTTGTTCCACTTCTGATGGTTCTTATGTTTCTTCCTTAGAAAGCTTTTGAATTGCCTTGTGATTAAGGCAACATCATCGCTATCAGACCCGGAAGTGCTAGCATCTGAATCTTTGGCCTTTAGTGCCACTGTCTTCTCTTTCTTGCGTTCACCTGCATCAAGTTGCCTTTGGTTCACCCCTTGCTCGTAAGCAATGAGTGATCCAAGTAAGCTGTCAATAGAGTAAGCATTTAAATCTTTGGATTCAGTAATAGCAGTAATCTTAGCATCATAAGAAGCAGGCAAACATCTAAGAATCTTGTTCACTCTTTCGTAGTTGGTAAGTTCTCTACCTAAAGCATGCAAAGAGGTAACAATCTGGGTGAACCTTGTGTACATTTCTGAAATAGTCTCACTAGGTTTCATGCGAAAAAGTTCATAATCATGTAACAAGATGTTTAACCTAGACTGTTTGACTTCAGTTGTACCTTCATATGTTATACATAATCTATCCCAAATCTCTTTTCCCGTTGTACAAGTAGAAACACGCATATAGTCCTCAGATTTTAAAGCACAAAAGAAACAGTTCAAACATTTGGCATTTAACTGTGCTAAATCACGATCATCAAACGTCCAATCAGCAAACGGCAATTCAGTTTTCACATTGTTAACCATTCAAAAAGGTGGTTCGTATCCGTCCTTAACTAACATCCACATGCGATAATCGATAGACTGAAGAAAAGTAGACATGCGTGTTTTCCAAAAATCAAATGGAATGTTATCAAACAACGGTGGTCTAGTTATAGAATAACCTTCAGCAGTATTACGATTGTTACAGTTAGCCATGGATCAAATTCAAAAGTTTTTAAACAGAAATTTTGAATCCCTCTCTGATACCACTTGAAAGTTCGAAAGGGATGTTAAGCCCTACTGAACTAGTCCCGAGGCTAACCAAGAGGGGGGGTGAATTGGTTATTTAAAAATTTCACGATAACAACAAAAATCTTTTCGATACTTAGCAGCGGAAACAAGTAAACAATAACGAAAAGATCAACCAACGATAATCACCCAAGCAGTTTATATTGAAAAGTAAAGTGCAAAACTGAATCAGAAAAGCAAACCAGATTTTATAGTGGTTCGGTCAACTTGACCTACGTCCACTCCCCGGAGCCTCCCCTCCGGGTATTGCACTAAACGAAAGTGACTCTCCTTTTGCTCCCACAGCAAGGCGGAGAAGCCTGTACAAAATACCTCCTTTTCACCACACGGTGAGGCAGAGAACCTGACCTCCTTTCGCTTCCTCCTGAAGCAGGCAGAGAACCTTCGAACTCCTTTTGCTTCCACCTGAAGCGGGCAGAGAACCCCGGATCTTCTTGCGAACGATCCTCCCACGAAGAACACCGACTAGACGACAGACGACGAGCGGAGAAGACGACTCTGATCCGTGCTTGGAGCAACCTTAGTGAATCCCTCACTAACTCCCCCTCACAAGATCTCTTCTCTCTCTCCCAACTCTCTCTTCTCTCTAGGGTTTCTCAGGGAAGGAAGGCAGCAAAAGATTTTTCCAAATCTAGGAAAAAGTTCTTTTAAAGGAGGGCTTAAAATTTGCCCTAAATCTCAACTTGTCGGCCAAGATCGTCCAGGACGATCGGTAGATCGTCCTGTACGATCAGTTCAAATTCAGCTGTTTCAGCCTGGACGATCTGGCTCTTCTGGACGATCAGTAGAAAAAGTTGTTCAAATCGTCCTGAACACAGTTCGGGTCGTACAGCTGAAAAGCACAAGACGATCACGATCGTCCGGGACGATCCTGCGATCGTCCGGGACGATGTGATCGTATCAATTAAACATTAATTGCTTTCCTTAATTACCAGACTAATTTAGGCATGATTGTAGTGCATCGTCCAGGACGATACACGTATCGTCCGGGACGATCAGACCAAAATACTTAAAATAAAACTTGCATAACTTAATCTGGCGGCTGGAAATTTCTGATTTGAGCATATCGTCCCGTACGATCCAAGGATCGTCCAGGACGATCTGCTTAATCAGACCCTCTTAGCTCAGTCGCCCTAATTAGGGTTTCTGTTTTAACTGGATCGTCCAGGACGATGATACTATCGTCCAGGACGATCTGAACAAAATTTTAACAGAAACTCTAATTCACTCAATCTCTCTCCCTGAGTGTGTGTGTGCAAGGTTACTTAGCTAGGGAATCAGTTACATTACAATTGACTCAATAAAAGAAAAAATCATACATTTGACACACTTGGACCCGATCTTGAGTTGGCTTGAGTAGCTTGCGGTCATTTGTGCCTGAAACTGATTAGCCAAGAAAAACACACTGGAAACATGTTTGTCATCATCAAAACCAGATTTGCAACATTGGCTATATTAATAATTTAGGTTTAGTTAATTAGTTAATATATTATTAATTTTATAGGTTGCACCCCATTGAATCCGTTCATGGCATTGTCACGGTGAGCTCGAGTATCAAGACCTCCATAGGACACGTAGCACCACAGCTCGAGCTAGTCAATTTTAAAAACCTGATCAATGGGATGTTAGTTGTATATTTTAATGTTGGTTATCTGATTTAATTGATTGGATTAATGATTTGCTGGAAGTTTAGTTGATTTATTGAATTTTTTTTATATTTTTGAATATTTTAATGTATTAAATAAAGGGTCCATTTTATGACCTTTTAATTTACTTTGAGTTCTAAAATTTTTTTATTTTTAATAAATACTAGACCCTAATATGAGTAAAATGACACTAATTTTGCTAGATATGAAGATTTCTACAATTAGTTATGATTTTTCAAAGTTTGAATGTATTTTTGAACTAAGGTTAATCAAAATGTTGACTTTTTTATTTTTAGTGAATTCTAGAAGTTTGGTATTTTTTATAAATATTAGACCATGAGATGAGTCCAATTCCTTTAAATTTGTTTATTTTGGAGTTTTTTATAATTAGTTATGAATTTATGAAGTTTGGATATTTAAATGAATTATTTAATTGCTTAATTAGAAGTTTCTCATTTTTGCACCAAACTCACTCCAAATCCCTTGAAATCGCTCCCAAATGTCAGGAATGACTTGTAGAAGTGTTTTCAAGAGTTTAGAATTTATTTGATATTTTTAATAATTTTTTAATTTTTTATTTTAATTAATTATTAAATTTCCTAATAATTAAATTAAGGCTAAATTTGAAGTTTGGTGATGGTGATTTTAATTTTCCTATATATTTAATTTTGAACAATTTGAGCTATTATTTATATTTTTTAGATTTAATTTGAATTTATTACAAGTTTTTAAAGTTTTAGTACCCCTAAAGGGGATGATTTTTGTTTTGATTAATTTTGCGACCAAATGAAGTCCAAATTTAATGAAATTAAAACCTAAGATTCATAATATCACTAAGTTCATTATTCCATAGTTTCAACCCTACTATATATGTATAGAATTTTCTAGGATTTTTTAAAGTTTTTTAGATAAATTCTTAATTATTTTTCCTAGGTGTCACTAGTATTCCAATAGGTTTGAATCTTGGTCTGTCTATCCCTCACACAAACACAAGAACATCATAAAAAATTTTTAAAAAATCTTATAAATTTTAGGAGTTATAAATTTTTAAAGTTATGGATTCAAAAATAGACCAATCACTTTGGAAATTCACATCAAAGCAATCCAAAGCATAGCTAGTCCTATAAAAATTACTATGAATGCCTAAATTACTCAAACAAATATCACCAAAATTTGAGTCCAGTTTGGTCATAGGATCTTGAGAAAATTATCAAAAATGAATTTCAAACAAATATAATTTTCTCATAATTCACTAATCAAGAATTATCAAAATCAATTTTAAATAAACTAGGTCTCAAGAACTTTCCAACAAATCTAAAATTACTTAATTTGGTGAAAAATTAGATTTACTGTGAATTTTTAAAGTTCTGACCAATAAATTAAATTTTAAATCAATTAATTAATTGAAACAACAACACCCTCGTTTCTTTGGCTGACGCATGTCATGATACGTGGCTGATTGAAACCACAAATGTGGTTTCAACTTATCCATGTCAACGTGGACTAGCCGCCGTTGGATCGAGCCACAGAGACATGGATGGGGTAGATTGAGCCACATATCTTCATCTAAAGTGAGATGATGCACATTTAACCCATGCACAATTTCATTCTGGGTGATATGGCTGATCCTGGGCCGTCCGATCGCGCTGAACACATGATCGGATGGCTCTGATTGATCAAAGCCATTTTCACTTAAAAAATAGACTAAAAATTTTATTTTCTCATAACTTTTAAAATACTTAACCAAATTTTCTAAAATTTAAAACATAAGCTAATGACATCTTAATCCTATAATGCTTGGATTTTGGAGGCTCCATGCATTATGGATTTTGAACAGTTTTATATAGAAATTTTAAATTCAAATGACTATTACTTTCTAACCTATTAACGGATTTTTGATTTGTTGGGCTTGTTTTGCTCCTAAAAAGATCCTTTCCAACTTTACTAAAGACTTCAAGACTTGGTTTTGGTTGGATCAAAAGTTACCTTCAAATCTTCACTTTCTCTCTCTATTTCCCTCTCTCTTTACCAAAATGGAGTTTGGAGGTTGTGGGATGGAGGAGAAAGCTTGGAGAAGGTAGGAGAATGTCTGGAGAGGCTAAGGGAAAGAAGTTGGGGAATGGAGGCTTCTTGGAGGAAAATATTTCATAGCATGATAGTTTTGGAGGGTTTAGGGCACTTTTGACCCTAGGATTTTACTTGGATGGTTGAGATGGGTTGGAGGGAGCCCTTGGATGTTTAACACCTGTCTAAGGTGATTGGGGGCCAGGGAAAAGGCTGGGCTTGAGTGTGATGTTGTTGGGCTCATGTGAGGGGAGGGGGGACCACACCTTATCCTTTGTGGCTGAACTAATGGATTGGGCTTGGTTTTTTTTTTAAACAAACCAAATTTTATTCCAAAACAAGAGATGGGACAAACAACTAAAGGGCCAAAAAGCCCAAAAAAAATACAAAGTTAAAAATATGACATTAATTGATAAAATAAAGAGTAAACTAGAAAGGATAGTAATTCAAAGCGTCGGACTCAGAAACCTAGTTGCCAAGCTTGGACCATCCATTAGAGGAAGAATAACCATCAGTGAGATGAGAAACCACCCAAGACCACACAGAAGAAAGAACCATCAAGGTTGCCACAACAAGCTATGGCCATCCAACGGGTGAGCAGGAAGCCAGCTTCATCATAGTTCGAAAACAAAAACCAACAATCCACATCCTTAGAGGGCTACTCATGAGATTTTTATGGTTAATTTAAGTGTTTTAAGCTAGGAAAATTTGGAGGGAATGAGAGGGTTAATGGGGTTTGCTCATTTTGATCCATTTTGACCCATTTCCACTCATCTTTTGGGCTTCCATTAACTTGTTGACCAGCCAATGCTGACTAGGATGGAGGTTAGGAAGGTCATGCATGGTGTAGAGGGAGACTCCAAGGGGTTTGGCCCAATGGTTGGGAATTTGGATGGGGATTTATATACATGCATGGATTTGACCCCTCTTGATGGATTGACCAAGTCAAATTAATGATGGTTTGACATAGGAAAATGTTGGACATGCTTAAAATATCCAATAAAGTAATTTTGAATGTTTAATTTGGTTTGGTGATGTTTGAAGCATTAAATTTAATTTTGGTGATGGATATGATTGATTTTGGTTAACTAGGTCAAACCAAGGGTTTGGTTTAGGTCCAACAAGTTCAAAATAATATTTTGGACCTAATGGAGGAGGTCTGATTCAATGGTGAGGTCTCCTTACATGAAATGCATATTTGGGTCCTTAACAGGTATTTTGATCAACCATAGTTGTCTTGGTCAATCAGGTCAAACTAAGACTTGGGTTTTGGTTCAATACACTCCAAATACTATTTAGGATTTATTGGAAGATGTTTCAAAGGCTATTTTGAATGAGTTATGTTGAGGTTTAAGGGAAAGATTAATTTTTCTCTTAAGGATTTTGGGTTTTAATGGACCCATGGTCAACTGTTATAAACTAGGGTCCACCAAATTATAATTTTATGTTTAACATGTCATAATAAGAGTTATGAGCATATTTAAGGGTTTTGGAAAGGTTCTCAAGGTCAAATTTCACAAGGTGCACAGTCGAGTGGCATGTGAAAGTACGAGATGCGCCAAGAAGGGGGGGGGGGGTGAATTGGTATTTTAAAAACAAATCCTAAATAAGAGTTCTAATTTTTTAAGGATTTTTTTAGATTTTTTAAAAGGATAATTTAACTAATCAAATACGGAAGCTAATAATTCATTCACAATTATAATAATGGTGGTAAAATTTTAAATCTCACAATGGAATATTAAAATCAAACTTTTACCAAGCAGTTATAGCCAAAATTAAATACAAGAAAAGTAAAATACAGAAAATGAAAAAAGCACACAAAAAATTTTTATAGTGGTTTGGTCAAACCATGTCCTACGTCCACTCCCCGGAGTCACCCACTATGGGTATTGCACTATCACTATAGTGTCTCTCCTTTAGCCCTCACAGCTAGAAAGAGAAGCCCTTACAAACTCTCTTTCACCAACCCGATATGGTAGAGGACCGTACTCCTTTCTCTGGTAGAGAACCTTGACTCCTTTTCACCCTGCTAATGAGGTAGAGAACATAGAATCACTTTTACCTTCCCCGGTGCGGCGGAGGAGTCGGGTCCTTGAACACCAAAAAGATCTTCTTCTTCCTAAAACTTCTCTCAAGATAAACATTAAATCCGATGGTACTAAGATGCAAGCTTACCGGAGCAACCGTATGAAATCCCCTCCACACTCCCTTGAAACCCCCTCCAAGGACCTTCTCCCTCTCTCAAACTCTACCCTTTCCTCTCTCCCTTTCAAGGCTCTCTCTTCAAATTTTCTCCAGAAAAATGAAGCCTCAATGACTGCCAAAGACTCATACAAAGTCTTTGGAGAAAGCTTAAATAGAGAGCTTAAAAAAATCTTAAAAATTTAATTCAACAGTCAAAGATCATACAGTACGATCGCAGGATCGTACAGTACGATGTGTAGAATTTGACTTGTTAATACTATACGATTCATTACGAATAATTCAATTTCCCTGTAAGTGCTGTATGATCATCAGTATGAATGACCAATCGTATAGTATGACTAGTTCAATCAAAATACAGTTCGTCCAAGATGAATCATGGGATGACCAAACTCCTCTCTATTGATCGTACAGTATGATCCAATTCATACAATACGATCAAAATATCAAAATTAAGCAGATTTGATTAACTAATCATAAAATTTAATTAGGCAATATTTTAAACATCGTATAGTATGATTAGGTTCGTACAGTACGAATATAATAACTTTTCAAATTTAAAATTTTGCCTAATTTAATGAATGACAGGGTTTCTAATTATAACAAATCATTTAGTACGATGTGGTGTTCATATTATATGATTAATTATATTTCAAAATTATTTTTTTTTTAAAAAAAAATATTTTAATTATTTTGTAAAACCAGATTGTACAGTATGATCCAGATCGTACAGTATAATGTATAAAAAATTAAAATATTTAACATTATTTTTTTCTCTCCTTATGTGTGTGTACACAATCATCAGGCTAGCATACATCCTTATAGGACTTGACTCAAGAAGTTAAAAAAAAATAAAATAAAAATTACAGACTCTTTTAACACAACCTATTCTACCCAATCTTGAGCCTTAAATCATCAAAAAATAGTGCATGTTATACCTGAAATATTAATCAGCGCACAAATAAAAATACACTACACATACTAAGAGAAATAAAGAGACAACTGTTGACCTCATTTTTGTATGAGGTTAGTAGGACCAATCAAGACCTTAGGATCTTTTCAATCCTTAGGATTAATCTTGACCCTAGAATCAATCTGATCCTAGATCAATCCAAACTTTAATTTCAATCCAGATTCAAATCAATCATGATCTCAGATCAATCTAATTTCCAGACTATTCTAGATCCTAGGATCTTTCCTAAATTTTAGATCTTAGGATCATCCTAGACCTTAGGATCCTTCTAGAACCTAGATCCTAGGATTCTTCTAGATCCTAAGATTATTCTAGGCCCCAGATCCTAAGACTTTTAGACTCTAGGATCTTCCCAGACTTCAGTCCCTAGGATCTATTCTAGACCTTAGGATTCCTTTAAGCTGATCTGGACCCCAGGGCCTACTCTAAACCCTAGGATTCCTCTAGATCAATCTAAGCTTAAATTCAATCTAAACTTAATTCAAACCCTATCATTCAAGCTCAAAATCCAGTTCAAAACCAGATTTTCAGACTCAAATTCAAGGCCAAAGGTCTAAGTCTTGAAAGCCTTTTCCAGTGAATCTTTGAACATTTCAAAACCCTATCAAATGACCTCTGATTCAAGGTCTGTTAGTTTCACATTGATATGACATGACTCTAGAGGCAACCCTCCAAATTTGAGCTCATTCTGAGGTCTCTAACCTCAGAAACTGAATTGAAATCCAAAGGCTGTAAAACCTTCAAATATTTACAATCTATGCCACTGGACCTGCCACCCAGTGGATTTTGATCCTGGAGCTTTCTCCAAAGCTTCAAATCACTTCTAGATCCTTGATTATGACTCATTGAGCAATAAACTGTATTTTTTTGGACTCAATTTGACCCATAGTTGACCAGGAGTCAAAATGACCAAAATACCCCTATAAGATGTAAATGGCCATTTGAACCAAATGAGCTCCAAATCAAATGCAACCACTTCCAACAAGTTTCAAATATCAAACCTAACCCATTGAACCCAAAACTAGCCCCTGGGTCAATTTGGTTGACCAAGTCAACTAGGTTGACCAAACAGGCCCTTTAGGGTCAAAATAGGTCGTTTTGACCAAATGACCTCCTCAGACCTTGGGACCACCTCCATTGATCTCCAAATGTCAAACCAAATCTGTTGAGCCCATTTCCAGACCCTGGACCCACCTGGTTAACCAAGTCAACCAGGGTTGACCTAAAGGCCCATTAAGGGCTCATAAGGCTCATTTGACCCAAATGACCTATTTAAACTCCTGAAACACCTCTGCCAGACTTCAAATATCATTTGAAGTTGATTCAGTCCAAACCCTGGCCCTGGGTCAACCTGGTTGACCAGGTCAACTCAGGTTGACCAATTCAAACCCTTAAACCTCCCTATTTCAAATCAAACCTCAAATACATCAAAATCAAACCTTTCAAAATACTCAAACCTCCTTAAACATGCCCACGATGATTTGGATTGGACTGGTCACTGTGACCCAGCCACTAGTTAACTTGGTCAACTAAACTCAGTTCAAGTCATTTCAAGTTAATATGGGCTCCTTTAAGGACTCGTATTCAAATTTAAGCCAGTTAAGCCCTTCAAACTTTCAAGTTACTCTAATATGTTACTCAAACTCATTTGAACCCATGAGAAGTCAAATCATTATAGACTTTGACTTAGTCAAATTTCAACAATGATCAAACCTCAACCCAAGGTCAAGCTACAATCAATTTGAGCTATCCAATCTATACCAAGCCTCAAATTGACTCCAACTTATAGCTTAGTCATGTCCTAGCCATAAGTCAAGCAAACCCAAGCTATCTTAATCAAGTCAACCCATCGCAACTTGGTCAAATTTCATTGATTTGCTCAAGCATTGAATCCACTACTTCAAACCCATTTCAAATCATTTTAAAATCTTCCAACTATTCCCTGAACTTCATATTATTAGTCTTGACCAAAGTTGACTGGTTAAAACTAGTCAATTAGAGACCTAGAATCCTATTGCTATGGTCAAACCCATAACCCTTCAATCTAGACTTGCCCAGCTCACCCCAAGGACTCCAGAAGCTTCTCTGGAGCTAACCAGACCCAACCCAATGCCTAACTTGCTCCCAGCTCAACCCTAACTGTTTCTAGTGGTCCCCTTTATGTGGAAATGGAATAGGGTCATTCCTACCTGAGGTAGTGATCCTCTATGTCTCCTAACAGCTTGAGCCAGTTAGCATTCATCTAAAAAAAATGCATTTGATGCATCTTAGCCGTCCAAGCGAGCTCCCGTAGCTTGAATAGGGCGAGAGAGACGAGAGAGCTCATGCCAAGCCATCGCTTATTCCAGTCCAGAGAGAGCCTCTCTGAGAGTTCATTTTTGATTCTCAGAGCTTCTTCTTCATTTCCTTGATTATTTCTTGACATTTCCCGGCCGCCGGCGGTGAGAGAGAGGATAAACCGAGCCATATTTCATCCAAGTTGATCGAGCTTATGATTCACTCGTCTTCCGATCTTGAAATCTTCAAGGAAGCTGAGCGCAGAAAGTCCACAAGTTCAGAGCATTTTAAATCATCTAAATCCGTCAACTAAATCTCGGTAAAACCTTAACCCTAGGTATTTACTAAGGTTTCTAAATGGCATCTTAATATTTGCATCAAAGGCCTTTTGAATTTCTCTCCATCCTTTCTTAAGCTCTATTCTACCTCTGTTTAAATTTTAAAACCTTATCATTCATTAGATTGTAAGAACAAAGCAAAACCTATTTCTAGGGTTTTCGGAGTCTGGAGGTTGAAGATGAGTATATGACCGTTTGATTTATTCTATTTGGATTGAACGGTCATGATTTCGTCAGGCCTATGGTTTGATTTCAAAAGGCAAAGGGCTTAGATGGTCGGATCATTGATCCGACTTGATCTGGGCCTTTCCTTCAAACCACGGATGCTATTTTAGTCGTCCGATTATTCAGATTTGAAACATCATCCGTTGTTTGATCGTAGCCGTTAGATCAAATCGGGTCTGATTCGACGGCTTCAGTTCATGCCGCGCTGGATAAGTGGGTGGGGTCCGCTTGATCGCCACCACCTGCGTGGTCAAATAGACTGCTGCCGCATGTAAAGGCCCTGTACGGTCACGCCGCCGGCTGACTGTATAAATAAAGCCCCGAATTAAATCCAGAAAATATGTAGAACTTCAAAAAATGATAGGAATTTAATTTACCAACCATTTTTGGAGTTCTTAGGCTCGTTTTGTTCGTATTTATATCTAGTTTATTTTAAAAATAAAATAAAAATATTTTGAATAATTTTCTATTAATTATATCAAGTATTCAGAAAATCTTATTTTATTTTTAAATAAAAATATACAATATCTTTTAATCTGAATTTTGGCAGAGGTATTATAGGGCCTAAGCTTGATTTCTCTTAATTTTTCTAAGCCTATTTGATGTATATATTATTAGTTTATGAATTTTCAAAAATCTAAGTCAAGGATGACTTAGGTTTTTTTCCTTTTTGAAAATTCATATCTGATTTAATCTTAATCTAACAATTGCATGTTAGAGATCTATGGGATTGATGAGAGGGTCTCTCTCATTTAAAACAAAGTTAGATTGTGATTATACATGATTTGAGAAAGATTAGCTTTCAATGATATATTGATTTGTTTACATCAATATCAAATCATGTATGATTTTGAATCCAAATTGAATTGAGATTGATTTAAGGATATTCTTTATGTCCTCAAATCTCCTTAATTCAATTTGATGTATCCAATCTCTTATAGTTAAATTTTTAAGTCCATAGGTCATGATGTGATCTATAACTTCAATACTTTACTATAATTAATTCCATAGAGCATTAGGACATTTTGATTCTGTTCATGATTGAGTGTATTGATGTGATTATAATTAATGTTCAAGGGTTAGTTGAGCTTTGATTTGAACCCACTCAAAACTAGTGACATTAAGGATAATAATTAAGGATTTGATTAGAAAACTTAGGAAAATTCCATTAATTAGGATACACTTCCTATTGACTTGAAACTCAAACCATTTGAACATAGTGACACTCTCAGCCCTAGGAAAATTTTCCACTGAATTTTGAAATCATTAAGCCCCTTAATCAACTTAATCAAAATTAACCCTTAAACCTTCCAGAAAATATAATAAATCAAGTTTAAATCAAAAAATTACAAATAAGCCCTCTAACTGACCAAAATTAAACCCTTAATCAATGAAAAATAAAAGCCCCTTGACTGGACTTTAAAATCAAGCTTAATTTAATTTTAATTGAAATTTAATTTTTAATTAATTTAATTAATTAAAAATAATTAAAATTTTCCAGAAATTTTTCAAACACTTGAAAATCACTCCTTAGGTCATTCCTGACCTTTGGAGTTGATTTCAAGGAGTTTGGAGGTCATTTGGATTCAAACCATAAAAAGGGCTTTAATTAAACAATTTTTTGAAAATTCAATAAATTGGCAAAACTTTAAAAATTCATAACTAATTCAAATGAACTCCAAATTGCGCAAACTCAAAGGCATACAACTCATCTTAAGGTCTAATATTTATTAAAAATGTTAAGTTTCCAGAAATTAATTAATTTTGAAAAAGTCAACTTTTGGTCAAACCTAGTTCAAAATTAAGTCAAAACTTCATAATAAAATCTAGAAAAATCCAATTTCAGTGTACTTACTGTAACTGATCGTATTAAGGTCTAGTATTTTAATAAAATACTAACTTTCCAGAAAATATTTTAAATCAAAAAGTCAACTTTTGACCCTTGAATTAAATCATTAAAATAATCAAAAAAATTCTAAAATTCAATAAATCTTCAAAAATTCTAGAAAGCATCAACTTAAATATAAAACCAGCAACTAATCAAATTCAATTTAAAATTAATCAATCTTCAAACCTTAATCAAACTTAAATCACTTAATTATATCGGGTACCACTTGGTAACCCAGGCCTACGAGGCTATTAAATTAGCCCCAAGGAAGGTGAAATAAACTTCACGGCCTCGGTGTCCAACAAAGGTGGTATCCAACAAACAATCAAAATCAAGTTTAATATCAATTTCAAGTCATTAAGATTTAAACTCAAATTAAAACTCCCTTAAGCCTTCAACCAACTAGAACATCAAACAACTTCAATCAAATGCCTATTTAGGACATATCAAAATCACACAGCCTACCTCACACACTTTAGATGGTTTGCTAGGACAACCAACTCTAGTCTCAGGCTAGGCCAGTGTTTACTTTTCTGCTACTTACATGTGCCGAATTTTCCGTGGTTTTCATTGCATACTGGTTGCTAGATTTAAGTAATTGATGTTGATGTGATTGTTTATTTACTGTACTCTGTGATATGATTGATTGTGCGTTAGATCTACCCCTAGGTTAGGAATGATCTGTACTAATCCAATCTTATACAGGTGGCCATGCTCATATATGGCATTTAAAACTAAAGGGGGCAAATAATTAAGCTTGAAAATTGACATGTTTCGTGCAGGTGCTAAGCATGCTAAGACCCCCATTAAAATTAAAAGAGCATGGCCAAGCGTGGCTGGTTTGAGCATTTTTAATTTTCAAATATATTAACTGCTTGGGATGTTTACATAACTGCTGATTATTAGGATAACTCTGCAGGTGGTTGAGTTTAGATTTTTCAATTTTAATTAATGTAATTTGAGATGATATTTGAGTTGTAAATGTTAAGAGCTTTGAGATTGAGATGTTAAGCACCCAATTTGGAATCCAAAGAGGAAGGAACATTCCTTAGGGGAGAGTTCCTCTCTATTTGGAGATCCAAATTAGGATGACTTTCAGAATATCCAAAGAGAAAAGATAACACCCCTATTGAGGGGGAGTTTCTTTTCATTTGGGTACCTGAACCCGACGATCCAAGGAGTTCCAAGAAGACAAAGAAGTGAAGAACGAGAAGAATCTCAAATCTCAAAGTCACTTGAGTCTTAGGAGTAGAATTCGGGATGTAGTTAGTGGTACCCGGCCACTTTACTATTCCTGTAGACCCTGGGTTGTATTATTAAAAGGCACTTGCCTATGGACTTTCAATTTGAGTTCTAATTTAATTGATTTACTTAAATATTGATTGTTTGATGTTGATTGCGATTAAGGACCCATATGCTTTTAGTAGTTTATTTGGCGATCTTGCATGTCGTATTTGATTTAGCCTGGAATCCGATCAGAGGCTCGTGAGGGTACTGTCATAAACTATTTCTACTTAAACAAAATTTAAAAACCTTTAAGCTTAGATAGTAACTCTAACGCTTCTAAGAAGTAAGCCCGGACTCACCGGGGGGTTTTCATGCATCATATTGAATCTTCTCTACTTGTTAGGTACCTCCCCGCCTGCGGGTTTTGGCAGACCACTTGACCTATTAGGGTGCAGTTCTGTTCAAGGGGATGTTGTGCAATCTCTAGGATAAAACCTATTTTTTTTAAGTCTGATTTTAAAACTGCTATATTTTGATTTAAGCATTTAATCGAGTCAACTAGCATGTATTGCATTAGATACAAATTAAATTTGAGTCTAAATCTTTAATTGCATTTTTAACTTAAGCATTTCACTAACATAAGTTAAGGGGTCAATTAGGAATCTGCTCTGGATGTCGACCCCAACTCCTCAAACTCAATCTTAAATAATATCCTTAACCACTCTTTCATAAAGGCTTTGACTCATGGTTTTGAAGTGTTTAGGTGGTTTAGCTGGCTCCCCAATCCAGGCCGGGGTAAGTCCAGATTGTATTGCATTAGCTAGGATTCAGGTCACTGATTTTCAGTACCCAATTTTAGACTTAAGTTCTGAGGCAGATGTTCAATCTTAAGACCTCAACTTCTGGGAATCTAATTCCTATTTTCTAATAAAATTTATCACTCAAACATTAAATCCCTTTTAATCTAATTCAAGCCCAATACTTAGGATAATTTGAGGTGTTTCTGAAGTAATTCAGAATCTCAAGACACCTCCTACTCTTCTTCCTTTGACTCCAGAAATAAGTGCTCAACCTTGAACCATTCCCACTTGAAATCCCAGTCCTTAACCTCCTTTGATATCAAACTTTGAAATCTTTAATAAAATTCATATCGCTATTTTAATCGAGAGTATTCGTAGAAAAATTTCTGGTTTTCTACGATATAATTAACTACGAGGGCTTGCACTCATAGGAGATTTAGAAACCCAGACCTGATTTTCAAAATTAAATTTTCAAAACCTTTAATTGATTATCTTTGGGAAAATCAAATATAATGATCATTATCGTCATTTTCAAATGATTAATAATGAGCGACATTTTCTTTCTCCGGATAGATATGTCGTTCTATTATTATAACTTTGATTATGAAATTAATGATCTCTTTACTAGATTATTATAGTTAAACATTGGATTTAACATCATTTTGATTCTTAGAGATCATATGTTGTTTCTCCTTGAGTTTGACTATGATAATCAGGGTAAATCAAGATTTGTAATCTGAACCTGTTAGAGAACGATATGTTCACCTTTCAAGGTGATATATCATTCATAATAAGTGTTCGATTATAAAATTTAAAATTTCAAAAATTAAATGTTTCCCAAAAAAAATTAAATCCTTTTCAAAACACTATATATTTTTCAATTTCAATCAAACAACAACCATTAATATTTATTATTATCAAAATTATAAACTCGAGAGCCCGAGTTGCAACAGCGTGGGCTATAAATATTTAAAGATTTTGCAGCATTTGAAAATTAATTTAGTTTTTAGGGTTATAGGGCTCGGATTGGCCTCAAATTTGGAGAGGTGACCCTAGAGATAGGTCTAATCAATTTATAATTGACAGATCATGAATCAAAGGTCATTTGATTTAGTTTTGAGGTGATTAAAAATCTATCAAAAAGGGTTATGAGACATAGGCTTTTGGCCTTAATTTTTGGTTTTAGATTTTGGATTTGATCTTAGTTTTGGATTTGGTTTTGATTGATGAACCTCATGCAAGAATGAGGTTAACATCCTTTCGATGACCCAGTTAGGAGAGTAAATGTATTAGATTTGACCTATGTTAAGAAAGATAGAGGTAGACCTAAAAAAACTTAGTTAAAAAATATTAGAAATGTCCTTTTTTTATTAGATTAAAATGAGAATTTGACTCTTAACATGACACAATGGAGATAAAAGGATTTATATAGATAACCCCATGTAGAGGGATAAATTATTATTGTTGTTGTTATTGTATGATTTAACAATTGTTAACAAGATTTTAGGATCGAATCCTGCCTACATTAGAATTATGATTCGACACTCAGCATTTATTTTCAAAACAATTTTCATACCTGATTTTCTTCACTTGTAGAGATATCATAAGAAATTAAAAAAATCATAAGAAATATATTTTGATTCCATAACATTAAAGCATTTTTATCTAAGTGTTATCACATAATTGTAGGCATCACTAAGTCATGTCTATCAATTATATTTTTCAATTTTAAGACTATCATTGACTCTATCTATGAATCTGAGATCTTCAGAATAATCTTCACCTTCTGATCTTGAAGCCCCTATGGGCCCCATCCAAGAGAATTAAAAACCTAATCAAACTCAATTTCCAAAAATAGGGAGGAGGCCCTTATCAAAAAAAAAAAAAGCTAAGCTGTCCTCCGCTAGGGTTCCTCCGAGGCTTCTCCGCTAGGGTCTTGCTCTCTATGTTTCCCTGGCGGCTTCCGCCCCTATCATCGTGGGGCTAGCTTCAGGGAAGCTTCCTTTTCCTTTGATTATTTTTTTCAGTTTTGGTGGTCTCTTTTGTTTGGCTTTTGTCCCCTCCGGTCAGTTTTGGCTGGATGGCGGGGAAACGCCTGGCCAATCCTAGTTTTTTAGATAAATCATTTAAATCTCTCTCTTTTATCGATACCAATATGGATGCTCTTATGGCGCAAGTTTTCCTGAGCCTAAACCGGCCTCTTTTCATTGCTTGCCTTCTCTGTGGATCTCGGATGAGGAAATAATTGCTTTGGCGGCTCCCATTCAATTTTCATTAGTTGGTTTTTCCCCTCTAAGTGACACTGTCTTGAAACTATTAGAAGGTTATTCTTCAACCTTAAGCTAAATGGCGAGGTTTCTGTTACTCTGCTTGATTCATCGCATATCTTGATTAAGTTGAATAATAATCTAGATTATAGTAGAATTTTTTGCCATAGATCTTATCTTGTTAACAATTACTTTTTGAAATTGATTAAATGGTCTCCTTTATATGATGTTGGTGTTGAGTCCTCGGTCATCCCCATCTGGATTTCCTTCATGAACCTTCGTCCTCGCCTCTTCTCCCCACGCATCCTTCAAGGCTTGGCTTCCAATTTCGGCAGGACGTTGAAGGTTGATAATGCTACTTCTGTGGGCTCTCGTCCTTCAGGGGCTCTGGTTTTGGTTGAGCTTGACATAATAAAAACTTATCTTGATAAAGTTTGGCTAGGGTTGGAGAGATTTGGATATATTTAGCAAGTCGTGATGGAAGTTTTTCCCCCATTTTGTGCTTCATGTAAGTGTATTGGGTATTTGACTAGTAATTTCCGTTCTCATCCTTCTTCAACCCCACATAATAGTCCTACTATTGCTTCTAAACCTGTTAATATTAATGTAAGCTGTGATGGTGTTTTAGATAATTTTGATATTTCTGCTATCCCTTCCTTGTCCGCTCATCCGCCTATTATTAATGACATGAATAATGTGAAATTTTTTGATGAAACTGATAAGGTTTTGGTGTTGGGTCCTATTGGTGCTGATGCGGGTTATGGTGTTGAGGTGGAAGCTGCTTCTTTAGGGGTTGCTGAATAGTCTACTTCTGCTTTGCCTTTGGGTAGTCCTGTTGATATTGAGGGGGAAGTGGCTAATTTGGTTTTGAGTATCATTGGTGGTAACAAGGAAGATGGGAATGAGAGAATTGATGATAATAATTGTCTCATTAACCTCAATGCTAGTCCCATTAGTGGTGGTGTAGTGGCAGATGCTGTTAATTCCATTTCATTAGTTGCGGGAGGTGGCAGAGCTATTTCTGCCAGCTTGGTGATGGTTAGGGATGAATTAGATTCGGGGGGGTTTGGGTGATGATTTTGTTGAGTCGCCATTGGATTCAGTTGAATCGGTTCTATCGAATGTTCCTTTGGTAGATGTTCATGTTGCTCTTATCTCTAATGATGCTATGCTAGCTCATATGACGCTTAATTTGGAAGGTTTCGGTGTGGATCATAATGATTGGTTTGATGCTTTGGAGGGGCAAGAGGAATATTTTTTAAATGTTAATCGCATCATTGAAAAGGTGTTTTCTCTTGGGGGAGGCAAACGTCATAAGAGGAATTATAAAAGGAAGTAGCTTTGTGCGGTTCTTTTTTCTACTGTTGGTTGTTCCTGGGCTGTTGAGGAGTTTGATGCTGTTGAGCTTGGTGCTTATGTTTTATCTGGAATTCTATTTGGTTGGGGGTATTTTTTCTGTCTTGGCTTTGGGTTTTGGGGTTTTTTTTGTTTCACAGATCTGATGGTTTCTTTCCGGATGATGATGAGGCTTTTTTGCATAACCCCGGCTTGGCCTTGGATAGCTGGCAACCATGGTGGTATAATCCTGACTGGTGGTTTTTTATTGCCTTGTGGGTTGATGCTTCTTTCTTGTGCGGTATTCGACTGGTTGCCTTGTGGCTTGCTACCTCCAATGGATGGTCCCTCCTTGGCGGCTCGGTGGTTGCAGGATTGCCATTATTGAATCCGTCTGGGTTGTGGTATTCGATTTTTGGTACATATCATTTCTTCTTGGATGTTTTGTGGCCTTTCATTGTCTCAACTTAGCTCTTTTCTTTTGGAGATTTTGCTCTCAATTGTTGTATTGTAATTTGGTGTTTATGCTCTCAAACACTGTAATTGGGTCGCTGTATTTTCCTTTTTATTGAATAAAATTTGGGCTTGTCCCTTAAAAAAAAAGGGAGGAGGCCCTTAGAATCAACTAGTTACAAATTAATGTATTATATTTAGTCTAATCCCAAAAAATGTATATTTCTTTTCCCAAAATTAAGAATTAATGTTTTCTCTACCAATTAATGTTAGATCAATAAGTCTTATTATTTAAGATTAAAATTTTATTTAGGATAACTTTTGTACTACTTTTTAAAATAACTTTTTAGTATAAAATTTTTAAAACTAAAATTTTTTATACTAAAAAATTATTTTAAAAAATAATAAAAAATCATTCCAAATAAAACCTAAAACTTAACGCATTAGTCATCTTCTTGCTTTTTTTTTTTTTAAACGCTAGCTATTGTATATTTCCTTTGATGAACAAAAATGGTCAATTCTCAAAATTTGGAATTGTTCATTAGCGAGGCTCCAGTTAATAAAACACCTAAACTTATATTTTATTGCACCATTTCCACCATCCAAAAACGTCTCTATTGAAACCACAAAGCCCCACCTTCTCTCTCTCTCTCTCTCTCTCTCTCTCTCTCTCTCTCTCTCTCTCTTATTATTCCAATTTTACAAATTAGTGGAACCACTATTAAGAAAAAAAAACAGTAAATAACTGTTAATCTCGATTTATTCTAAAATTGTGATAAAATTAAACCATTAGCTACAACTTATTTTTGGTCTTGTTGTGGCAATTGTTAAGAATGGTGAATACAGCTTATCTAACCACAAAAACAACTAAAATTTTATTATTATAAAATATCAAAATAATTTCTTTTAGCCAAAGATGTCCATAAGGGCAAGCATTTGTCTATTGGGCAGTCCAGTAACATTGCCACTTGTCTTTAAATAGTCAAGTAGCTCCAATTCTTCTAAAAAAAAAAGGTCAGAATTTGTCTTATCTTTTAAGACTTTATTTCGATAGTTTTTTTGCTTATTTGTAAAGCTATTTTTTAGTTTAAAAGTTTCTTAAAAACAGTAAAAAATAGTGATCTAAAGCTGTCCTAAATAAAACCTAAGAGATTCAAACGAATGGTGCAAGAAAATAACGATCATTTTTCAATGAATGGTAAATTAGCTAAAAATGAAGCTTATTGAATCAAAATAAACGAACAGAAGAGAAAAGTTCCATAAAATGTTCTTATAATGATTTTGCTGAAAAAGAACTCAAGTAATATAATGAGTTTCTTTATTGAAAATGTCCAAAGTGGAAGAAGCAAATTGTTTAAAAAAAAAGATAATTTGATTTTATCAAAATTTATGTATCTTTAGAAATAATTTTTAATAAGCTGATGAATATATATATATATATATATATATATATATAACTTTGACGAGATCGCATTTATTAACAAACTATACAAGAATCCCAGGCCCCTTCAAATCCTTTATTAGTCCTGATTAATTATTCTGCAATCTATTAGCAAGAGATCTACTTGCCATGGAAAGCCAATTGCTAGTTCTCGTTCTCCTCCTCTCATGCTTAATTCTCATCTCCCAGTCTGCAAAGGAAGCTCCTAATCCTTCCCCTACCCCAGTCAAGGCCGTCAATCTTGGTGGGTGGCTTGTCACCGAGGGCTGGATCACACCCAACCTATTTGATGAAATTCCTGTCAATAAGGATCTACTGGTAAAGAACAATTACTGCTTATGGTTTCATTCTTCTTACTTACAGCTAACATTATTATGTTGATTTCAGGATGGTACTCAGATCCAGCTCAAGTCAGTCACTAAGAACAATTACCTCTCAGCCAACAATAGTGGAGGATCTGCAATCCTTGCAAACCAGTCATCGGCTTCTGGGTGGGAGACATTCAAAGTATATAGCTTGTCTTCTGTCTTATAGGTAATTCAGATTATATGAATCAAACTCAATCATGAACTGATAAATAGAAAAACTATTTAGTTGTGGAGGATCACCGAAACAACGTTCCAGTTTAGGATTTTCAATTGGCGATTCTTGGGGCTAGATGATCAGGACAATTTGGTGGCAACTTCAACCACATCAACTGACTCAGATTCTTCACATACATTTGAGATTGTGAGGAATGATGATGATCCTAATCGAATACGCATCAGAGCGCCCAATGGTTCTTTTTTGGAGGTGTTTGTTTGCATAGATACTTGAGATTGATTCTAATGGGAATCATCTATTTTCTTATTCTTAAGTTCTAACTCCTTGAATGTTTTAATGATGGGTGAGTTAGGTCAAGCCAGAAGGGTTGGTGACAGCAGACTATTCGGAGAATACTAATTGGGGAGATGATGATCCTTCCATTTTTTTGTTGACTAATGTGAGGCAGCTCCAAGGAGAATTTCAGGTCACTAATGGCTATGGACCTGACAAGGCCCCATCTGCAATGATGGTGAGATCATTATAAATTTTTTATGACATAAAAAGACTTTATTAGAAAGTATCAGAAATGATCCATTTTTATTAGAATTAAATGAGATTTTGAGTTTGAACATGATACAATGGAGAAAAATGATTCATCTAGCTGAGCACACAGTGGAATTAAGACTTGATATTGTTGTTGTATTAGTCGTGAAAATATGATGCAATAATAATACTAATCAAATGGTTGTTGGGGTTTGCAGAATCATTGGAATAACTTCATAGTGGAAGATGACTTTAAGTTCATGTCTGAAAATGGCTTGAATGCAGTAAAGATTCCAGTTGGGTGGTGGATACGATATGATCAAAACCCACCTCATCCTTTTGTTGGTGGATCCTTGCAAGCATTAGACAATGCATTCTCCTGGGCAGAGTAAGCATATAGTGTTTTTTTATTTATAAATCTATAAGCAAGTATCTAAATCACATATGAAAGTCTCTCTTACATTAAAATGTGGATTTACATTATAGGGAGTACAACATAAAGGTGATCATAGATCTACACGCTGTGCCTGGATCACAAAATGTGTGGGATCATAGCGGAACAAGAGATGGAACACAATCATGGGGCAAGACGGACGATACCATCAAAGAAACAGTTGCCGTGATCGACTTCCTCACATCAAGGTAATATGATTTGAATCTTGATCCACGAGGCATTATTTGTTTTCTATTATGCTTTACAAATACCCATATCACTCAATCTTGCACAGATATGCAAATAGAACGGGACTTTATGCAATTGAGTTAATGAATGAGCCACTGGCTCCTGGAGTCACACTTGATCGCCTTGAGAAGTATTATAAGGCTGGTTATGACACAGTGAGGAAGTACTCCGATGTGTATGTGATCATGTCAAACCGTTTATCGATCAGAAATCCCACTGAGCTCATCCAATTTGCGAGTGGCTTCTCTGGATCAGTCATTGATGTCCATTACTACAACGTCTTCTCAAAGTTTTTTGAGGACATGACTGTGCAGCAAAATATCGACTACGTGAAAAACTATCGTGCTTCTACTATTAAATCTTTAATGGTTTCCAATGGTCCTCTTATCTTTATTGGTAAGCATCCTAATTTTTTAAACATTTTCATTATATTTGATGTATTTTTTATCATAACAATCAATCATGATTCAATGATGCAGGGGAATGGGCGGATGAAATGGATGTGAGTGATGCATCCAAAGATGATTATCAGAGATTTGGGGCAGCGCAACTTGAAGTGTATGGAAATGCGACATTTGGGTGGTCTTATTGGACTCTAAAGAATGTTAAAAATCACTGGAGCCTAGAATGGATGATTAAAAATGGATACATAACTTTATAAAATATTAAATATTTATTGAAGAGAGTGGGCTATTGAAAAGTGACATAGGTCAATAAGATTAAAGCTTGTAATACAAAATGCATATTTCCTAAGAGTCATATCACATGCTTATTAGATTTGGGAAATAAACTTCAATTTTGACCTAAAAATGTAACAATAATCAAATGTGCCTAGATTTATATTAAAAGTTTTATATTGAATTTTGACTATAATGGTTTGTTGTCATCCCTCCAAAATATTGTTAACTATTGTATCTCAAAAATGGTTTATAATAATATTAGAGTTTAGGTAGATTAATCATGCCTGATATCATGATGTGCATATAATCAAATAGAACAATAGCTATGCAAATTAAATGATTATGTTTGCGAGATGACTCTCTAATGCACATGTTAATGAGCTAGAAGGTAATTAAAAGGGGACATCAACTCAATATAGTTTTCTTTTTGGGAAGTAAATGTAATGAAATATTAAGAGGTTTACCTAGCCAACTTGAAGTATTTATGAGTACTTCGATGAAAGGCACTTTATTTTATTTTATTATTATTTTTTAAAGATATATGAATGAAAATGATTCACTTCTCTAAGATATATGTTGGAAAAAAATGCCCCTAAATTGAGGGTATTTTTATCCACTAGCCAACTAGTCCATCAAAGAGTGAAAAATCAAGCCATGTCATCTTTGCGATTCACATTGGACCACATGCACTTTTTTTTTTTTTTGAAGAACTGCAATTGCATTACTCGAAGGAAAAAAGAAAGAAATACAAAGACCTATGTCATAGAATGACTATCACATTCCTTCCTAATCAAGTCAACAATACTTGAAAGAAGGTCCTCAATAAGTATTTGCGATTCACATTGGACTACATGCACTTGACGACGATAAACATACAAGTAGAGGCCCTCAACCCCAAGATTAGTGCTATTAACAATGTCTTTGATGTTGTTGTTAATGAAAGCCTAAATTTGATGGCCAAAATTACGATGGAATTATGAGATTAGTGTTGATGAACATAGTCCTCAATAAGGTTGTTTAAAGGGTTAACAAAAATCTTGACACGATTGAGATGTTAGGAACTAAAAAGATTGTCCTACTCTTGTTCATCTATAGATAAATAACTAATTTTAGGTCTTTTCATTTTTTTATATCTTTCATGCAAAATTAAAAAAAATTGCTCTTTTTTATATCATTACACAACTGTTTGTATCTTTCTTACAAAGCTCAAAATTATTTAATTTTTGTTTCTCTAAAATTTTGATTCAAAGTTGAAACTTTCTTAAATTAATCACTATTAAGATATCAATGCAGACACTCCCTCATTTTGCATCCGAGGAGATTACAAACAAACCCAATTATTTTTATTATGCGCTTAACAAAATCATAAATAAAAGTCTTTGTTGAAATTTAATGACTTAGAAGTTCAACAAATAGTGATAAGGAGGCTGATTAGACTTCTCTTAGCGAGCCTAAGCAGCCATAATGGTGGTACATTATTGCAATTATAATTATTTCTACAATAATATTTCTAGTTAGTTTATCAGTCTAATATAAAACATCCAAAATTTTTTTGAAAAGTTTTACTTATTCAAATTGTTATGAAAAAATTTAAAAATAAAGAACAACTGCTAGGTAAAGCAAAAACAAAGTTATATTAATGATTGGGTAAAAGAGGTTGCATGATATGAAATATGATATAATATAGATTATACATGGAACAAAAAACTAATCATGCAATTTTATAAATGGAGAAAATTTAATTACATATAAAGAGTAAGAAAAACTTCCTTGAATCGATTCTCAATATTCAATTCTGAGATCTCTCTCAAGTCCTAAGGCTCAAGACACAATAAACACTCCCAATTAAAAAGATGTCTAACATATGTCATATAATAATCTATGCTCCTATTTTAATTCACTTTATATAAAAGAAAAGTTTGTTAAAGCATGGGCAACATTTAATTCAGTATGGCACGTGATTCATATCATGGACTTGTTAAAAGAAATCATGGCTATAAATGAAAAAGTTATGAGATATGGCACCCACAATTGGCACCTCAATCGTAGAGTACTGTAACAAGCTATCATCATTATCAGTACACTTCTTGAGCCAAAAGGAAACTCATCTCAGCCTTCTTTGGGTCGTGGTTCTGTCTCAGTGCTCGACATATTGCTCTTGGGAATATCTCTACACTTCTTCTTGAGGTACTTCTTGACTGTAATTTCACTCGGAAATAATGCTCCTGTCTAAGGAACCTATCAATAATTCATCTCTAGTGATAAAGTGGGAGGAGAGGAAACATCTATAATCTTCTTTCACAAGCATAACACTTTGTTGTAAATGCCGGTTAACCCTTCTTGTTGATTTTGTATAATACCTTGGTGCCTCATTAAGGGGTTTGGTTATTTTCTCCAAAGTCAGTCCTACTTCAGTTGAATCTCTCAGCTTAACAATAACTCGTCAAGGAGTAGGACTTCTTACACCTCATCTTCTAACTTTAAAAAGCTTGAATGGCTTCAAAATTTTCATATTAAACATTAAGCAAATCTTCATGTAAATCCAATTAATAGGCATTGCCCCTAACCTTCTTTAAGATATTTAACAAGTCATACTTGATGGGTTTGACATCTTTTGTCCTAAAATTTCATTCTCTCCAGCTAATGTGGGACTACTCAAGATCTCCATCTTTGAACTTTTCCCAATTTGATGGCAATTATGTTGACCTTTATATAGTTGTTGCATTTTCTTGAGGTGTATCTATACCTCAGAGAAAAATATTGGGATCTTCTCAATAAATCTTTGGCTGCTCTCGAGGCCCGCATCTCATCTTTTAAGGTTGGCATTGCTTCTACAAAAAACTTCAAGTTAAAAGGACTTTGAGGATGATACCGAAGGAATGTGTTAAATGGATATAGACTTTTTAAACTATGAAATTATTTTATTAAAAGTGAATTGGATGTACAATAGACTTTCATCCTAGGGATATCATGCATTGAATCCACATAGCAAGTGCATTAAAGGCATGTTTACCATCTCAATTTGTACATCAATTTGTAAATAAAAAATAGTTTTTCTCCTTAGTGTTTTATTCATCATGACCAAACTACCAGAATGAGCTGAGGAAGCAAGGATCTCTTTCCAAGATCACTGAGCTCAATAAGTCAAAATGCACCAAATATTCTTGAAGAAGAGATGTCAAACTCCTCCTCTAATGATGTTATTATTGAACATCTTGAACACTATGAAAATATTCCTATTTAAAAACAACTCCACCATAATGAAAATATGGTTATAGGACTAGGGTCAATTTTAGTCTTGCTAGAAAATGTATAAAGTTGTTTTCTCATAGATGAGTTGGAGCAAGCAAAGAATTATATAATCTTTGATTCTTATTTGAGTGCTTTGAGGTGCATCAAAGTATGCATCCTCTCTGGAACTTGACCATATCCAACTGCACTTTCGGTTAGTAGACGTATCTATGGAGATTTTATGTCACAAACTAACCCAATATAATCCATAGACATGACATGTTATACCATATTGAATGGAGATAGACTAAGCCCAAGATCAAAGCTTTGGAGACTTTTTCAAATTTTCTTAAATTTTAAAATAGACTACAGAGCTACTAATGTACTTCCAAACAATAGAAAAATAACTCATCAACAAATTTCTTTTCCTTTTATTGATCATCAAAATATATATACATAAAATCTATACACTATAGTACATGGCCTAGACTCAAAATAAAATAAAGGAATAATAGCCATGATTGTATCAAAATTAGAAAATACCTATATTGACTTAGACATGTCAGATCCTGAATCCTCAGCTATTCAAATGTCTCTTTCCCCTTTTCCTGACCTAAAATAAAGGGTAGAATAGGTGTGAGCCAACACAACTCAGTAGATCACACCCACCGATATAAATTTTTAATAATTAACTCATTGTGCATATTAAATGAATTTAAGAGCAACTTATAATAAAGCATTATACTGGGCAAAATATAGCTTGCAGATAACTAAAATAAAGTAGACTGTGCATTGAAAATCAATAAACAAACTCTTTATATATCAAAATAGAAAGTAACAGATTTTCTTTTGGCCCTTATCCCATTAGAAATAGACCCTTATGACTCTCTCGTGCTAGCATATCAAAAAATAAGCCTTTATGACTCCCAAATGCTTAACACGTATACAAAAATTTGGCCCTTATGACTCCCGGTACTTTCAGCATAATAGAACTTCCTCCAACTATAAATATCTACAGAATCACACATTTCAACTCGATAAGCACATACATTATTGCATTGTAGTAAACTAAATTTAAATAAATCAATTTCAGAAATTTACATAATGCTTTACCAGCAAACAACAAGTTTAACAACTGAGCCTAATTTCATAATTTCAAAATTTTATCAGAATACTAAGGATTATTCAGATCACTATTTTGAAACTTTAATTGTACTACAATATTATTTTCTGAAATTAAAATTATTTTATAATTGGATAAAAATAACTTATCAACTTACCCAATAAATTTCTTTTTGAAAAATACCTAAATGTGCATAATAGTCATATCTATAACATATATAAAGTTACATGATGAAAGTTTTGCCAGAATCCTTTTTGGTTCTTTATAACTCAAATCCGAATGTAATTCAACTTCATCTGCATATACTCGATTCTCAGAATCAGATAGCCATTTCCTCATAGATGACATATGGAATACAATATGAATATTAGACATATGCTTTAAGAATTGCAATATGTAGGTAGACTTTTCAATCATTTTAATTATCACATAGCCCAATGTACTTTGGACTTAATTTTCTTTCCTTTCCAAATATGTTAATGCTTTTCATTGGTTTGATTTTTACATATACAAAATCTCCAATTTGGAATTCTACATCTTGCATTATAATAATGCTTATGTCTATCCTGCACAACTTTCAATCTATCATTAATCAAACATATCTTTTTAGTAGCATCATCAACTAAGGTTGGCCCAATCAAAATATGTTCAGCCACTTCTATCCATGATAGAAAGTTTTGCATTTTCTATCGTATAGAGCTTCATAAGAGGTCATACTAATATTTGACTGGAAACTATTATTGCAGGAAAACGCAATCAGGGGAATGTGATCCTCCCTACTTCCACAAAAATTTAAGACATATAATCTCAGAAGATCATCCAAAACCTAAATAGTTTTCTCAAATTATCTATTGGTCTACTGATAAAAAGCTATATTGAATTACAATTTTGTACTCAGACCTTGCTTGATGCCTCTCAATAGCCTGCATATAATCCTGTTATCTCTAATAGAAACTATCACTCTTGATACTCCATGTAGTTGAACCATTTGTTGCACATATACATGTGTCAATCTGTCTACATAATTACTCTATCGAATTGGAATGAAATATGCATATTTTTTCAGACGATCCGCTACCACACAGATAACATCATATCCTTATCCCGATCTAGGGAATCCCATAGCAAAATCCATTATAACTTCTTCACATTTCTATTCTGGGATAGGTAATGGTTGTGAAAGACCTCTTAGTAATTGATGCTCGACTTTTAACTAACTGACATATGTCACATTTTGCAAAACATTTGCCACATTATTCTTCAATCCGTGCCACCAGAATTTGCCTTTTAGATCACCGTTTATCTTACTGTTTCCCGAATGAATAGTATAACATGAATAATAGGATTCATGTAGAATCTCACACCTGCAATCTATAACACTGGAAACCTATAGCCTATTCTTATAGAAAATAGCATTAGAAGCAGATGATCGCAATTCAAATCCCTTACCAAACTTGATCTAATAAATCAGCTTTAGATAATCTACATTCAATTTTTGGGCTTTGTGAATCCTTTCTTGTAGAGATAGTTGGATAATCATTTGAGTCAAAATACCTGAATCTCGATTACTAAGAGAATTCAACTCCAACTATATTCTTTTTATACTCCGAATTAGTTGATCATCAGAGATAAGCAAAATATTTGACATCCCTAAAAACTTTTTTCTAAGAGCATCTGTCATGACATTTATCTTACCAGACTAATACTGAATAGTCAAGTCATAATCTTTGAATAGTTCAAGCCATCTCTTCTGTCTTAGATTTAAATCCTTCTACATGAGCATGTACTTCAAACTCGGATGATCAATAAATATCCCACATTTGATTACATATAAATAATGCCTCCAGATCTTCAAAGCAAATACAACAACAAACTCCAAATAATGTGTCAGGCAATTCTTCTAGTTTGGCTTCAACTGCATGGAAGCATAACATTTCCATGTTACATCAAAATACATCCCAGTTCCTTTAGCGAAGTATCACTGAATACCTAAAATCCTTTTGTTGACCTCGATCTTCGTGCATTTTTCCTTGAGACGACTCGATTGAACCATGTCGAGCCTAATTTTATTCAAATCCGCATCGATTTGAGCTTAATCACATTAAACTTCATTGAGCGAAATCAAACAAAGCTCAAATCGACTTGAACTAAGTCAAATTAGACCTGACTAGGTTCAATCGAGTTCGATCAATTCATTTTAGCCGCATGGAGCCTAATTTAACTGAAATTGACATCGATTCAGGTTTAATTTCATCTAATTAAATTAATCGAATCAAATTAAACCCAAATCAAAACAAATTGGGTCAAATTCAGTTCGAATCAGACTTAAATCTAACCCAAATCAGCCCAATTGGCTTAAGCTAAACTCCAATCCACTTTCTAAGCTAATTTATATCCCTTTCACAATTCAGAAAATTAATCTCAAAGGCTAAAATTGAACAGGTAGCTAAACACAGCTCACCTTGGCTTGTTGGTTGAGAGCTTAGGCTTCCAACTAAGAGGTCTTGAGTTTGAGTCTTTGTGTTTACAATGTATGTGTGAATTTATCTTAATTGACCTAAATGTATTAAAAAAAAAAAAAGGTAGCTAACCCTTTTTGCTTGATATCTGCGATCCTACGTATATGGGATAGGGATATGGAGCAGCGAGGATCGAGAGAAAAAAGGGAAGGCTTCCATTTCGGGAAGAGAGAAGCATTTTCTTTGTCCTTCCACACGTAGTTTTGGGTTTGGTTCTCTCGCCCATACACGTTCAAGTTTTCTTCATCTTGAGAGGCCGAACCGAACTCCCCATTCGACACTCCCGACCCATCCAACCCGGCCTCCATCTCTCTACCTGCTCCGGCTCTCTGTTCGGCCCGCATGCAGAGTCCGACGCCCCTCCTCCGGCCTTCCGTTCCCTCTCCCGTCCAGGCCTGCCGACCTCCAGCTCTCCCGTGCCGACCCTCCGGGCCCGTCTGACTCCAGGCGCTGGTCCTGCCTCCTCTGCCCTAGCCGAATCAAGGTTTTCTTCCTTCCCTGCATCTTCTTCTCCTTTTACTTCTTCTTCTCGTTCTACTTCATCTTCTTCTCCTACTACTACTTCTTCCCTTCCTTCATACTAGTCTCCAACAATCAGTAATATATGATAAGCTTGTTCATGATTTGAATTGCTTATTAGGATGTTTCAATCTAGCTTAATTTTATGGAGACGTTTGAATCGGACTTTCCTTACGAGAAGGGTTTGAATCGATGGGTAGTTTTGTTCAAATGCTTTTGTACCTGACGATAAAATTCTTCCTTGGCTTGCGTATGTACGCTTGCAGACATATGTTATTGTTGGCTCATTTTCTTAGCATGGAAATTTGTAATGATCAAAGTGAAGTTTAGTATGGACATTAAAACTTATATGTTCCTGGTTGCTTAATCTGTTGCATGTATAAGATAACACGATCTCATAACTTGGAGTTTTAATGAATCTACCTCTACGCATGTTCATGTATTATCCTCGCATGTTCATGTATTATCCTCATTTGTTCTCACACATTTTTTTTAGTAATTGGTTTCCACATATCTCTATCATACATGAGTATGCATACATTGAGCTCACGAACAATGCAAATTAATTTCAGTTAATTAACCAAACTCAGATTTGCATATGTTCTAAAGTAATCCCAGAATGTACATATTGAACTCAAGCCCATACATCATATCACGTATAAGAGCTTTATCACATTAATTTGTACATCACGTTGCATGAATGGAATTGCATTTAGCCAATTGACGCTGGACAGGATGGGTCGACAATACCTCGTCGACGATCCGGCGACCGTGTCCGAGCAAGTCTCCAAGAACTCCTTCTTGGAGAAAGAACCACCACCCTCAGTGTTTCGGGATACAGAAGCTAAGCGAACCACCTCCTAAAAGAATTCAGGATACAGAACAATTCCCCAAAAGGAATCAAAACTCAATCTTTATTCATCTTCAAAATCTATCCTTATTACAAGCATTGGCTACCTATTTATAGCCAAAAGGAAGTAACATATTAGGCTATACGCCAAAGAAGATAGCACTAATCCTATACAGCCAGATAAGCTACCTTACAGAATTAAACTAGCCTAAAATTAATACAATTAATGGCTCAGCTCCGGCGTCACATTTAGTTAAAATATTTATTTGCAGATCATTCTTTTATCCAAATGCATAAGAAACGATTTTGTATTTCGTTTTTGATATACATACATGAATGTTTAAATCATCATTGTATGAAGTATATGCTTCTATATCCCAACTTATATTTCTCATGCATAGAATAATAGTCTCATCTGGATCATGTGTATGTCAACATTAATAAAACAACGCATTAGTGATTTGATTGTAACATAATTTTGGTAAAGCTCTTCATATACGTTGTATAATATAATGACTTGATTAGATCAACTTGTGTTTATTGCTTATATGTCAATCTCCATATGTATTTTGCATCTTGTGATTTACATAGCCTATGTGTATCATTGGGGTCGTGGCCTCAACATTCACATTACAGAGCATTCGTCTTTATCTCAATGGGTTAGTGGCATTAATCTACATGCATTATTTAATGGGTAGGCTTTTATATACATTTTGCATCACACCGCCCTCGATAGTCATTTATGTTTATCATTAATGTCACACGCTTACACATGCTTTTCTTTCTGTTACTTGCGAGGGACTTATATTGTGTATGCATTGGTTGGCGGGTCACATCTTCCCTGGGCCTCATTGAGAGGCTCCTATATTTTGCCGAGGTATACGGATACACCTCGGTACGCCATGATCAGGTATATTTTCTTCAACCCTGTAAAAACCTCTTTGTATGGTGAATGGCAACACTAACACACATTGGACTGCTGCTTTATCTTCTCACCCAACAATTCATGGTAGGATGTATTAGATATTGGCCCTAGGTTAGTGACCCTATAAAACCTTGGCCTTGTCAGCTAAGGCTTGCCCCCTCTGTGAACCATAAAGACCTTCACAGTCACCTAGGCCTGTAATGTACGCCATCCACTTGTGCCAAGTGCATCGATGTTTTCCTGCACAAAGCGGGCCTCGCTAGGGTGTTTTCTTTGGGCATTAAAATACTTAAACAACTCTAAAAATAATATCCATAATGATTTTGAATTTTTAAAAATTATTTTCCTTAATATAATTAAGAGTGTTAAAAATAAAAAAAGTAAATATGGCTTTAGCCTATTAGGTTAAAGTTTTATGTCATATATTTCCATATAGGTAATAAGTTTAGTTTTGTCTTTTGAACTTAGTATAGCACCCTTGTTTGAAGTTCATTTACTGTAAATAATAAATATTAACCAACCCAATTAATGATATGTAACTAATGAACTCATAACCAATCTTAAAATTAGTAACAAATCAATTAAAGCAAGAATTACAAATCAGAACCCATTAAATAACAAACAAGAATAATTAAACAACAAGGTGATTTTTTGATAACCCAGGCTTACGAGGCCATTAAGTTAGCCCCAAGGAGGGTAAGGTAAACCTCACAGCCTTAGTGTAAATAAGAATAATCGCCACTTAACTTACATAATTGACTAATAAATCACCAACCAACCTATTAAATGAGTCTGAATTTACAAGCCAAGTCAAACATAAATCAAAAGATGATTGCTAGGTAATCAAGGCCCACGAGACTATTAAGTTAGCCCTAAGGAGGATGCAATAAATCTCATGGTCCTAGTGTAAATAAAGATAATTATTAATTAATATAAATAAATAATGATAAATTTGTAATTAACCAATTGATAAACTAAATTAACCATCCAAGCTAAAAATAATCAAATCAATAAATCAATAACAAACTCTATTAATGAAGTTTATAGGCTAGAGTATCTTGAGTTGCCAAGTAACATGTTCTAAGAGGTCTTGGTCCTTGTGCCCGTCGTGACAACGCAATAAATTGATTGACAAAAAAATTCATTAAAATCTTAAATAAATTTTCATAAATTTATAAAATAATGATAAATAACAAACTGAATGAATATCCCTAATAATAACCTATTTCAACTCCATATTATTAAACCCCTTTATCGAATTAGAACTTTAAAAGAAAGTAGTCATAACAATTAATGATAAAGTGAAGGGGGCAATATTATTTTTAAACTTGACATCACCAAAGCTAATGATAATCTTAATTTAGAGTTCTTTTATAATGTTTTGGCCTTATTTGGTTTTAGTTCTTCCTTCATTTTACTTATTAAGAATAACATTGAAAATTGTTACTTTTTAGTGATCATTAATGGGAGGAATCATGGTAGTTCTTCTTTCATTTTACTTATTAAGAATAACATTGAAAATTGTTACTTTTTAGTGATCATTAATGAGAGGAATCATGGTTTTTTTAAGTATTCGTAAGGTCTCGAACAAGGTGAACCCATTTCCCCTGCTTTTTTTATTATTGTTGTTGATATCTGTCTAGGGATTTGGAGGAGCTTTATAACAAGTATCCCAAGCTTTTTTATCGTACTTTAGGTGGTATTCCTATAACCCACCTTAGTTTTGCTGATGATTTTACTATTTTCTCGAATGGGCCTCTTAATAATATCAAGATTTTATTCTTTCTCAATCTAATAAAGTGAGTGGCTTATACATTAACAAAGATAAGAGCTGTTTCATTGTTGCCAATTCTGTTAATCAATGTAGGATTAATGCTAATGAATGAAAATTTGGGTTTATTTCCAAGTCCTTACGTATTAAGTATTTGAGAACCCCTCTTTTTAAAGGAAAAAGTGGTTTCATTTGTTTTATGATATTTCTACTACTATTCAAAGGAAGCTTAGTGCCTGGGCTTTTGATTTTCTCTCTTTTGGTGGTAGACTTATTTTGATTAAAAGTGTTTTGAATTCGCTTCCCATTTATATCTTTCATACTATTCAACTTACTATAACTATTTGTCTTAGAATGGAAATAATTTTTTAATAAATTTTTCTGGGAATCTAGGTACAATAGCTCGTGCATCTTTTGGTCCTCGTGGTAAATAAATTTTGGTGTTTTGATGAAGAGGGCTTAGGGTGCAAGATGATTGTGGATATGGCTCCATTGTTGTTTGGAGAGCTCTCCATAATTTGTTACAAGTTGATGCTCTGTTGATGAAAAAAGATTTTGACTGGAGTTTGCTAACCTGTTCGATTTCTCTATCTGCTACTGATTTATTCAGGGTGTTGATCCTGTGCAGTTGCTTCGCTTCTTGGATAATTCTTATGTTGTTTGTAGAAATGGTCATTTTTTCTCAGTATGTAATACTAGCCTGACTTGTTTGTTATGTATTTAGGCTACCTGGGATGTTGGCATTAATTTGATGGTTTGCAAGCTCTTTTACTGGTTTATTATTTTTCTTTTTGACTTTATGATTTTTGCTATGTTTTGGCGTATGCTGTGCAGGGGTCTTATTTTTTTCCAGGTCGTAATCAAGACCTGGATTCTGATGAATATCCCACCTTTGGCTATTTTTTTGGGTTTATCTTGTTTTACAAGTTGCTCCTTTCGCAAGTTGAGTACAATTCCCAAGTATTTTGCTATTTGGCTTTTTTGAATGGAGAATAATGCTGAGAATATACGACTTTCCATTTTTTGGGTGTTGGCTCCTGACCACCCTATGTTTTTCTTAGGTTTTTTTTAATTGCTTGTACTTATATGGGATTTTTGGCTCTAGGATTTCTTTTCTTTTTGATGTAGCTCTTCCAAGCATTAGTGAGTTATTAATCCCTTTTAAGGTCTTGTAATTTTATTTTATTGGAATGTGTTGGCCCCTCCACGAGTTTTAATTAAAAAAAAAAGAAAAAAATTACTGAGTGGTGTGGGCTCTGAAAATTCCATCTGATGCACTCCTGACCTCTCTACTCCATTCAGTCTCTTTTCTTGTTTGATTGTGATGACGACGGAGAGAAACGAGTTTAAGTTCCGGGTGAATTTTCGGAAGGCAGATTGGATTTTAGATAAGACACTTCCTAGACATTTTGCACTCATTTTGTGAGGACTTTTTGATCTGAGTTCTGATTTCTTATAGGAGCAAGCCCCTATAATTAATTACCCTTCTCGATAATAGGGGAGAACTTTCAATTAAGGCTAGTCGTTAAAGATGTCACATAGGTTATGAACCTATGGTATAATAGCAACAATCATATGGTTTGAATTTTGATTTTATAATTTAAAATTTATCACCATGAACTTAAAACGGTGGTGGGGGGAATAAAGACGAGCCCGATCAAGATCCCATGGTTCTGTCATCCCAGGCTGTCATGATCCTTAGTCTACTTAGTCAGAGGAGGTAGTCGACCCAACCTGACAAAAGGTACATTGTCGGCAGCCATGGGTTGCTTCGTCCAAGAATACCTTGTAGACATGGGTTGGTATTTGTCTAAGAGGATAGATCTGAATCCACCTTAGCTGATAGAGGGCTTTATGTCTATCGAATATACCCTATGATTCATCACTCAAGGGTTTGACGCCGTTAGGGAACATACAGGCTTTGGTCGTGATCGTAATATAATTGTGCCATTTTGCAGCAAAATCACCCGATCACAGGGCACGTGCCACGTCCCTGCTAGAAATGGACTATTTGAGGAGGAATCCTAGCGATACACCCGACACACATTTGATCTTTGTGAGCTGAGGTTAATTTCAAATTTATCACCCCCGACAAACGGTTGCGGAAGGTGGATGAGTTTTAGTTTTAAGTTTTTAGGATAATAGATTTTATTCTGTCTTTTATTAGCTTTAAGATTTGACCCCTCCGATTGAGATTTCCTGTCAATACGGCCATCATCGGGGTGACGTTAAAGTTATTAGTATTTTCGTAGGAATTCGGGGAGGCATTTTGTGATTCAAGTCAGGTCGACTCCAGTCCTTTCGAGGAGGAGGATGAGACTTGAGTATTTGACCCGCACAACATTCTCGAATCGTTAGATTTAGGAATCAGATGTGACGATCGGAGCACACGTAGGTGTATTTAATTTTAAAATAAAACTTTATACTATTAAGCATTTGATCCTGCGTAGCATTCTCAGACATTGGCATTTTGAAATTTATTGCATTTGTCGGAGCACATGCAGGGGAGATTGTTAAAATATTTAAATATGATCCATTTGCGCAAGTGATTTTGTTTAGAAAAGGCCGAAATTTCTTTTAAGGGCCTATGGATGCCTTCTGTCGGAGCACATATTGTAGATCCAGTGGTATGATTTTATACTATGATTATTTTCCTGTTGCTTTATACAGGTAGACTGTCGTGCATTACTTGTTGCTTTCTGCAGGTGGATTGTAGTGCACCAACGAATCTCCTGCTATCACTAGTAGATGTTGCTATCTACTGTAGTTCCCTTGCCTCCTTGTAGATGGCATGTTAAGTGTATAGCGGGTCTCCTATAGAACCTCGTAGGAAATTACATTTATCACAACCTTTATGCACTTTGCTATGGTCTTTGGTTCATGCAGTACATCTGCCACTACTACAAGTAGGCAGGTGGATGCATTCCTTTACAGACTGAAATTGACTACAGGATACTGCATTTACTAGTCTTTTTTTGCATCTACCCACAGGTGGTACTTGGTGCATACATCTGCATTCGTAGAAAAATCATATGTGTTGCAGATCTTTGACTACTGTTAGTAGTATAATGATGTACTCACTGCATGAACATCCTGGGATCTACTACATGCTGCATTTGTCTGTTGTAGGGAGTTCCACTATTTTATGGGCGAGCTAATTATTCATCTACAAGCTGATGCTGACCACTAGGTGAGCTTTCTCCCTCAACTTTCATGTGCTTGCAAAGGACTCATCCTTGCAATATATCTGCAATTGCTTCATCACTCACGGAAAGCTTAGTGTGTTCGTTCACATGTTGATGTTGACTATCGACTGAGTTATACCCATCGATAATTTCTTCGTGCATATTAGCTAGGAATTTGCTATGCTCATAGCACATCAATCTTCAAAACTTGAAAAGAGACTGTAGTCTTTTATTTGTTTATTGCCGCATGATTGTGAGTGGTAGAGATGTTGCCACATTCACCATGCATGTCTTCCAATGCTTGTGAGAACTATCGTCTGCATCCCTAAGACAACTATCATTGATTGCTACGAGTCTTTTATTACAAAGGAGACATCTCCTGGCAGTGGCATAACCCTTTGAACAGATCTTTCCAAAATTATTGTTTGTCGAATGTCATGTAGATCTGATGGCTAATAGAATGACTCTTATGCATCAAAACTCATCATTGTAAAGAGACTTGCTATTATAAAAGTTTGAGAAAGAGAATGCTACTGAGATTCTCAGTTTGAATGGAGTTCTCTAAAAATTCTTAAAGAACCAACTCCATCCATACATTGCTAAGACAAGAGGAGATGCATGAAAAATGTTTTCAAGCAAAGACTATAGTGGCATGATCCTGATTTGGCTAAAAGATGCATCAAATCAACATGCTTTGATTTTATGCAATCTCTAAATTGTACATTGCCAAATTCCTGTTGAATAGTAAATTAAAGTCAAAATCAACCATTAATTTCTTTTAATTTTTGAAACAAGATTGTATCACTTACTCTTAACATAATATACATTGTTAGATTTTGATTGATTTAATATTGCCAGTGCTTGTTTGAAAATCTCTTTTTCCCTTAATTGAGTAAATAGATTTTAATTGAAATTAAATTTAAATTTAATGTTTGTTCAACTAATTAATTCCAAGTTAAGTCCATTAATTGCATGTTTCTCCAATCTTTCAAAAATTTGACTCAGTCTTAAATTTTTTAGGAAATTTCGGCAGCTTCACGGGGATGTAGGGGAGGGCACTTGCCCTTTTGGCTCGACTCGACTGGAGCGAATAAACGGTGAAGAGATTGGGAGAGCGAATCAATCCCATTAGTGTCTTCAATGATCTTTATTGTGCGCGACGTGCTGATTAAATCATTTAATTTAATTTTAATTAATTTTAAAAAAAAATATTTTTATTCCCTTTGAAAATCCGTCAGCCTTTCGACGCCCCTCCCCTCGCAGGGAGATTAGGGAGGGCACTTGCCCTTTTGGCTCGACTTGGCCCGAGCGTATCAACGTTGAGGAGATTGGAAGAGTAGTGTCTGCGCTCCCTCAGGCGGATAAGCTCGACGACCAAGGGCTTCAGGGGACCAAATCAAACCCTAGGACTTCCTTTAAAATTTTCTTATCTTGATAACTGTTTGAAAATCTCTTTTCCCTTTTCCTCTTTCTATATATATAGAGAGAAAGAAAGGTAGCCCCTATCGGGTAGGGAGACGGAGACGGACACGTGAGCAGGGTCCGATCAACGGGCTGGGGCAGAGACGGTGGACGTCCGGTCGGGCTTGGCAGTCAGCAGGAGGAGGTCGACCAAGTCAGTTAGGGCAGACGGACGCAGGAACCGGAGAAGGAAGCACGACCGGTGGGATTTTGTCCGTAACAGAAGTTGGAGATCGATGGACGGGATGTTGGGACCGAAGCAGGAGGTATGGTCGGAGATGGAAGAGAAGGTCGGGGTCTGATCGACGAGGTCAGACTGATTTGCTATGGTTAGGGCACGGTGGGTTCGGCCGTTGGAGCGGATGGAGGCTGACAGGATCAGGAGAAAAGGCAAGACCGAGAGCACATGTATCTTCTGAAATTCTTCCTTCTCTATGTGCATTTTTAAGAGCGTGTGAGAGAATGAGGGATTTCCATTATTTTGTGTTGTGAGGAGCAAACATGAGATTATAGGGAGCAAATGTCGTGGGATCGTGGGCTTGCGTGGCTGAGGTAGAGTCGGTTATGCAATTACAGGTCAACAAATGCTCCCCAACAAATATGATATGTGCTTGATAACAGATCATGTTTGTTGCAAGCTAGTTGACCCTACAGATTTTTAAAATTAGATTTCAGATGTCACGTAGAGGATCTTTTAGATATCTCTGATTTATCATCTTGATTTCTCAGGAACAAACATTTCTTCCATCCTAGCTTTGTGCTTTCATGTGCTTGATAAAGAATGTATATCAGTGACCTAAACTCTTTAGATTGATATTAGATCAGTAGCAAATAGTCATCAATCCAGGGCTTTATGCATGATGGACTCTGATGATAATAATATTTCCATTTATTCGGCCTATGGCTTTATAAGAACTGCGGGATAACTTCGCCTGAGCTTTGTACTTTATAGGACTTGTTGAAGAAGAGAAGCTCCTTAGATCTTAGCTTTATGCTTGATAGATTTAATAAAGGAATAATGCCGCTAACTTGATGGCAACTTTCATTGTGGCTTGATGCCTTTAAGTTGATCAAGATTTTTCTTCTAAATTTTGCCTCAATTTATTTGTTAGTTGAGAAAATCTTCTGAATCTGAACTGATTTGATTTGTTAAATTTGATAAATATCAAACTTGATAGTATTTTTCATCGGATTAACAAAATAGGTGCTTTCCTACTACAGCCTCTTATCATGACTTATTGAGTAGGTAAAGCTGTCAGTGATTCGGCCACATATAGGCTTGTTGAGATTGATATTATACTTATTTGAACACTGGACTTGTACTACAACAGCTCATATTTATCAAATTTGATTTGTTGAAGTTGTCAGATCAAAAGTCTTCGCAATCTGAACTTCAAGATTTTGGCAACTTCGAAGATTAATCTTCACTTTTTGCAATGATCGCATATTTATTTGCTTCAAGGTACTACCTTCTGCCATGTATTTATGCAATAATAGCATCATGAGTGATTTTAAATATTTATTTGGGATCGATGTTAACCCCAAATAAATATTTAAAATGCCCCTATCTTAAAGATAACTTTCAACTGTCATCAAATTTTTCGGTATTTTTAAACTTAAAAATATCCCCTATCTTGTGGGAAAATTTTTAAGATAACTTTGAAATATATTCTTTCTTTGTGAGGGAATAATCTTTAGCTTACTTTCTCTAAGAATAATATTTCTTGAGAAATCTCCCATTAATCGGAGGCATAGGTCGTCAACCTTCCATATTGATGAGTTGATAGGCTCCTCACTGGTACACCTTCTCGATGACAAAAGGTCCTTTCCAGTTTGGTTCAAATTTGCCACCAATTCTTCGATGTGGGATAATTGGTCTTCTCAGCACCAGGACCAATTCTTCTTCTTGAAATGCTCGATTGTATACCATACGATAAAAAGATTTTACCATTTTTGCTCGGTAAATTTCTAAATTCTGTTGAGCTTGGAGCCTGACTTCATCCCGTACATCAAGCTCTTCCATTCGTAGGCGAGCATTTTATTCTTCCGTGAGGTCGTACTAAACAGCTACTCGAAGTGACGGTAATTTAACTTCGAGTGGAAGTACTACTTCAGCTCCGAACACTAACGCATAAGGAGTTGCTTTTATTGGTATTTTGTACGTAGACGATATGCCCATAATGATTCTTTCATCTTAGTATGCCACTCCCTTTTATATTTAGTGAGAATTTTTTTGAGCAGCTTTACTAGCATTTTGTTGAAGGCTTCTGCTAATCCATTTGCTCTTGGATTATAAATTGATGAATATCGCCAATAGATTTTATGTCGCTCAATGAATTTATAAATTTTAGTACTTTTGAAAGCTGAACTGTTGTTTGAGATTATGCGGTGTGGTACACCAAATCTGTAGACAATATTATGAGTAAAGAAGTGGATCATGTGATTAGCAGTGACTTCTTTGAAAGGAATTACTTCAGCCCATTTAAAAAAATAGTCTGTTCCTGCTAATAAAAATGGTGTCTAGCAGATGATGGTGGATCGATTGGCCCTATTACATCTGTCCCCCAACATTCAAAAGGCCAGGATGCTATAGTGGGATGTAAAGGATTTAGAGGTTGATGTATAATATTGCCATGAATTTGACATTCATGTCATTTCTCTGCATGATTGGTGTAGTCCTTTACCATTGATGGCCAATAATAATCCATTCTTTTAATTTTAATGGTCATTTTAGGACCTGATTGATGTGTACCACATAGTCCTTCGTGAACTTCAGAGATAACTTTATCAACTTCATCTCTCCCTAAACATCGTAGCCACATTTGATCGAACGATCTTTGATATAACGTGTTATTGATAAACGCATATTATAATGCTCTCTTTTTGATCTGCATAGCTAATGATTTATCTATCGGGAGTTTGCTTTCTCTGAAGTAATCGATGAAAGGTTGCCTCCAGTCATTTTGCTCTTCAACCTCTAGGCATTCAAGCTAGGATTCAGAGGCTTTACCAAATTTTCTTCCTGTAAATATTGGAGGTTTATTTATTTGATTTTTCAGAATAATTTATTAGTGAGGTTGAGGAACAGTTGAAGTTGTATCCTGCTGGCTTGAATTTGGTGACCCCTTTGCCTGCAAGGAATACAGAATTGCTGGCTCTAGTACTCGATGAGTGTTGACACTGATTAGCACTGGCTCGTCATTCATGCTCGACATTTCCTTAGCAAGTTTTGCTAAAGAATCTGCCTTATTATTATGAGGTCGAGATACCTGAATCAATGTAATATTTATAATTTACTTCATGAGTTCGAGGACTCATCTATGATAGTAAATCAACAAGATTCTATCAATTTTATAGATACATAGTACTTGATTTATAACGAGTTAAGAATTACCAAAAATTCTGAGATTTTGAATTTTCATTGAAATAGCAATTTTGAGGCCCACTATTAAAGCTTCATATTCTGCTTCATTGTTGGTTCTAGGTTCAGTTAAGCCAAATAAAAATCTCATTATCCCTCTATTAAGTACTATGAAGATAAAACCGACACCAGCTCGAGCTTTGGAGAGGTTCGGAGGTTGAGCCGGTTTAATTGATGATGCACCATCAAAATACATTTCCCATTTTTGTGATTCTTCTCCTAGAACAAATAAGATTTGTTCATTGGGCAGATCATCATTGAGTGGCGAGTTTGTCGGAGCAGGATGTGTGGTAAGGAAATCTGCTAAGACTTGTCCTTTCACTTCCTTTTGTGGAACATATGTGATATCAAACTGCAGAAGTATCACTGTCCACCTGGCTAGGTGACCTGTCAACGCTGGTTTTGTCATAAAGAACTTCAGCGGATCGATCTTTGATATCAGTGTAATTTTATAAGAAAGCATGTAGTGATGGAGTTTCTGAACTGTAAAAATTAGCGCCAGACAGTGCTTCTCAGTTGGAGAGTAATGTATTTCTGCTCCAATCAACCTTCGATTGATGTAGTAGAGTATATTTTCTTTGCCTTCTGTATTGTGCTGAGCTAGCAATGCCCCAAGGGACTTTTTAATGCTGTAGTGTATAGGATAAGAGGCTTCCCTGGAATTGGTGATGCAAGAATAGGCGGGCTTAACAAATATCTTGATACTGCCAAAAACTTCTTGGCATTCATCATCCCATTTAAAATGAACATCCGTCTTCATCAATTTTATAAATGGTTGATATCTTCCTGTTAAATTTGAGATAAACTGTCATATAAATGCAAGTTATCCTTGTAAAAAATGAAATTGACGGAGACTTTTTGGAGGCGGCATTTCTATAATTGCCTTGACTTTGTTGGGATCAATCTTAATCCCGCTATGTCGTACCATATACCCAAGAAATATTCCTGAGGAAACTCTGAATGCACACTTGAGTGGGTTCATTTTGAGATTGAATTTTCTGATCCTTTTGAATACAATTCTCAAATCTTCAAAGTAATCTTTTTGATCTATACTTTTGACAACAAGATCATCCACATAACATTCAACCTTTTGATGGATGAGTTCGTCAAATATATGTGTCATAGCCCTTTGGTATGTAGCTCCAGCATTCTTCAAGCCAAAGGGCATAACTATATAGCAAAATATGTCGATAGGAGTCCTGAAAGAAGTATGCTTTTCATCTTCAGGTGCCATTTTAATTTGATTATACCCTAACGATCCATCCATGAATGAGAATATATCATAGTTGGACGTATTGTCAACTAGCAATTTTGATATTGGAAATGAAAAGTCATCTTTTAGATATATCTTATTCAGGTCTCGATAGTCAATACATATACGAATTTGTCCATTTTTCTTTACAGAGATGATGTTGGTAATCCAATCAGCATATTTTTCTTCTCGAATAAAACCTGCTTCGATAAGTTTCTTGGTTTCTACAATCACCTTCTCTTCGATTTCTAGTCTCATCCATCTCAGAGCTTGCTTAACACGTACTGCCCCTGGTTTAATGGCTAATTTATGAACAGCTATATCAGGGGATAAATGACTCTAAACTAGGGTCTCCCTTAAATATTTTGAATTAAAATTAATTCCAAAGCGGTTTAAGTTGAATGAAGGAATTTGATCTTTTCAATTCTCTTACACGAGAGATTTTTATATCTTGATAGGTTATTGATGCATGATGAAAATTTTGGATTCGAGATTTGTCAAAGTCAAGCATTTAAAGTTTACTGGATCTTTTGAGATTTAAGGATTTAGAAGAAGGGAGCCTCTTTCTTTTTTTTTTCTGATGGCGCACATTGCACATCTTTTAATTTATAAGTGCATTTTGCACTATTTTCTTTTTGAATTTTGGTGCATTTGCGCATCTTTTAACTTATGGTGTACTTTGTGCATCTTTTTGAATTTATTGATTTTGAGAATAGGCTGCACCTTCTCTATTTCAATGCCGGGATTACATCTCAAGTATAAGAGAAAAAAACTCATTCTCTCATGCAAGGATGGATAATCCTCAAGGCAGGACCCAATTTTTTTGAAAAGGATATCAGCTTGACTTTTGAAAATCATTGAACAGATTTTAAGCACGCAAGAGACATCTATTGAGGTAGAAAATTACGAGAAGATTGAAAAGATTTTTATTTCAAAAATTAACTTAAGTTTGACATTGATTTTAGTTCAACAGTTAAATCAATCCCACAAAAGAGATGGGAGGGATGGACATTTAAACATTTGGTGGAGTCAACTATAACTTTCTCCTGCTTAAGACTTAAAGTAGAGGTCAAATTTTATTAAAAAGATTAATCAACTATCTTGAAAATTTGGATCCAGTACATTTGAGAAATTGATAATTTTTCTCTTAAAAGTTGCAAATCTATGTGGCAAAATCCCAACAGTATGGAATTAGATTCCTATGTTCTCCTTGGAGGGAGAGGCTGTTATTAGGTCTGTACTATTCTTAGAAGTTGCTGCATCACTTTAATCAAAAAGATTTATCTCGATAGGACCCCATTGAAAGTTAAATTTCAACGATATCACAATCTGATACAATCTTAGATTATTTTTCCTCTCTCTGCTAGTGGCCTAGTAACTAGGAGAGTGGCACCCCAAGTGATTTTTACACCTCCTCTGTATGTGATGTAGTGGGACACGTGTAGAAATGTGACCTAATATCTTCTAGTAGAGTGGATGGATCATAACCTTCAATTGGGGGCTTAGGGCCTAGTGCTAGTGTTTATTTAGTTTTGACTTGATTGATTCTAGCCATGTAATAGTCAAGAAGGTGTATTGAAGATCGCGCTCTCATTTCTATAACCTCCCTCTTTTGAGCAATAGGAGAAGGGTGGAAACGATTTCCACCAAGGACGGGGTACGTAGAAGAAGCAACGAACTTTTGATTAGCCTCAAACTTGAGGTGCTTTGAGGCTTTCGCCTCAGCAATCTTTCTGGCCTTAACAACCTTCTTTCTGACTCTTTGAAGATAGTTCTTCCTTTTATTCTTGCTGGTGAAAGAGATGCTAGAACTTGACTTAATCTTGGATTGAGATAGTAGCTCTCCCATCGTTATTGACTTCTAGTTGTTATCCTCCTCAGTAGGGGATACAGTGGGTAAAGGGGCGACAACGACCTCCATCTCAGAGATGGGGGAGTCAACTCCTGACCCTAAGGTGATCTCAACTAAGGGGATATCCCTTCGTATTCCAGCTGACAGATCAATCATTTCTTCTCCATTGACTGATAACTTGAAGTTTTGAAATTCCATTTCAAACTGGATGAAATTACCAGAAGTGATTCCTTCTACTATCAAGTTTCTATCCATGGAGAAGATAAGTTTCCCAGTCATTTGAGTGCTTAATTTTCTAAAATTAAAAGATTGTGATTTGAATTAGTTTGATTTCGAAATCGAATCTAAATTTTAAACTTGACTGGTTATTTTATAAATTTTGAACTCTAACATGTGGAGTTTTCACCCAATCATAAGGGTTTGGAAAATTGGTTGAGAAAATCCAGGGGGACCTGGCTCGACTCTTTCACCTTAAAAATTGATTTGAAGGTGAAATGCTAGAGTTCAGGTGTGAAATTAAAGTTGAGGTTCAACTTGAACTTAAGGTTGGAATTGAATTTGAGCTTGAACTGGAGATTGAGGTTGAATAGAGTTTCTTCAAATTTTGTAACTCAACATGTTAACATTCACTTAATCACGTAGGTTCACAAAATTGATATGAAAATCTCAAGGATTGGGCTCGACTCTTTTCATTTCACCAATTGACTTGGGTTGAAAAGTCAAAGGCCCGATTTAAATTTAAAATCAAAATTGATCGACTTTAAAGTGGAAATTAAATTTAAATTCAAGGTTGAAATTATATTTGGACTCAAAGTTAAATTTGAATTTGAATTTGAGGCTCAAATCAAATGAATTTTTCTTCAAAATTTGTGACTCAACAGATTGAGTTTCACTCAATCATGTAGGTTAACAAAATTGATATAAAATATCCATGGGTCGGGCTCGACTCTTTTCGTTTCACCAATTGACTTGGGTCGAAATGTTAAAGCCCAAATTTGATTTTGAAATTAAAATAGTAATTGAATTTAAAGTTGAAATCAAATTTGAATTGAATTTAGATTTAAAATTGAATTTGAATCTGAAGTTGGAAATGAATAGGTCTTTTTCAAACTTTGAAACTCAACACATTGATTTTTATTCAGATGTGCGAGTTTACAAAAGTAACCTGAAGATCTTTAGAATTAGGCTTGACTCTTTTTACCCCACCAAGTGATTTGGGGGGTGAAATGTCAAAGCCTAAATTTGATAAAAATTTTGAATTTGCATTGCATATGTTCAACTACAACAGGATGTTATAGAAAATACATGACAACGATGATTGAAGTTGATTTGAAAGATTTTCCTTTACTTTTGAAACTCAAAATGTTGAGTTTTATTTTCAACATAATGGTTAACAAAAATTAGGGAAAAATCTAGAAACTTTGACTTGACTTTTTCACTGCACTAACTGGCTTAGAGTGAAATGTCAAAATCTGGATTTGATTAAGGGTTTGAATCTTGGTTTCAAGATTGAGATAATTTCTGTAAATTGTGAAACTTAGCATGCAGAGATTTATTCGCATGCGAGTTTGTGACATATACAAGAAGATTTTGAAAAGCTCGGCTTAACTCTTTCGCTCTACCAACAAACTTGGAGGTAAAATGTCAAAGCCAGAATTGGAGGAAGGTTTCATATACTCACCTCTCTTTTCACATGTCTTAATTGAGTTGACAACACTCACCAAAGGAAGAAATGAGTATATGGACCAACGGAAGAAAGATAGTCAAAACTACCGATGCAATAAAATTCGTACCGCTATTAAAGATGGAGAGAGAGATAGTCCCCAGCGGAGTCGCTATTTTTTGTTTGATTAAAATATATATATTATAATTTTGAAAAATATTTAGTTTTCTTTGGGAAACTTGAAATTTCTAGAATTTTTAATATTTGAGATCGAATGCTTATTATGAATGATATATCACCTCGAAAGGCGAATATATCGTTCCCTAATAGGTTCAGATTATAAATCTTTGAATTTATTCTGATTATCATAATCAAACTCAAGGAGAAACAACATATGATCTCGAAGGATCAAAGTGATGTTTAATCCACTATTTGACTATGCTAATCTGAATAGATAGATCATTAATTTCATAATCAAAGTTATGATTGTAATTGATATATCTATCCGAAGAAAGAAGATATCAATCACTATCGATAGTTTGAATATGATGATAATGATTGTCAAGTTTAAATTTCCCAAAGATAATTAATTGAAGGTTTTGAAAACTTGATTTTAAAATCTGGTCTAGGTTTTTAAATCTCCTACGAGCGCAAACCCGCGTAGTTAATTACATCGTAGGAAAACAAAAATTTTCTTATGAATACTCTCGATTAAAATAGCGATACGAATTTCATTTAAGATTTTAAAGTTTGATATCAAATGAGGTATGAATTGGAATTTCAAATGAGACTGGTTCAAGTTTGAACAGTTCTTTCTAGAGGTCAAAGAAAGAAGGGTAGGGAGTGTTTTGAGATTCTGAATCACTTCAGAAACACCCCAACCTATCCTAAGTGTTGGGCTTAAATTTGATGGAAAGAGATTTAATGTTTAAGTGATCAATTTTATTAGAAAGTATGAGTTAGATTCATAGAGGTTGAGGTCTTAAGATTGAAAATCTGCCTCAAAACCTAAGTCTAAAATGGGTATTGAAAATCAGTGACCCGGATCCTAGCTAATGTAATATAAACTTGGACTTACCTTGGCATGGATTGGGGAGTCAGCTAAATCACATAAATGCTTCAAAACCATGTGTCCGGTCTTTACATGTAGAGTGGTAAGGATGTTATTTAAGATTAGTTTAAGGAGCTGGGGTCGACATCTAGAGCAGATTCCTAATTGACCCCTTGACTTGTGTTGGGTGAAATGCTTAAAATAGAAACACAATAAAGAATTAAACTCAATTTTAATTTATTGCTAATGCGATGCATGCTAGTTGGCTCAATTAAATGCTTAAATCAGGATGAAGAAATTTTAAAATCAGTCTTAAAAATAGGTTTTTTCCTAGAGATTACACAACATCCCCTTGATAGGACTGTACCCTAATAGGTCGAGTGGCATGTCAAAATTCGCAGATGGGGAGGTGCCTAACAAGGTAGAGAAAAATTAATATGAATGCATGAAAAACTCCCGGCGGTCCGGGCTTACTTCTTAAAAGCGTTAAGAGTTTCAATCTGAGCCTAAATGTTTTAAATTTTGTTTAGATAGAAATAGTTTTAAGTGTGTCCTCACGAGCCTCCGATCGGATTCTAGGCTAAATCAAAATTGGCATATAATAATTGCCAAAAATTACTAAAAGCATGCAAGTCCTTAATCACAATCAACATCAAATAATTAATATTAATCAAATCAATTAAATTAAAATTCAAATTGAAAGTCCATGTGGCAAGTGGAACATAATTATACAACCTAGGTTGTGCAGGAAAAGTAAAGTGGCCGCGTACCACTAACTACAACCCAGATTCTACTCCTAAAACTCAAGTGACTTTAAGAATGAGTCTTCTCGTTCTTCACTTCTTCGTCCTTCTATAGCTCCTTGGATCATTGGCTCTGGATATCTAAATGAAAAGAAACTCCCCGTGGGTATGGGTGTTATCTTTTCTCCTTGGATATTTTAAAAGTATCCAAACTTGTCTTCCAAATGGAGGAAGACTCTCCCCTTAAGGATGTCTTCTCCTCTTTGGAATTCAAGTTGGATATAAATATCCCATCTCAAAGCACTTTAAACATTTACAATTCAATTACAACTCAAATTAAATTACATTTGAATTTAAAAGAAAAATCTAGACTCAACAGCCTGTAGGGTTATCCTAATAATCAACAATTATATTTAACATCCCAAGCAGTTAATATTTTAAGAATTTAAAATGCTCAAACCAGTCACACTTGGCCATGCTCTTTTAATTTTAAAGGGGGTCTTAAGCATTCTGAAGCACCTGCAGAAAATGTCGTTAATTTTTAAAAGCTTGATTTTATTATGCCCCCTTTTATTTTAAATGTCCTGTACGAGCATGGCCATCTGTATAAGATTGAATTAGTACAAATCATCCATAACTTAGAGGTAGATCTAACATACAATCAAATTAACACAGATTGCAATAAATAAATAAACAATTAATTAATTCTACTACTAACAAACAACATGTAGTAAAAGCTTAAAAATCCGGCACGCAGTAGAAAAGCAAACACCGGCCTAACCTAATACTAAAGTTGATTGTCCTAGCAAACCATCTAAAGTGTGTGTAGGAGGCTGTGTGGCTTTGGTACATCCTATATAGGGTCATTGATTGAAGTTGTTTGATGTTCGTGTTGGTTGAAAGGCTTAAGGGATTTAAGTTTGAGTTTAAGTATTAATGCTTAAAATTAATTTTAAAGTCTATTTTTAAAGGATTATTGATCACCACCTTTGTTTAACACCGAGACCGTGAAGTTTATTTCACCTTTCTTGAGGCTAAACTAATAACCTCGTAAGCTTGGGTTACCTAGAGATAATCGTATAGTTAAGTGCTTTAATTGATTAAGGGTTTGAGAGTTGATAATTTTTATTCAAATTGATTGATTGTTGGTTTTAATATAAAATTGATGTTTTCTGGAAATTTAGAAGATTTATTGAATTTGAAATTTTTTAAATTATTTTAATGATTTAATTAAAGGGTAAAAAGTTGACTTTTTGATTAAAAGTGATTTCTGGAATATTAGTATTTTATTAAAATACTAGACCTTAATACAATTAGTTAGACTGTAAGTACGTTGAATTTGTATTTTTCTATATTTTATTATGAAGGTTTGAAGTTTTGACATGATTTTGAATTAGGTTTGACCAAGAGTTCACTTTTTCAAATTTGATTAATTTATGGAAATTTGATATTTTTGATAAATATTAGACCTTAATGGAAGTTGAATGCCTTTGAGTTTGACTGATTTGGAGTTTATTTGAATTAGTTATGAATTTTTTAAATTTGACAATTTATTTGAATTATTTAATTAGTTTAATTAGGAGGCTTTTAATGATTTGATTCCAAATGACCTCCAAACTTCTTGAAATCAGCTCCAAAGATCAGGAATGATCTAAGGAGTGATTATCAAGTGTTTGAGAAATTATTAGAATTTTTAATAAATTAAATTATTTAAATATTAAATTTTAATTAAAATTAAATTAAGCTTAATTTTTAAGTCCAGTCAAGGGGTTAAGGGTTCAATTTTAGTCAGTTAGAGGTCTTGTTTGTAATTTTTGGATTTAAATTTAATTTATTATATTTTCTGAAAGTTTAAAGGCTTAATTAAGAGTTTAAGCTTAAGTAGTTTAATTAAGGGACTTAATGACTTTAAAATTCAATGAGAATTTTTCTTAAGGTTGAAAGTGTCACTAAGTTTAAGGGGTTGAGTTTCAAGTCAAAAGGAGGTATATCCTAATTATTAAAATTTTTTTAAGTTTTCTAATTAAGGTCCTTAATTATTATCCTTAATGATGTCTCTAGATTAAGTGGGTTTTGAATCAATATCTTAACTAACCCTTAACACACATGTATGAATACACACAATCATCACGATCAAATCCTAAAGCTAGGAGAAGCCTAAGTTAAGTGCATGTGTGTGTATCCTAAGCATACCAAGAATAAACATAACACATGTAATTAGGAACTAGGTTAGTGAACAATCAATATATGATTGTTCACTAATTACCACATCAATTTTGTTCATGAATGCTCAATCCATGTTTAAAATTTCATGAGATCTCTCAAAGCTCAAAAATTTAAATATATAACTTTAAAGTTTTTTTTTTGAAATATATATATGTATATATATATATATATATATATATATATATATATATATATATATATATATATATATATTAACCAATATAGAACATATAAGTATTAAAATTTAAAATATCTTCAAAATAAATTAAATATTTCTTTGAGAGATCTTACTGATTTATTTTAAAATAATTTTAAAATAAATTTTAGATTTTTGATAATATTTAATTAAACATTAATTCAATACTTAAACACTTAAATAATGGAGATCATTTAAAATATATATAAAGTATCATACAAAAATAATTTCAATTTTAACTTAAACTATCTCAAAATTATTCTCTGATTATTTAATATGTTTTAAAAATAAATTCTTGAATTTTGAGAATAATTTAAGTTAATATTATTTAAACATTAATTAAATACTAAAATATTAATAACATTTAAAATATTTAAAGGATGATCTTTCAAATTCAAATGATTTTGATATAAAATATTTAAACTATTCATTTCTGAATATTTAGAAAATATCTTTTTTTTTAAATAGAATTTAAGATTGTGAAAATATTTAAGTTAATATTTAATTGATTAAAAGCTTAATAACCAAATATTTAAGATAATTTGAAATATATTACATACTTCAAATAAATTTAAATGTCAAAATATTCTAAATATCATATTTAATCTGAAATGATATCAAAATAAATTTATCTTAAAAGTTTGAAATTAATTTGATTTATTTTAATTAATTAATAATTAATATATCAAATTTTAATATTTTTGAAATTATTTAAAATATAATGAATATTTTAAAATAATTTTAATCTTATTTAAAGGGGTTTAACATTATAAGCATTCTGATATATTATATAAATTATTTGGATTTATAATTAATTTTTAATCAATTTTTGAAGTAATCTGAATTTAAAAAGAATTAAAATAAATTTTAAAACTAAAAACAGATCAAATGGATAGTTGGATGACACTTGGCAGCATCGGGTTCGTCCATCAAACCGCAGGCGGCGGCGGCAATCATTGACAATGATTGCGCCGCCGCGCAATCATTACCGTGTGATTAATACGGCGGCGGGACTCACACGGTTTTAACTTAACCGAGTCAGCATCTGTTATCCACCGTTTGATCCCGCGCGGTTCGAAATGGACGGATGGGATTACGTTAAACATAGCTTCGATCCGACAGAAGGCCTCCGCGGGTTTAAAAAAAACAATATGGCTAGATATGAACCGTTGATCTTAAGATCTACAGTTCAAATTTAGCCCATTTAAATGCTTGCGTAAAACGAACCCTAGCAACGAAAAACGACTCGTTCTCCCAAAATACTCAATCAAATCACTTAAAAATTGAAACATGGATAGAATACATGAACAGATTTAATGTGGAATCAAAATGACAACATAAAAAGCGCTTACCATAATGTTATTTGAACTAGTGTGTCTTAATCTAGGGTTTGCGTTTTAGGAAGATCTAACCATCCAATTTTTGTGTTCTTAGGCTCTCTAAATTTGTAGTCTGTCCACTAATCTTTCTCCTTCAAAAATCGCGGTCTGAAACGCGCCTGATTGTCCTGGAAACGCCGTGGATGGAATAGGGCTTGAGTTCGCCGGAATCTGGTCGCCGGCGAGCTTTGATCGGCCCAGTTGAGCTAGAAATAGGTGGAGGGATATCTAGGGAGCTCGAACGAATTGTCTAGAGGTCTTGAGAGCTGGAGTTAAGTGAGAGAGTGCTTTATGAATAATATGCTTGATTTGAGGGTTTAAACCTATTCAATTATCCCCAGGCCAAATGGATGGCTGGGATCACTTGGCTGGAGTCACTGATGCCCTCCACGTGTGTTGGAGTTGTTGATGGCAGGGAATAAAGGACCAAAAGGACATTGAGGTGGAAAGGTATTTGTCCTTTGGAGCACATGTGGCCATGTGCATTGGATTAAACTTTAATCCAAGGCTTAAGACTAGTTTAAGAACATTCCAGAAGATGTTTAGAGCTGTCAAAGTCATTAGGATTAAGATGGAATAGATTTGAAATAGAGCTTTGACCACTTTGACCACTCTTTACTCATTTGGAGAATTGTTAACTAGTCAACCAGTCCAATAGGCTGCTGAGGTGGCATAAGAGAAGTCTTAAATGCTGATTGGGTTGATTCAAAGGGGATTGAACTTAAGGATTGAGATTTGAATGGAAATAAGGAAATTAAAGGGCATTTGACCATGTCCTAATGGGTTGACCTGGTCAAATCATCCATGATTTGACTCATGATATGCTTAAATGTGTTTGAATCATAAATTGGAATAATATTGAAGGCATGAAAGCATTAATTTAATCATGTGACTTGATTTGACCCAAATAGGTCAAGTTGGACTAGATTTGGGTCCTAGTTAACTTTGTCAATTATTGACTGAATCATTGAGCTCAATCAAATCCAAATCACTAAGGAAGATATTTGAATGAGATTTGATGGGGTTTGAATATATCTGAAGTTGGATTCCATGTAGAAATGGCTTAAAGGTTGATCTGGTCAACCTAGGTTGACTTGGTCAACCAGGTTGACTCAGGGTTGCGGTTTGGGCTTAAGTAGTTTGATAAGATGTTGGAGGTCTGGTGGTAGTGGTTTGAAGGATCAGAATGATCATTTGGTCAAAAATACCTATTTGGGCCCTTAATGAGTCATTGGGTCAACTTAAGTTAACTTGGTCAACCAGGTTGACCCAAGGGCTAGAAGTGGGCCCAATAAATTGAGTTTGACATTTGAAAATTGTTGGAAGTGGTTCCAAGTAATTTGAAGGTCATTTGATTTGAAATGTGCATTTGAACCCCTAACGGATATTTTGGTCATTTTGACCCCGGGTCAACTGGGGGGCAAAGTGAGTCCATCAAAATGCAGTTTAATATTCAAGAGGTCAGGACTAAGGGTTTGGATGTGATTAGAGGCTTTAAGTAAGTCTATAAGGTCAAAATCCACTGAGTGGCAGGTCCAGTGACATAGGCTATAAATATTAGAAGATTTTACAGCCTTTGAAAATTATTTCAATTTCTGAGGTTAGAAATCTCATAATGAGCTCAAATTTGGAGGGTTGCCGCTAGAGATATGTCACATCAGTATGCAACTGATAGACCTTGAATCAGAGGTTACTTGACTAGGTTTTGGAGTGTTCAAAGATTCACTGGAAAAGGCTTTTAAGATTTTAGCCTTAATCCTTGGATTTGAGTCTGGATTTCTAGATTTGAAGTGGAATTTGGGTTTGAATTTCTAGATTTGAATTAAGTCTATATTGAATTAAAATCTAGATTGATCTAGAGGAATCCTAGGGTTTAGAGTAGATCCTAGGGTCTAGATCAACTTAAAGGAATCCTAGGGTCTAGAGTATATCCTAGGGACTGAAGTCTAGGAAGATCCTAGAGTCTAGAAGTCCTAGGGTCTAGGGTCTAGAATAATCCTAAGATCTAGAAATCTTGGGATCTAGAAGAATCTTAGGATCTAGAATTCCTAAGGTCTAGGATCTAAAGGAATCTTAGGATCTAGAAATCCGAAGGTCTAGGATAGGTCTGGAGATTGGATTAATCCTAAGATTTGACTGGATCCTAGGGCCTAGATTGATCTGGAGTCTAAATTGAGTCATAATGATCTCATACAAAAATGAGGTCAACATCTCTAACACAAAACTTTCACTTATCAAAATATTTGAACTTCTAACAATTAAACACTTTACTTTTCCAACACCCCTCTCTCCAACACAAACCACTTTCACTTTTGCCAAAAGCACAAGGCACTTTTCCCTTTTCAAAATAAATTTTCACTTATCTTTCCAAACATACAATTGTCTCCTTCCAAAGAAACACAATTCAAAGATCACACACTTTACCTTTTAAAAAATCATCTTCCCACACAACACCTTTCGAAACAAAACACTTTTCATTTCACACTTTTCACACACCTCAAGTTCCACTATTTAAAACACACACTTTTCCACTTTCATGTATTTTACCTTCCAACATAACCAAATCACTTTATGCTAAACCCAAGAATGCTCACAATTTGGCATCAAAGATACATGGATAAACACAATGCCCTCAAATATTTCTCCAAAACATTTTATAACAGATTTATGCTTAATCACCTTTGAAAAAGAAAGCATATTAATGCTCTCCAACATTCATATACTTCTCCAAATAAATTATGAAACTTTTCAACAAGCCTTATTTGCCAAGAAATCAAAACAAAATATAAACAATCACATCTCTTCTCAAAACATTCACTTATTATTTTTTTTAGAACAATGATATTGATAAGAGAGTTTTGCTTGAAAGAAAAGATCTCATATATATTATCTTACAAGGACAATTTCAACAAGTACTTTTAAATGAGGAGAAGAATTCAACATTTAAACTATCCATGAGAATAAATTCAATGAATATCTCTATGAAAGGGAAGAGATTTCAGCATCTATACAACTCATAAAATCAATTTCAGCAAGCCTTTCAATACAAGAGGGGTTAAAACAAGCTTCATTCTCATCACTAACACCTATTGATAAAAGGGATTTTTCCAAAGCATGCATTTCGATTTAATAGCCCATACACGCAAGAATCATGGAACGTCCGAGCAAGATCCAGTTAAACAACAATAAGGGAATTCTTCTCTTTGCAATAAGAGAAAACAAGAGAAAGAAACATTTCTCTATTTTCAGTCTCACATACCTTCTTCTCCTTCCAAAATGATAACAGTAAATTTTCTCAATTCATTTTATCATCAAGATTGTTGAAAGAAGGGGAAAGAAGATGAGGAAGGAGAGAAATCAAGAAGAAAATATACCAATACGCAAGAGGCGACTAGGGCAGGTTGACGACATCGGCTAGGGCAGTTTGACAACCTAGGGCTTTACCCGGCTTCTAAGGTCGGAAGAGAGAAGGGAACCGGCAGAGGAGGGCTCCGTATGGGTTGACTTCGGGTAAGAGAAGCGAGAGGAGCCAGGGGGTTTTCGCGAATTGGGTGGAGACGGGCTGGGGGGAAGTTGCGAACTGGGAGCGTGGCTTTCCGCCTGGAGCTCTTTGCGAACAGAGAGGGGTTGGAGAGAGGGAGGTTTTTGCCTGGAGCTTCTCACGAGACAGAGAGACAGGTTTGCTTGGGGGTTTTTGCAAATGAATAGGGAGGAGTTGGCGGTTCAGGTCTAGAACTGCTTGAACCGAATCCAATAACTGCCCAAGAAATTTTGAAATTATCATTTTACTCTTTTTTTATTCAAATTAATAACTCAAATTAAACCATGTTTTAGTGAATGATTTAAGGTTAAGATCTGATTGTAATTTGAAAGGGGATTTTATTTGAAAGTTAAACTGTAATGAACTTAATTATTTAGACAATTATTTTGTGTTGAATTTTAACATTAAGATAATTTTAAATGATTAATTTTATCCATTTTATTTGATTTGATTTTACTTAGAGTCGAGGCGAACCGATCTAGTCCAACTTGTTTCAGAATTAGGTAATTTTTAATTTATGTGATGTTGATCAGGTCAACACAAGCTCAAATGGTGTATGATTTACCCTAATTAACATAGATTTGGTTCAAAATATTTCGCGACGATTTGGCCAAAATAAGAGGCTCAGTCAGCACTATGTCAGTGGTATCCACCTAATAGAAATCCTAATGACTACGTCTACACTAGCCTACAAAGACCTAGAAACTAGAGATGAGTTTCAAGAAAAATTGACCTCAAATAATGAGGTCAACAGACACCACCTGCTTTGTCTTGTTAAGGTCGCTCACCTTTATCATTTCAGGGTGATCATTTTTGTCCATAACCAGCTCGCAGAGGTTGCCGCTCAACTACTTCTATTCAATGTCAAATATGTTACAAGTTGGGACATTCTACCGCCACCTACTTATATCGAACATAACCTACATATCAACCAGCTCAGCATGCCTATTTTGCACACGAAACATCCTCTGCTTTTGATGACTGGTTTTTAGATTCCAATGCTTCTAATCATTTATCTTCTGATGCTTCATACCTAACATCACTTCAACCATATTCAGGTTTATCTCAGGTGTAGGCTGGCAATCGCACTAAGCTACCGATTGTGCATTCTGGTCAAGGCATTTAACCCACTTCAACTGGTATGCTTCTCTTTCCCAATATTCTACATGTTCCTCATCTCTCCCATAATCTACATTATGTTCATCGCCTTATTTCTAACAATCCCTGTTCCATTCTATTTTATGCTCATGGCTTCACCATTAAGGGCATCAAGACACATAACATTTTTCTTCAGGGACTCAATCTTCACGGTCTCTATCCAATTAAAATCTCATCTTCTTCATCTCAGTAGCTCACTTCATCTACTTTAACAGCTCTCCTCACCTCACTAGCAGAAGCTCAAGTTTGGCACTAACGACTTGGACACCCCTCTACAGCTGTTCAACATCTATTGTCTACCTCCTAACATCTCAATAACCCAGCCACTCCTTGCAAATCCTATGCTCATGCAAAATGTCAATGCCTTCCATTTTCATTAGCTATTCCTAGGACAAAACACTATCTTAAACTTATTCATACGGATGTATGCGGTCCTTCCTTTAAAATTGAAATCAGATGTTTTACGTACCTTTCATCATTTTAAACTACATGGAATGATAATTTCAACAACTGATCAAAATGATTCAATTTGATGGTGGTGGTGAGTTTGTAAACACTAATTTACAAAATTACTTGCAACACTTTGGCATCCAACATTGGCTTAGTTGTCCTTACACTCTCCAACAAAATGGGATTGTGGAATGTAAGCATCATCATCTCCTAGATACAATGCATGCTATCTTATTTGAGGCCAATCTCCCTCATCAACTTTGGGTAGACACCCTTTTTATAGCTACATACCTCATTAATCATCTTCCCTCCAAATCTACTCATAATATCTCACCATATCAATGCTTATATCAGCAGCCTCCCTCTTAAAGTGTTTGTGTGTCTTTACTATCCATGGTTACCTCCTCATCTCTTCACTCCACATTTGAACCCCTTTCAATTCCTTGTGTTTTTCTAAGTTACGCAAGTCACCATAAAGGATATAAATCCTTTGATCCATTAACTCGTCCCATTCAGATATCTCGCCTTGTCGCCTTATATGAATCTAGTTTTCCATACAATGACAAATTCATTCCACCAGATTTCACATCCTTACCTCAACATGTTCCACCTTTAACACTAATCCCTCACTCCGCTTCTTCTCCTACACCAACCATGACCCAACATGCATCTCCTATTTCTTGTACTACTACACCTACTATCATCCCCTCTTCCTCAAAACCATCCGCTTCTCCTACCTCTACAGCTCCACCAACTACAACCACTCGACATCATATGGTCACTCACCTGCAAACTAGAAACCTTAAACGAAAATAGATCTTTGCACTCATCAACTCCAATTATCTGTAATAGATGTAACAAAGAATCATTGGTTGGTGAAGTGTCTTTTTGAGACAACTTCTTAAATTTTGAATACTATTAGAGCTTCATATAAGATGAATGATACTCTTAAAGTTATTCATGATGATAAAATACTTTTTAATCTAACCACTGAGGAGTTAAGAAATAGTTATGATATGAACAAAGAGACTAACTTACAATGAGTTGGTAAAAGCTACGAGGGTTCGCATTTTTATATCTTAACTAGTCTAATAAAAATTTATGTTTCTATGCTTAAAGTGCTTGAAATTGTAAAGTGAGATGGGGTATTTGATCAATAGTTAGTTGAAGCCGGTGTTTTAATAGCTGATATGAAATCTTTTGACTTTTTCTTGACTTGTATTTAATAATTGATATATTAGGAATTACAAATAAATTCTCACAAGCTTTATAAGGAAATTATCAAAATATCATGAATGTAATGAAATTAATGCAAGTATTCAAACAATGATGAGAGAGAATAGATATATAGCAGTCTTCATTAAATGAAATATCATGTTTTTTTTCTGTATTTTTTAATTGTGAATTTAAATATTAACTCTATAAAAACATGTCGACAATCAATATGAAGGAAGAAGTACAAAAATAATAAACTTACATTATTATTGTGTTAATTTATTTTACACAATTGTTAATAAGAAATATCAAAGTTCGAATAATTCATTTTCTAAAATTAGTACTAAGTTACTTCGTTATGTGACATATCTAAACCTAATTTATTTATTCTCTGCTTACAATGAGGAGAAACTAATTCGTTTTGCAGAGCTATATTCAACTGGTTTTTTTTTATAATTAAGCTTACTGCTCTTGAAGACTAGCTATCTACATACATTATCAATATGCATACTAGCGATGCGTTCTTATCTTTGACTATTATTACTAATATTACAAATTAAATTATTAAGGCTAAGAAAGATGTTGTGTATCCCCTACTTTATAGGCATATTATATGCATATTATTTTAGAATTGACTTCACTAGTTACTACTACTATAATAGAGAGAGCCTTTTTTACAATGACGGCTGTCAAGCATGAATTGTTTATTAAAGTAAGTAATAACTAACTCAATGATTGTCCAATTTCGTATATTAAGAAAAATATTTAATTTGATTCATAATGAAGCCATTGTATGACATTATAAGAAAATGTAACATTCATTGCAAAACTTATAATTATTTTTCAGTTAATCAGTCATAATGAAATGGAAAATTTTGTTTTGAATTTTGTCTGATATATTTTTATTTTTAATTTTTTATGTAGTTAATTTACTCATCATTAGAAATAGTTAGTTGTACCCTTGATTAGAATAATTCGAAAGCCAATCATTTGTGCCATAACCCCCATTAATTTAATCATTCTTGTGTGTGCTAGAGGTGAAACACGCATTTCTCAAGGAAAAAAAAATAGAGAACTTAAAACGTACTTTTATAGAAGTGTTTGGCATTTAAAAATATATCTTCATTAAATGTCGTTAGGCCTTCTGAGATGTATTTTATTGTATAAAATCTTAAAAATAACCCTTCGACGCCATCTTATAAAGTTTTTTAATATATTTTTTCTGCATTCCGTTTACGTTGCATGACAAAACCAATAGCCATTTTTGGTAATATTATTATTTTTTAATCCTTCATGATTAACTCAGGCTTCTAAAAACCCTCTAATGAAGCTATATAAAGTCCCTTCAGGCAAAGTCACAGATCAACTCCTTAATTAGCCATCTTTCTTTCTTTCTTAAGTAGATAGCAAAGGTTCTAAACGGCCATGGGTAGTCGGCTTATATTTTTCCTTACTATTTCTTCACTTTTGTGCTTCACCCCCATTTCTCACGCCGCAAGGCCGACTCCTTCTGATTATTCGCACCACCCAATCAAGGCCGCTAATCTCGGTGGGTGGTTGGTTACTGAGGGATGGCTCAAACCTGAATTGTTTGATAATATTCCGGTTAATAAAGATCTATTAGTAAGGCTCTCACACTAATTCATCGTCTTATGCAACGACGGGCTAGCTGCATTTGTAATCCTTAAAATATCATTGCATTTATGATATCAACAAGCGTTTGCGATCCGTGTGAGCTCCAACCGAATGCCATATTCAGAGGCATTTTGCACGAGGTGAACAATACGATGCCAATACTGGCGTCGCACTGTTCACAAATACCATTTTTTTTTGTTGTAGAAGAACATAATCGGTATATATATATATATATATATATATATATATATATATATATATATATATCTATTTATGTTATGAAATGGAGTTCGGTTGGAGGTGAATTACTACATTTTAGAGTACAAAATGAGTTTTTCGGTTGGAGATGGTCTTACTCTTAAACTTGGGATAAACCTATTTAGATTATACTTTCAAAGCTATATATACTCTTATTAAGTATTTGCCATTAATAATTTTTTTTTATTTTTTTGCCAAAAATTGTTTTAAATTAGAGTAGCAAATGATATAAGTAATGCATTTTTTAAAGTTTATTATTAGCATTTAAGATGTGATTAAAAGTATTTCATTGAGTGCTTTTTTTTTTTAAATTCAATAATACTTCCATTTTCTTCCAATCCGTATGTTTAACTAATTAATGTATGAGAAACTTGCCCCAAACAGATCGAAAACATGCATTGGAAATATATATATCTATCATTACGATGTTTGATTATTACTGCAGATTTTAGGAAAATTAATAAACCTCACTTGACTTTTGAAAAATTGCATGAACAAAAAAAATGTTTATATATTAATCTCTCTATTATTTTGTATGTTTTAGGATGGAACCCAAATACAACTTAAGTCGGTAACACAGAATAATTACCTCTCAGCTCAGAATGGTGGTGGGTCGACAATCATCGCAAATCAACCAACAGCATCAACATGGGAGACTTTCAAAGTATAGTAGCTTAAAATCAACAACCTTTATTATCTTGTTGTTTGAATCAAATTTTACAATATTAATATGGATCATAAGCTTATCATTTGAATATTTCAGTTATGGAGAGTCACTGAGACAACCTTTCAATTTAGAGTCCTCAATTGGAAATTTTTTGGAATCGATGATAATGGGAGTCTAGCAGCCACTTCAACCTCTTCTGATGACTCAGATTCTTCACATACATTTGTGATCATTAGAAAAGATGATGAGCCCAATCGAATACGCATCAAGGCACCAAATGGTTTTTTATTGCAGGTGAATTCAGATGCATCAGTGACCGCCGACTATAAAGAAAATACTAATTGGGGAGATGATGATCCATCAGTGTTTGTAATGACAAATGTGTTACAGTTGAAGGGTGAATTTCAAGTCACTAATGGCTATGGACCAGATAATTCTACCTCTGTTATGAAGGTGAGATTTCTTAAACTTCTCAATTCAATGAATTATTCTTGATGAATTCCAATATATGATTTTGAATTTTGAATATCAAGGTTGTTAATTTTCAAAGTCTCAAATTAAAAAATCTTTCACACCTACTTTATAGCTTAACATGAAGGCTTAATAATTCATTGATAAAATAATACAATGATATGATTGTTGGTATTCACAGGAACATTGGAATAGTTTCATAGTGGAAGATGACTTCAAGTTTGTGTCTGAGAATGGATTGAATGCAGTGAGAATTCCAGTTGGGTGGTGGATACGATTTGATCAAAACCCACCCCGCCCTTTTGTTGGTGGATCCTTGCAAGTATTGGACAATGCCTTCTCCTGGGCAGAGTAAGCATATTATGTCCTCTAATTTGTATAACATAAAAAACTTTTGTATATTAAAATGTGGATTTGCACTATAGGAAGTACAATATAAAAGTGATCATAGATATTCATGCTATGCCAAGTTCACAAAATGGATGGGAGCACAGTGGAACAAGGGATGGATTACAATCATGGGGTCAGACAGATGATAGTATTGATCAATCAATTCTTGTGGTCGATTTTCTAACTTCTAGGTGGGTTAGTTTAAGTTTTTAATTCAAGTATAAGCTTTTCAAATTAATTTACCACTTATTTTTGTACATACAGGTATGCGAATAGATCAGGTCTTTATGCAATTGAGTTGATCAATGAACCATTAGCTCCTGGAGTGACACTAGATATCCTAAAGAAGTACTACAAGTCTGGATATGACACAGTTAGGAAGTACTCAAATGCATATGTGATCATGTCAAACCGATTATCGATTGGTGATCCCACAGAGCTCATCCAATTTGCAAGTGGCTTCTCTGGCTCTGTCATTGATGTCCATTACTACAACTTCGCAAGTATTTTTGAAGACATGTCAGTGCAACAAAATATCGACTACGTATACCAAAATCGTTCTTCTGCTCTTAATTCTTTAATGGTTTCAAATGGCCCTCTTATATTTGTTGGTATGCATCTTATTTTTATTATTTTGATATTTATATATATCTTATATATGATCTTAGTTCTCAATCTTTATATATATATGATGTAGGGGAATGGGGGGACGGCATGGAAGTAAAAAATGCATCAAAGAATGAGTATCAAAGGTTTGGATCAGCTCAACTAGATGTTTTTGGGAGGGCAACCTTTGGGTGGTCATATTGGACTCTGAAAGGTTTTGAAAACCTATGGAGTTTGGAGTGGTTGATTAAAAATGGATACATAAATGTGTAAACTTCTCCACAATACCAATTTAAGATTTGGGCACTATGTCATATAAGTATATTAAGCTTTGTGTGCTATTTGTATCTTTGGAAGACAACTTGATTGAAAAGATTTAGTTCTTGGTATTATCATTTTATCAAAGTTTATGTTCATTCTCTTGAATTTGCATGGCTGAGATTATCTTTAAACATTGTATGTGTATATCTATTATCAGGGGCGAATCCAACCATAATTTTTAGGGAAGGCAAAAAATTATACGCTTTGCAGATATGTCGGGGTCCAAGGGGGCAGTGCCCCATGGCGGGGTTCGGGGGGTTTCCGGGGGCAGCGCCTCCGGAACAAATTTTTATTGTAAGAATATTTTTGGATTTGTCTTTGTATTTGGTTCATCGTTCCTATGATAATTATGTAAATTATATTCTTCTACGAGTGGATGGGCAGACACAGATGAGCCGGTCGGATGGGCAGGCACGGGCAAGATGGGGGCATATTGGGGCAAAAAAAAATTTTTGAGGGGGGGGGGGGGGGGGGTGCAGAATCCGAAAACTCTCTATCTAATAATTTATTTTTTTTTAATGCCCACCCTGAAGCAAGGGGGAATCCGCCCATGTCTATTATGTGTTAGTAATTTCTCATGGAATTACAATTATTATAGTTCTCATTAAATTACATGTATAAGAGATAAGGATCAATCATTAATACTTCCATATTTATAGAGCATTAAATTATTTGACTACAATCTTAAGAGGGAAGATTTTGAGAGAAATGATAAATTGAATCATAAAAAAGTGTCTCACAAAAAATGGTAATGAAAAAATTGTCCTCTTGAAAGTTTGAGCAAAATCTAAACTTTTTTTTTGTTGAGATTTTTATTTAAATGCTGCTAAAAAACAAATATTAAATTAGTCCCAATGCAAATCAACAAACAATCACAAAAGGAAGAACCATCAAAAGAAAAGTATTCTAAGTAGCAATTAAGAGAGCAGAAAAGATCACAAAGCTATCAAAATCTCTTCCACTCATCTTATAACTTCTACATCTCCTTAGTCAATAATAAATTCTATAATGACCAGATGTAGAGTTTGTGTGATATTGTTTTATGAAGAAAATAATTGATTGGTGTCCCTTTAGAATGGTAGTGAAAATGTTCTTTGAATGATGGTAAAATGGGTATTTACGATTTTGATATATTTGATGCTGAAATTTTTAGGCTAGCAAAGGTCAAGTTTTCCTATTTAAAAAATAGAGATAAACTTCATGTCAAAGATTTGAGATGTTAGAGAACTAATGATGGTGTTTATATGAATTTTAGATCATTGATTATGGAGTTATGATATTTTTGATATGATTATTCATAGCAAAAAAGTTATGTCGATATACTAAGGGTTTTATGCTATGATACATAAGTGTTAATGGGAAATTGAGGTCTTGGGAGATTATGAGGGATGCGATGAAATATTTAAAAGAGTTTTTAATAGTTTGAATTTGATTTGAAACTGAGAGAAGCTAAGCTCAAGGCTACGTAGAGGAGATGAGAATTATGTTGAGAAAAAAGGAGGAAAAATAAATAAAAAATAAGTAAGGACTCACCTAATTAAGCTTTAGGTGATCAACCACTAAGATTCATTAGATAGTAGGCAGAGTTTTTTAACATAAAATTTACACAAACAAAAATATTTTTTATTTAATGAATCAAAAAGTAAAATAAATATCTTATTTATAGGCCTTTCTCTAAGTAAGCATGGACAAATTTGGAAAACCTTATAAGCCAATAAAATATTATTCAACCATGGACAACTTTAGAAAACCTTATAAGCCAATAAAATATTATTCATTGATCGATATCCTAATACAATGAAAAAAAATATATTTTTTGAGCTGTGAAAATTATACATCGACTTAATGAAATAAAAAAGAGAGAAAATCATAGATTATATATGTATAATATAATATAATATAGATACATAAATAACTATAAAACTTAACGATGATATGCACATTAAAGAGAATTTGAACATCAATTAACACATATAGTTAAATATATATCTAATTACATAATATGTAAGGAATAATTTATTCAAATCCTTCATCCATGTCAATCTAAGACTGATTTAAAAAAAAACATGCTTAATCGAACCATCTCAATGATCTGGACGTACTAATGCAGTCCATTTCATAAAAAGAAGCCCCAATCAATAATTTTCACCTGGGCATTCATATTGAAACTTTGCATGTGGAGTTCATCACAAGCATCTCTAAACACGAAGACTAATGTGATGCAACTCAAAAATTCAATTTCATGAACAATGAAAAATCATGATGACCATAAGAGAAATAATATAATGCCAATGTGGTTGCACAAAGGCTGCATAGATCATACTCAATCGATGGCTCCCAAGGACGATGGAGATCACAATCAATAGAGGACTATCCTATGAAACACATAAATAGGTCTATGAATGTCATGTAAAAATTAAGGTTAATATTACTTTGATGATATTTTGGTCTATAACACGGATGAAAAGTTACATTTATGACATTTTTGACTTATTTTTTAAACTTTAATAGTCAAGAAACTTTACATAAACATGGGGAAATATTTTTACCTCAAAATAAAATTATATTTCTAGAATTCATCATTTTTTCTAATGGACTAAAATCTAACCCTATTAAATATAAGTTAATTATGGAGTGGCTAATACCAAAAAATCATTCATTGATGTTAGATGTTTTTATAGATATGTCATATTTGATAAAAGAAATTTTAAAAATTTAACATCTGGCCACATTCATATACATTCTTAAAAAGGATAAATTTATATGGACACTTAATGCAATGAAAGCCTTTGACTAGATTAAACTTCTCATGACCTCCTCACATCACCTCTTCATATATATATTATTTTCCTTCATATTAAACTTATCATTAAATAGCCTAAAAGTTTCAACACAAAATCTATCCAAATCTGATCTACATATTTCACAACCACCCAAATATCCCTTCCACAACTAAGGGTCAAATTTGTACATTCACCAAAATAATCCTCTACATCATAAATCACGAGCCCTCCTATCAACCACTATACAACAAAATTTTATTAAGCATTGACAGTCAAGTAAAGTGATAAGTGTTTGCCAAACTAGGAGCATCTTGAAGTTAATACTCGAACCGATTATAAAAGCTCTTAAAGAGAATATCAATGCCTCAATACATTTTAAATTTCTATCATAGAACCCATCTTCCACAATTCATGTCTATTGCATTGCATCAACACTTTCCTAATTATGAGGAATAACATCATTTATAACATACAATATATATTAGTGAAATCATTTCAATTGAGATAAGACAAATGATTTTTCTCTTTTTTTCTTTTCTTTTAAGAAAATCCTATGTCTCTTATAAACTACTTTTGACACATAATATATGTATTTGTATGGGATATTCACATAATGCTAAAATAATAAATTCTCAATTAATTTCTTTTCTTCCATGAATTTTCTAAAGCCAAATAATTATAATAAATGATTTATTTAGTTCATTCATATCATTTTTAGTTTTTATAAGATCACCAAGTAGAACTATAATTTTCTCAAAATCTATTCCATAAAAAAAGTAAAAAAAAATTGTAATATCATACATTTATCAAAATAATAATTTATTTTCAGTTTGATCATAACGGTTAAATTTTTTTGTTTAGTGATTTTTAGGTCTTAATAAACCTCAAATGATAATCCTTATAACTTTAACCATTACTAAAAAAATAGGAAATATTAAGCATGGTTTGTCGTCAAATGAAATAAGTGGACCGAGTTCTTGTTTACTTAATCAAGTTCACATATACCATGGGTTTGTCTAGAATCAATATTTTACCCGATTTCAAATTCTAAACAAAAGGAGCTCAAATACTAGGGCTATAACTTAAGTTACACTACTCAGTAAGCTGTTGGTTGTAATGGCTATGGAGTAAGGAGAGAGAATGGGATTGAGGTTGCGGAGGCCAATTGAAAGCTTGTTGGTTATAGACAATGGTAGATGTTTGGTGAGGGAATGAATGACTCTTTTGGGATTTGGGAGAGACGGGAAAAGAAAATGTAGAAAAAAGGTTATTGTAGCCGTTATACATATATACATAGATTAGAGATGTCAAAACTTGAACTAACTTGCAAACCCGACTTAGAAATTTCAGGTTCTGGTTGACCCGTTTAACAAACGGGTAGGATTTCAATATAAAAATCTGACCCATTTAATAAATGGGTCAGATTCAGATCAACCCGCCAACATGGAATTAACACGATTTTGACCCTGATCAGATAGATTTATGGATTTTGCCGAAGAAGCGCACGGAAATGGGAGACGAGATGGGAGGTTGGATTTCATTTCGTCTGCAGTTTGCCAATTCAGTTCAGGTCAGTAGCACAACGCACGCACGTGAAAGTAGAAAGCAGGCGAATTGGCAAAAGCGGGGCTAATGGACGGATGATAGAATTTACAGAAGAAGCGCGAGAAATGGAATTAGCTAAAAATATTTAAAAAAACGGCTTCGCGTGTTGTGTCAGGTCGACTCGGGTTTGAACCGGGTCGGGTTCGGGTCTGGGTCTATGACCCTTTCCCTATAATTGGGTTGGGTCAACTGATGGCGGATCATTTTCTGATTGGACCCGAACTTGACCCAAAAACCCCTCTTTGACACCACTACATGAGATCATAACCAAACAATAGAATTTGCATTTATTCTTTCCATTTTCCCATACTTTTTATACCAAAACGTTTAAAATATTCATCTTTAGGTCCATGGAAACTTGATCTTTTTTGCTCTAAGTATGACAAAAATCACATAAATCATTTCTTTCATTACGCAAGTTTACCCTTGAGAATTCAATCCTTATCAAGTAATCAATAAAGAAATATTTAATTTATCACAATAAATCAAACCGAACATCATAATTTTAACCTTCACTGAAAAATAAGAAAGAATAAGCATGATTTGACTCATTTGAAATTTTGGGAAGATGGGGAAAATAACATGTAAATAAAGCGTGCAATTTCATTTTCTTTAGAGGTTTTTGCAGCTGGTTACGACTGATCATTAAGAACTTTCAAGGAAAATAAAACTTGAAAGACCCTCTACACTAGATAAATGTGAGTGAGAGTTGTAAGCTTTAATAAATGAAGCCTTCAAAGGCTCTTTAGCATATCACCCGGTACAATGGAGCTTAGCTTTCCCCTATTAAAACTTGTTAAGCAAAAGTCCCCTTCCATCAGCAATAGAAGGAGCTTTAAATAAATGTTGTGAAAGTGGAAGGACTAATGCAATGAGGCACCTATATTTTTATTGTAATGCTCTAAAAATGGAGTGTATGATTGTATTACTAATGTAACCATCAAGTACCCAATCCTAATACCAAGCATAAGTAGATGTTCTAATGTTATTGAGATAATAAGGGAAACCTATAGCATATCACTACATTCCTAGGGAGGGAATAAGGTAGCTGATTTTTGTGCATCCTATGCTTTGATGGGAGATTTCTTTTGGGATGTCTTTGATAATAACCTTCCTTCAACTCTTGTATCTATGTTGAAGAAGGAGTGTGATAGTTTATCTATCACTTAGTTTGTTTCTTTCCTTTATGAATAAATGCCATTTTCAATTCTTCAAAAAAAAAAAAAGTTACCAATAAATTCTCTATGGAAATGACCTATTACTAGTCAAAATGCTTCACTACCTAGTTGGGTGATACCCTTCCAAGTGTATTTTGGCAAAATAATCAATCAAGTGGATGAAGTCTTGTGAAGAATTAATAATAGCTAGTCATGTTCTTCCAAATTTTCGGTGCTTCTACCAACAAAGCTATCAAGAATGTTTCTTCTAGTCATTTGGTGAATAATTACAAAGCTACTATAGTCCTTGATATATCAACAAAAAATTATCTTAATTGAGCACAAATCTCAAGGCAAATTCGAATTGAAAACTTTCAAAATTAAATCCGAGGCCATTTGAACTCTAATTTCAACAAACTTATAGTCAAATTACAAGCCCAACGACACCAAATTAAAACCAATATGAGCCCGAATGAACCTAAATCAAATGACCAAAGTGTACTTGAAAGCTTCAGAATATTAATTGAATGTCTAAATGCTCTTCAAATGTGACATGCTTATAGTCAAATCGAGTAGCTCGACGAGACAAATCCAACGAGCCGAAGATCGTCGAATTATGTCATCATTAAGATACTCAAATGCTTAATCATTGATCCATGATCCAGGGAGTTGATATCGTTCATTCATTGAAACAGTCCTAATATGCTCTTGATTTTCTCCCTATTTACTAGCCATGCCACTCCCAGAAAACTACAAATAGACCCCTTATTATTCACCGAAATGGAGAGCAAGCAAGAGAGAAAAGAGAACAGAGGAAGAGAAATCTTGGAGCTCTCTTACCACAAGACTCCTCCACGACCACCGCCTAGCCATCGATTGTCGCCGAACTTTCACTCGACCACCAACCGTCACTAGACCACCGTCGAAGAACTTTTGCCCGGCAACCAACCATCGTTAGAGTTTCACCCAGTCGATGATCATCGTTGTACTTCCTCCCAGCCTCCGACTATTGTATTTGGGGTTGAAAAGTGGTTTTAAAAAGTTAATTTTCTTTGGAAAGTTTTGAAATGGACTTTGAATTTTTATTCTAAAATCGAACAAGCATCAGAAAAGAATACCACCTCAAGAGATAGAAATAAGATTTCTAAAGGAGGTTCAGATTTAGAATTAAAAATTCCATCTCGATTGTCATAGCTAAATTTAGGAAAGAACTGCATATATCCCCGAGGGGTCAAAGTGAAGTTCAATCAAATATTAGCTACGATAATATGGATGAATTATCGTTAATTTCATATTCAAAGTTTTATCAACAAATGATATATCTCACCAAAGGAAGAAAATATCATTCTTTATCAATTATTTAAACATGATGATAACGATTGTTGTTGATTTGATTTTCCCAAAGGAGACTTATTGGATTTTGAAAAGTTGACGTGGGTCCTAAATCTCCTACAAGCGTAAACCCTCATAGTTAATTACATCATAGGGAGATTGAATTCCCTATGAATACTCTCGATTAAAAAATGGTAGAAATTCTATTTAGAGATTTTCTAGGAGTGATACCAAAGGAGGTGAATTTGGAGTTTCAGTTGGGTTTAGATCAAATTTTGAACAATTATTTTTGGAGTCAATCGAGGAGAGGTAGAAGACACTTTGAGATTCTAAAATGGTTCAGAAGTATCCCAACCTAGTCTAAGTGTTGGGCCTTAAACTTTGGATTGTGCAAATCTTTAATTTGAGTTGAATATTTTATTAGAAATTTAGGATTATATTCCTAGAGGTTGGGGTCTTATGATTTAGAATCTGCCCCAATTCCTAAATTAAAATTGGGCACTAAATAAGAATGACCCAAACCTAGTTAATGTAATGTAAAAACTGAACTTACCTTGGCCTGGATTGGGGAGCTAGCTAACACCTAGTCAATTTAAAATTCATGAATGTGGCCATTTTTATGAAAGAGTGGTAGGGACGTTATTATTAATATTTTTGAGAATTGGGACTGACGTCTAGAAAAAAAAACTCTAATTGGACTCATCTAATTAGTTTCTAATACAATGTATCATGATAGACTCAATTAAATGCATAAAATATATATGAAGCAATTTTAAAAAGGCTTAAAAATTATTTTTTTCTCGAGATTACACAATATCCCCTTGACAGATCTGCACCCTCAAAAGCCAGGTGGTCTGCTAGAACCCGTAAGTAGGGAGGTGAAAAACAAAGAGGAGAAAGTCAATAATATGCTTTATATTAAATTCTATATTATCTTAAAATTTTTAATTAAATTTTGAGTAGAAATAGTTTTAACATACCCTCACAAGCCTTCAAATATCCAGGCTAAGATAAAAATGACATGCAATCGCCAAAAAAACTAAGAAAAATAAGGAACCCTAATCACAATCAAATTAAATCAAATACATTAATAAATTAAATCAATTAAGTAAATATCTATAGGTAAATAGCCTATTTATTACAACCCAAAATTTATATAAATTAAAAGTAGGTAGGCACTACTAACTACATACTCAAATTCTAATCCTAGGATTAATATAAGTTGACTTTGAGTGAGATACTCTTTGTCTTCAACTCCTCATCCTCCTCTTCTTCTGGCTCGTGGATCCGTTGTATTCGGATACCTAAATAGAAAATAAAACTCTTCCCCCGAGGGGGGGGGGTCTTCTTTTCACTTTGGGTATTAAAATTATTCAAAGTTGGGCTTCCAAATGAAAAAGGATTGTCCCCATTAGAGGTGTCCTTTCCTCTTTAGAATCCAATTTTTAAAATATGTATCCCTACTCAAATGTATTACTTTCACAACTCTTAACTTTAAATAAATTATATCAATAATAAAATGAAAAATCTAGACTCTCTTGTAGGATTTTTCTAAGTATTTAAAATCAAATCAATTCCAAGCAGTTTATATATATATATATATATATATATATATATATATATATATATATATATATATATATATATATATATATATATATATATATATACATGATGTAAAGTAAACCATACTTAGCCATATTTTTATTTATTTGGGGGCTAAGTAGTAGAAGAACATGTAGAAAATCTTATTAGTTTAAATCATTATCAATTTAGCCCCCTATTTATTATCTTGCACGAGTGTGGTCACATACAAAAAATCTAGTGAGCAACCAGATCAGTCCTAACCTAAAGGTAAACTATCACCCACCACATCAATTTATAGATTACAGTTAAAGCAAGTAAACACTCACATCAATCAATTTTCAATCACAACATGTAATAAAAACGTAAAAAACTCGGCACACAGTAGTGAAAATAAACACTGACCTAGCCTAGACTAGAGTTGGTTGTCCTAACAAACCATCTAAAGTGTATGCAAAAGGCTGTATGACTGAGACAGATCCTAAGCTGGGTAATTTATTAAAGTTGTCTAATGTTCGGGTTTGCTGAGGGTCAAAAGGGGAAAATTTAGTTAGAGTTCAAATATTAATGTATTAAGGTTTATTTTAGAATACATTTTAAAGATTGATTGATCAGATGAATTTAATTATCTAGAAATTAACGAATCGATAAATTTTAATTAATTTAATTAGTTACTAATTTTAAGGATTAAATTAATTTAGATTTTTCACTAACCGGTTTGTGACGTTGTCATAGTGGGCTCGAGGAACCAGGCCTCCTTAGAACACTGAGCCCTATAGCCTAAGGTAGTCTAGCCTATAAACCAGGTTGGTGTAGTTGAGTTAATGATTTTAATTTAGTTAAGTAATTAAGAGTCATTTAATTTGAAGGTTTTATACTCCATTGAATTTGTTTATAGCATTGTCATAGTGGGCTTGAGAAACAAGGCCTCCTTAGGACACTTAGCCCCGTAGCTTAATGTAGTCCATCCTAAAAACTTCATCTTTGGAGTCCTTGTTATGTATTAAAGTGTTGATTAACTGATTTTATTAATCAAGTTATAGTTTTCTAGAATTATAACCTACTATTGGATTTTTCAAATTATTAGAATTATTTAAATGTATTAATTAAGGGGTCAAAAGTTAACTTTTAAAATTAAAGTGATTTTTGGAAGTTGAGTATTTTTTCTAAATACTAAACCTTAATTGGAGTAATTTAACTCTAATTTTGCTCAATTTGATATTTTTACATTAAGTTATGACTTTTTGATATTTTGACCTAATTTTGAACTACGATTGACCGGGGACTTAACTTTTTGACTTTGGCTGATTTTGGAGGTTTAATATTTTTAGAAAATACTAGATTTTAATTAGAGTTGAATGGCTTTAAGTTTGATTAAATTGAATTTTTCTAGAATTATTGGTGATTTTTCAAAGTTTGGATATTTAGGTTTTTTAAAATTGCCTAATTAATGGGATTTTTAGATTTTGATCGAAATCAGTTCCAAATTTCTTGGAATCACCCCTAAGGCTTAGGAATGATCTAAGGGGATGTTTCCAAGTATTTGGGGATTTTTTAGAGTTTTTAAATATTTTAATTAATAATTTAATTAATTATTAATTTTCTTTAAAAATTAAATTAATGCTAAATTAGGGGCCTGATTATTGGGCTTTTATTTTTCATGGATTAAGGGTTCAATTATGAGAAATTAGATTCCTTATATGAATTTTTTAATTTAATATGAATTAATTATAAATTAATTATGGCTCTAGGTCAAATCTAAAGAGGGATTATGGGGTTCCTAGTAGGTGAACCAAATGGATTCCATTTCTAGTGAAAATTGGACCACGAGATCACCTGATCTCAATGTCCAATCCCCCTAAATTTGGGCCCAAGTGGAACTCTCTAAGGTGATTAACTAAACCACCCAAGGCAACCTCTACGTTATCTTAAAAAAAATTTTAAGTCACCATCCTAGGCTTAGATGGGAATGAAATCGGTAGCTCTAAACTCCCTAGGCTAAGCATAATTAACATAACAAAGCTTAAATCCTAAATCTCATTGGATAGATCATAAGATCCATTTGAACTTAGGGGTCAAACCATGACCTTTAAGTTTAAATTGAGTTAAATATACCCTTAATATGGTCAAATAGAGGGGAGAAAATTTGGAAATGTCATAGACATGCCCAAATTCATTCCCCTAAAATCTCAGGCTATGGGGACATCAATTTAACTCACAAATGCAATAATGCCATAAGCATTCAAATTAAAATTGAAGTTAACACAAAAATAAATATGGCTTAAGATCATAGGGCTTTTAAAGATCTCCCTCAGATATTTCTAATGAGCCTAAGTACTCCTAATTTGGTCAAGTGTGGAGGGAGATATGAATTTTTGAGGTTCCATATAATTTTTGGATCATTTAATCCCAGAATTATACAGCCAGCAGTGCACTTTACGCGCTGTACAATCTTGTTCGATAACCAATCATTAGCACTGATTATATAACGGTAAGATTAATTATAGCTATCTGATGGAGAATCAAATGACTGAGATCAAATGGCCTCCCAGACTACAGGATTTAATCTGAAACATTGATTGAGATCAATAGATCGGATTTCATCTTCAACCTCCCACGGGCGTTCGTAATCATAAACCTTCTCTGACGTGATTCAGGCAATATTACCAATGAACTTCCATGAAATTTCATGGAGAGGATCAGGACGGTAGGGACTATCAATCCAACGGTGGAATTATGTTGGATTGAGAGTTCCTTTCACACTTGACCACCACTACCTAACTCAAAACTCGGGGAAGGATTCTTACCATATAAAAAGCCCCAATGATTATGTTTTTCTATCAGGAAGCTTGAGGGGATGAAGGCGAAGACTTCTCCTTCAGACACTGAGAGGTACGACTTCAAGCAGAGGGCACACATATTTTACTAGATCTCACTCAAATAGATGGTTGAAAGAGGCTGGGAAGTTGGGGAATAGGAGAGGAGTTCTCATGGAACTCTAGGGAGAGTTTTTGAAAGCTTGGGAGTGAATGAGAAGGTTTGGATGAGAGTGCCTTATTTAAGTGTTACCGCGACTTCGAAAGGTCGAGATCGATCAAGGCAGCCGTCGGATGGCCTCTAGGTGGAAGGGGCCATCATCTTAAAACCTCGTGAGCTCAAGCCCAGTGAAATTAGGCTTTGTAAACCTTTGGGCGGAGCTCAAAGATGGGGGGACCACCGGAGCCAAATTTTCATTTATTCTGTCCACCGCCAACCACTGGCTTAGTTAAGCTTATGTGGAAATCTTGCTGGGGGTTTGGTAAGCTCGATGGTGAGCTCAATTGGACTTAGGAGAGGCCAATTAGAGAAGTAGGCTTGGGTTGACCCAAACTTGGATGGTTTGGGTCAGCCTGGGTGCAGCCTGGGTTGAGTCAGGTCATGGGATTAATGGGGAAGATGTGTTGGGTCAAGGGGCACCTAATATAAGTGTCAATTGGATTTGGTTCAACCCAGGGGAGGAATAGGCTTAGGTTAAAGTGGTTTTGACCACTTTGGGCTAGCATAGAGGTCTTTTTTTTAAATTTTTTAATTTTTATTTTTATTGGGCTAGCCTACAGGTTGACCTAGGTCAACCCAAGGGTAGGGCTAACTAGGGTAGGTGCCTTGGGTCTAGGTGTCACAACCCAACCCGACTAGGATAGATCCAATCGTGTTGAGCTGTGGCAGGTAAACCCCAAGATCTAGTTTTGGAATTATTTTAGATTTTCTGTCAATATTCATTGAAATAAATAATAAATTACTTATCTACTAAACTATCCAAATACTGAAAAACTCATCCATAAAGTTTCTTTCATTTATCAAAATAAATATCTACACTATAGTACATGGCTACAGGCAAGAGTACAGAACTAAAAATTTAACTAGCCATGACTGTACAAAAATCAAAAGTGCAAAATACCTATGATCTCAAATTTGATCATGAACTGCTAGTCCATAACCTCTTTTCCCTTCCCAGATCCTGAAAACCATAAATAAAATCACAGTGAGATATAATAGCTCAGCAAGCCACACAAATCAATCTAAATTTTTAAATATTCTTTTATCAAATATTTTACTGAATAGTTAAAAGCAATTAATTACAATTAAATAAATCACTGAACTAAGAATCACAAAACTAGAAAATGTAATAAAGCATAACAGTTATTCTATGATTCAAATAACAATACAGAATAAATGAATAAATTAAAATTCATCTCACAGAGCAATTCAGATCACATTTTTCGGACCCAGATAGAATCTCAAAGGATTCGGGCCCCTTATGAATCCCTTTTTTATTTGTTCTTATAGCACCAGAGCATATCAGATATCCCTGTCTCAGACAGAATCTCAAAGGATTCTGGCCCCCTTATAGCTCCCAATAGATATCATTTACTCACATGTGCACATATATAATCATATTACAACAATTAAAGAGTAATTGAGCATGTATCAAAATTTCACGGAGTTGTATAACGGTAGACAATAGAAAATCCAACTAAGCAAAAACACACATTTTCAAAAAATTACCAAATTATGAGAGATTGTGCAAAATGATGTTTTAAGACTTTTATTGTACTACAACACTATTTTTCAACATCCCCATAATTTTTTATTCATTAAAAACCTCATAAATTTCAAAACTCCCGATGAATTTTTTTAGAAAATATTCAAAATGTGTATAATCCTAATCTCTACAACATACAAAAAGTTACGAGGTGAAAGTTTTACCGGTGCAAAGTTATCCCCATTTTTCGCTAACGGATACAAAATTTTTGTCGAAATATTTGCTAAACTTACACATTTTTGAAAATTGAGATTAACATAATGTGCCTTACCTCGAGACGGATAATTTTCCCAACTGCGTCGATGGACAAAAATGGCCCGAAGTCGCCCAAAATTCAAAATTTCTTCCTTTCTCTCTCATGTTTCTCTCTTAAATTCATTTTTTTGCTTTTCTCTGTTAGCCATGAATCACTTAGGGAAAGATGGATATATAAGCCCTTTAATGCTTTTAGATATTTGTTTTTTTTATATTTAATTATTTAAATAATTAATTTTTTATAAAAAATTCATAGAAATTATTTTGGGGATTCAAAAATCACAGAACAATATTAAAAAATTATCTAATTTTATTTAGAAAATTTTGGTGAAATCAGTTTACAAAATGGAGAACTGACGGTCCCAAAAGCCTCACTTGTACCGACACCCCAATTTCTTAAGAAATTTTGACAGTGCCCAAAAATTATGAAAAAATTAGGAAAGCTAAAACACTATATTATAAATGTTCTAGCAAAGAAGGATTGTGATTTGGATCTCTCTAAGTTAACCAAAAAAAATCTTGAAATTTTAAAGGGTTTCACAATCTACCCACCTTAAGAAAAATATCGTCCTCGACATTCCCAAAGCAGAATGAGTCAGAGTAAACATGGATACAGCTGCCTCATATCAGATTCCTTCTCCCAAGTAGCCTCTCTGGCGGTCCTATGCTTCCACTGCACCTTAACCATAGGAATCTGTTTGCTTCTCAATTTTCTCACATCATATGCCAAAATCCTTTCAGGTTCTTCTCTATATTACAGATTTGGATGAACCTCAACATCATCAGCAGATAATCTCTTCTCAGAATCAGACACCCACTTTCTTAAAGATGATACATAAAATACATTATGTATATCGGACATATGATCAGGTAATAATAACTTGTAAGCAGAACTACCAATCCTCTCAATAATCTCAAAAGGTCCAATATACCTTGGACTAAGCTTGCTAATTTTCTTAAATCTACTGACACCTTTCATAGGGCTGACTTTGACATATAATAAGTCACCAATCTGAAACTCAACCAACCTATACTTCTGATTGTAATACTTCTTCTGTCTATCTTGTACAGATTTTAACCTTTCTCTAATCAAATTGATCTTTACAGTAGTATCATCCACAAAGGCTAAACCTATCATCTGTCTATCTCCCACCTCTGTCAAAGTCAAAGGAGTCTTATATTTTTTTCCATATAAAGCTTCATAAGGAGTCATGCCTATGCTGGACTGATAACTATTATTATATGTAAACTCTATCAATGAGATATGATTCTCCCAACTGCCCCTAAAATCCAAAACACATAATCTCAAAAGATCCTCCAATATCTGAATAGTCCTTTGTCCGTCTGTCTGTGGATGAAAAGTCATACTGAAGTGCAACTTTGTACCCAGTCCCTGCTGAATACCTCTCCATAATCTAGAGGTAAACCTACCATCCCGATAAGATACAATCATTTTTGGCACACCATACAACTTGATAATATCTTTAACATAGATCTGTGCTAACCTGTCCACCGGATCTATTTGTCTAATTAGGAGGAAATGGACAGATTTTGTCAGTCGATCAACGACAATCAAAATAGCATCATGCCCCTGCCTCGATCTAGGAAACCCATAGCAAAATCCATTATTATCTCTTCCCATTTTTACTCTGGAATGGGTAACGACTGTAGAAGACCTCCCGGTCATTGATGCTATGCCTTCACTAATTGACAGGCCTCACACTTCGAAACAAACTTCGCTATGTCCTTTTTTAATCCAGGCCACCAAAACATACCCTTCGGATCTCCATACATCTTGCTACTTCCTGGATGAATAATATAGCCTGAATAATGAGCCTTATGTAGAATCTCCTGCCTCATATCTCCAAAAATAGGAACCCAAAGTCTATCCTTATAAAAATAACACCAGAATCAGAAACTCGCAGTTCATATTTCTTACCAGATCTGATCTGATCAATCAACTTCAGATATTCTTCATCTGATTTTTGAGCTTTATGAATCTTTTCTTCTAAAGAGGGCTGAATGATCATTTGAGTCATTATACCAGAATTCCAACACATAGGAGAAATTAACTCCAATTATAATCTCTCTATATCTCGTATCAAGTACTCATTAGAAGTGAGTTGCATACATGATAATCCAGAAGACTTCCTGCTTAGAGCGTCTGTCACCATATTAGCCTTACGATGTTGATACTGAATAGTCAGATCATAATCTTTGATCAAATCAAGCCACCTCCTTTGCCTCAAATTCAAATCCTTCTGAGTGAATATGTACTTCAAACTTTGATGATCCATAAAAATCTCACACTTGACACAATACAAATAATGACGCCAAATCTTTAAAGCAAATATAATAACAGCCAACTCTAGATCATGTGTCGGATAATTTCTTTCATGCGGCTTCAATTATCTTAAAACATAAGCTATCACTCAGCCATGTTGCATCAAAACACACCCCAAACCTCTCAGTGAAGCATCACTGAACACCTAAAATCCTTCTGTACCAAAGGGAAGAGCCAAAACTAGAGCAAAAGTCAAACAATCCTTCAATTTCTAAAAACTAGCCTCACACTCTGGTGTCCAGACAAAAGCTACTGACTTCTGAGTCAGCCTCGTCAGAGGTGCTGAAATCTAAGAAAATTCCTTCACAAACATCCTATAATATCCAGCCATACCCAAGAAACTATGTATCTCAAACATCGTAGTAGGTCTCAGCCAATTAGTGACTGTCTGAACTTTCTGGGGATCAACAAAGATACCATCACCACTCACCATGTATCCCAAAAAAGAAATACTCCTAAGCCAGAACTCATATTTTGAAAATTTTTTGTATAACTTGTGCTGCCTTAAAGTCTCTAATACACTTCTCAAATGTCTAGCGTGATCTTCCTCAGAAGCAGAATATACCAAAATATCATCTATAAAAATAATCACAAACTGATCTAGATAATCTTTGAAGACTTTATTCATCATATCCATAAAGATAGCTAGTGCATTAGTCACCTCAAATGGCATGACCAAAAACTCATTGTGTCCGTATCGAGTACTAAAAGCTGTCTTCATCACATCAGCCTCTCTCACCTTCATATGATAAAAACCCTGATCGTAGATCAATCTTTGAGAATACAAAAGATTCAGCAAGCTGGTTAAACAAATCATCAATCCGTGATAGTGGATACTTATTCTTGATATTGACTTTGTTCAACTCTCTGTAATCAATACACATACGCATTATACCATCCTTTTTCCTTACAAATAGAACAGGTGCTCCCCATGGAGAGACACTAGGACAAATAAATCCCCTGTCAACCAACTCCTGAACCTAAACCTTCAACTCCTGAAACTCTTTTGGTGTCATTCTATATGGAGCTTTAGATATCGGGGCTGTACCAGGAAATATGTCTATAAAAAACTCTATGTCTCTATCTGAAGGTAAACTAACTAACTCCTCAGGAAATACATTTAAAAAATCTCATACTACTGGGATATCAGAAGGAGAACCCTCATCTATACTCCTATCCCGAACTGATGCTAGAAATACCATACAACCCTTCTTCCATAATTTATTTACTTCCAATATAGAGATCAAACAGGATAAAATACCTCTAACTCCTTGGAATATATAACTTTCACTACTCATAAATAATGTAACTTCTTTAAACAATCAATCTGAGCCCTATACTGACTCAACCAATTCATACCCAAAATAACATCATATGAGAAAATGGGTAGTAAAATCAAACTGGATTTCCACTTCTTATCAGAAATCTCAATATCACAGAAATAGAATCTACTGGCTATCATACTATTTCCAGCTGATAAAATAACAGAAAGAAAAATAGGCAGTGCAATAGAAGCCAAGTGTAGTGAATCAAAGAAACACTAAAAAAATAAAGGAATGACTAGCTCCAAAATTAAATAAAATATGACATGGATGCTCAAAAATATAAACCATACCTGCCACAACATCTGGAGTATCCCGAGCTTCCTGCTGAGTCAAACTGTATACACGTGGCTGAACTGGAGCTGGAGCTATAGAATTACTAAGCTCTGTCTGATTACTATTAGATGGTTTCCTTTCCACTAAACCCAAACCATCTGCTCTACCAGCTGATCCCTCAAAAAAAGTACAGAGAGGAACTACCCTCGATTTGCCTGTTGGTCAAATAAAGTTCTTTGATCTGGACTCAGAATGTCGGTCAAATCTTGTGTGTGGACACTCTACTACCCGATGTCCCATTTGACCACATCTGAAATACTGTCCAGTCATCCTGTAGCACTAACCAGAATGATGTCGACCACAATGGTGCCCTACTAGTAGAACCAGAACTGGCTATGCTGCCACTACCAGAGATAGATGCATATAACGACTGTCCACCTCTCCTAGAATCCCCAGGTGTAGATCTGCTCTTTTTCACCAAAAATCCACTACCAGAAGTCTCACCACTAAACGTCTTCCTACTAGTAGTCCATCATTGCTGAGTAGCCATCAGGTCGTTCTCTATCAGACGAGCTCTCTCCACCAGCTCAGCGAAATTAGAAATGTGAAATGGTACAAGAGGCTGTTTTAGACTATTCTGAAGTCCTCTCAGGAACCTATAGCACTTCTCTACAGGAATGCTAACCAACTATGTAGTATATCTAGCCAAAGCAGTAAACTCTGCCTGATATTACATAACTGTCCTGCTCCCTTAAACCATCCTCAAAAAGGTCTCCTACATGTGATCTCATGCAGAAGGTGGTACAAATTAGGCTCTAAGCACATCAGAGAATTCCTCCCAGGTAATCAGAGAGTTCAATCTCCCTTAAAATTTCTCCTCTTGCTGGCCCATCCACCAGTGCTCTGCCTCACCATCTAATAGAAAAATTACTAACGGTACCTTCCTCTCAGGAGGACACTGCATACCATCAAATGTCTTTTCTAGCCTCCTCAACCAGTCCTCTGCCTCTCTGGGCTCAACAGTACCCTATTTTGATTGAAATATATATATATATGATATAGTTTTGAAAAATATTTAATTTTCTTTGGGAAATGCTTAATTTCTGAAATTTTTAATTTTGAAATTGAACGCTCATCATGAATGATAAACCACCTCGAGAGGTGAACATATCATTTCCTAATGGGTTCAAATTTTAAGACTTTGAATTTATCCCGATTATCATAGTTGAATTTGAGAAAGAACTATATATGACCCCGAAGGGTCAAAATGAGTATTCAATCAAATATTTGACTACAATAATTTGGATAAGAGGATCATTGATCTCATAATCAAACTTATGATAGTAATTGATATATCTTTCCAAAGAAAGAAATTATCAATCACTATTAATCATTTGAAAATGATGATAATGATCGTCTAGTTTGATTTTTCCAAAGATAATTAATTAAAGTTTTGAAAAAGCTTGATTTTAAAATTGGTCTGGGTTTCTAAATCTCCTACGAGCGTAAGCCCTCATAGTTAATTACATCATAGGAAAACCAAAAAATTTCCTACGAATACTCTCGATTAAAATAGTGATATGAATTTCATTTAAGATTTTCAAAGATTGATATCAAAGGAGGTTAAGGGATTGGAAATTCAACAGGGATTAGTTCAAGATTGAACACTTATTTCTGGAGTCAAAGGAAAAAGGATAGGGGGTGTTTTGAGATTCTGAATTACTTCAGAAACACCCCAACCTATCCTAAGTGTTAGGCTTGAATTTGATGGAAAGAGATTTAATGTTTAAGTGATAAATTTTTATTAGAAAGTTAGGGCTTATATTCCCGATCACCAGATTGGGAGAATGCCCAGGAGGTGAGGGTGGAGACTAACCTACCAAGTGGGTATGACATCCCCGATCAAGATCGCATGGTTTTCTATCATCCCAGGTTCATCCGTGTCCTTAGCCTACTTTGTTGAGTGCCGTCTAGAGGATCCTTATTAGCAACCATGAGTTACCTCATTTAAGGGGACCTCGTAGGCCAAGGGGCTGGGGATCTAATCCTAGGCTGACAAATAGGAGATGCACAGGTCTATGGGTAGTGAACCTATGTCTATGTTATTTAACCTAGTATGCCACTCTCATTTTATGTGCATATCAACATATCTCAAAAATAAAAAGAAACACCGGCCTAACATAAAACTAGAGTTCGTGTCCTAGCAAGTCAATATAAGTGTGTGTAGCTCGCTGTGTGGTTTAGATATGCCATGTATCAGGTAATTGGTTAAAGTTATTTAATGTTCTAATTGGTTAAAAGGCTTAAGGGAAAATTTAGGTTAAAGTTTAAATCTTAATGATTTGAAATTGATTTTAAGATCGATTCCTAATTATTTATTGGATACCACCTTTGTTGCTCACCGAGGCCATGACGTTTATTTCACCTTCCTTGGGGCTAATTTAATAGCCTCACAGGCCTGGGTTACCCAATAGTACCCGGTATAATTAAATGAATTAGATTTGATTTAAGGTTTGAAATTTGATAAATTTTAATTAAGGTTAATTGATTGTTGGTTTTAAAGTTATATTGAAATCTTCTGGATTTTTAAATCAAGTATTTATTTTTTGAAGTTATTTGAATTATTTAATGTATTCAATTAAAGGGGTTAAAATTTGAATTTTAAATTAAAAAAAGATTTCTAGAAAATTAGTATTTTTTTAAAATATTAGACCTTAAAATGATCAGCTAGACTGTAAGTATGTCGAATTTGGATTTTATTTGAATTAGTTATAAATTTTTCAAGCTTGAGTGTTTATTAAAATTATTTAATTATCTTAATTAGACAGGTTTTGATGTTTTGAATCCAAACTGATTCCAAACTCCTTGTAATCAACTCCAAAGGTAAAAAATGACCCAAGGATAGATTTCCAAGTGTTTAGGAATTTTCAGGAATTTTTAATTAATTAAATTAATTAAATATTAACTTTTAATTAAAATTTAATTAAGCTTAAATTTAATGTCCAATCAAAGGGTTTTTAACTTTTTAATATTAAGGGTTCAATTCTGATTAATTTGAGATATTATGTATATTTTTGTGATTTAAATTTAATTTATTAAATTTTTTGGAAGTTTTAGAGGCTTAATCGAGGCTTAAACTTAAGGGGTTTGAATTTTACCTATTAATGATTATGTGTATTGATTAAGGTTGATCAATGAAGGTTAAGTATTCTCATACATTTTATTAGGATCATTATTGGTTGTAGGAGTTTCTAATTTTTTTAAGAGGGTTTTAATGGTTAATTAGTTGATTAAAGTTTGATTGAGGTCAAGTTTGATAGTGTACACTGATCTTAAGGTAGAATGTCACTAAGTTTTTTATGTTTGATGTTTGATCCCTAAAAGATATAAGTGTGAATCCTAAAGTTTGTCTAAGTTCTCTAAGACTCATCCTTAATTATTATCCTTAATGATGTCACTAGGTTTAATGAGTTTGAATTAGTGTTACTAACCCTTATACATATACAGGTTTTCTAAGTTTTAAGAAAACTTACCTAATCACCGGAGTTAGTCAACAGTGATTCCGACCGTGGCACCCCTGTTTAGAAGACACAGGGGCAACTGAAGCTCCTTTGCTCTATCTTCTAATCAACTCCATCAGTACCTCACAGAAAGGCGAAGAGAGAAAGAGGTGTCAGAATATCATGTATGTGAATATAGAAACTGGTATGAATTAACATGTGAATGAATATATGAAAAGTATAACTTAAATCAAATCCTTAAAGCAATTTCAAAATGTATGTTACTTTGCGAGAATCAATTTCAACATGTATGCTTCTAGATAGAAAGAAACTCCAACACATGTACTATTTCATAAGAATAAATCAACATGTATAATTATAAACAAGAAAGAATTTTAACTCATGTATTGCTTAAAATTAAATCAAGTCTTGGATCAAAACAATCTAAACATCCTTCAAATAAGGGATTCATTCATTCAACGTTAATATATACATGAAGAATGACATGGGTATTTTCAATGCACATTATTGAGAAATTGAACAAGATATTCATCGTTTGAAATGCCAAAATAGTCTCACTTGACACCTAGTTTCACAAGCATAATATGGGAATGAGAGTTTGTCATGTTCTTTTACAAGATAACAACCAACTTTTATTTTTGTTTCAATAAAAAAAGAAATAAATGTCAATATCTATGTGCCTAAAAGGATTTTTTTTTAAATTTAAATGCAATGGTAAGTCATCAAGAAGCCTCTCAATTTTTTTTTTAGAAAATTGAAATCCATACCACATAACACATGAATATGATCAACTCCATAATGTTAAAATGAGCTAAGAAAATTACTGCAATATCATGACTACAGTGTGTATTTAAACGATCTAAATAGCAAGTCTCATGATCATCATTATCTCAAAGTTCTCAAATATGGACAAATAAAACCACCATTAAAAACAAATTCCTCTCTATTAGTAAATGTGCGAAAGCCCACAAAATTAGAGTATTGAATGGCTATTTATGTAAGATTGTCTTGGACCTATGACTCCATATTTTCAGGCCTTCTAAATGAATGCATGCCTATAATCATAAAACAAATGGTTCCATAGTTAAATAAGATGAAAGGATAACATGATAGGATACCTATAATATGTCCAAAAATGATAATAAAGAACAATAATAATAAAAAAAAGTTATGTTCAAATGAATTTGCAGCAATTATAAAATCAAGGAGATAAAAATCAGCAAATTTCTATCATGATTCGTAGTGGTATATGAGCAACCTGATTGTTCATCCATGTTAAGAGGTTTAACCAAGTTAAATTAAGTACAGTTCGATAACATTTAAACCAAAAAAAAAGGTATTAGAGAAAGATCCTCATGCCATAAATTCACTCTTAGAGTAATAGATTCAAATGCTTCATCCAATATTAATTTCTGAAAATGAACAAGACTCAAATGTTTGACATCAATATATTGAACAAGAACAAACTATAGACATTTCAAAAAATTTTACACAACTTTAAATCACCATTATTTGCATATTTATATGAAAAGTATTTACCCTTGCTGGTTTGATTGTGATCGAAGGTTTCATGAAATTATGGAAGGAAGAGAGTAGGAGCAACTCAACATTCCCTTGCTTTGCTTGGCCTTATTTAATGGCTTAAATCTGTAGCTGGTTTTCTCTTTTTAGTGCTGAAAAGCTTGACCAAAATCTTCTTTAACTTCCTTGGCCGAATGGGGGAAGTATGAGTAACAACAACAGCCTTCTCATGAGATTCAACAGTAACTCGATCCTGCTTCCCTTTCCTTTGCTTGGTTCGGCCTAGGAGCATGAGGAAAAGATCTGTCATGTGTGTGGTGGACGGTTATGAGGATGGAGTTGTATGGAGGTTTTCTTAGCAGGCCTTAGAAAGAGAAAGGAAAATCAAACTTGACAAGGAATAGGGGTTGTGAGAGGGAGCTTGGAGGCATGTGAGCTACTTAGTCCATTTGCTGGAGGGGTTTTACAACAAAGAAAGAATATTGGACGTAGAGCACCGTTGAAAGGTAACTAGGACATGGATAGTGGGAAGATGAGAGAAGCACACATCCTTGACCATCCTTAGCAGCTCCACAAATGTGAATGTGAAAAAAAAAGTGGAAGGGAATGGCGGCCAACCCTAACAGCTCTCTAAAATAAGTGAGAGAGCTCTCTTGTGAGGATGATCGGTCAACCCCTTATCCAAAGGCGGCTGCTTATGGAAAATGGAGTCGTGGGCTCCTCCAAAGTGACGGCCAACCCTTAGCTGCTTTCGAGGAATGAGTGAGTGATATTTCCTGTGAGAATGAGTATCTTCTGGTGGCTGGTCCAAGTGGAAAGCTCTCTTGGTCCTGTCATGGGCGTGTAGAAGTGATGAGAGCCATTAAATCTTGATCCAAGAGCTTCGAATGGCTCTAAGAATGTTCTGGAAAGAGTCTTAACAGCTGGTGTTAAAAGAGTTTTGAGTTAAATGGGTCTAATCAAGGATTTGAATTTCTTGGAGGCTACTTTGACCCTCCCTTAACTGTTTGACCAATCAATGGGTCAAGGTGGCCAATGTGGCATGCAAGGTGGCACCATATAGTGTGTGGAATCAAAGTTGGGCCATGAGATTGGAGTTTGAAGTAATGTAAGGGGTTTTGAATGGGTTTGACCAAGTCAAAATGACTTGACTTGGTCAAATGAACCATGGCTTGATTTCAAATGAGCTCAAGTCTATCCAAAGCATCAAATGAAGTGATTTAAAAAAGTCCTAAGCAATATGATTAAATTTGAAAGGTATGAGCATATATGATGTAGGGTTTGACCATGAATTGAAGTTTGACCAAGTCAAACTTGACATGGTTTGACTCCAAATAAGTTTAAATATATTTGAATCATTGTTTAAAATTAGTTTGAGAGTTTGAGGGATTTAATTTCATCAAATGGGTTAGAATAACCCATTAAAACTCTTAAGGGGTTATTGGGTCAACCCTAGTTGACTTAGTCAGCCAGGTGGGTCCAGGATATGAGAATAGGCTCAATAGATTTGAATTGACATTTGAAGATCAATGGAGGTGGTCCTATGGTCTGGGGACGTCATTTGGTTTAAATGACCTATTTTGACCCTTAAAAGCTTATTTGGTTAACCTAGGTTGACTTGGTCAACTAAGTTGACCCAGCGACTGGGTTTGGGTCCAAAAGATCTAGTTTGATGTTTGAAAATTATTGGAAGTGATTCCAAGAAATTTGGAGGTCATTTGATTTGAAATGTGCATTTGAACCTCTAAGGGGTATTTTGGTCATTTTGACCCCGGGTCGACTGGGGGTCAAAATGAATCCAACAAAATACAATTTAATGTTCAATGAGTCAATATTAAGTGTCTGGAAGTGATTAGATGGTTTAGAGAAAGCTCTAAGGTCAAAATCCACTAGGTGACAAGTCTAGTGGCATAGGCCATAAATATTTGAAGGTTTTACACTCTTTGGGTTTCAATCAATTTTCTAGGGTTAGAGATCCCAGAATGAGCTCAAATTTGGAGGGTTTCCTCTAGAGACATTTCATATCAATGTGGAATTGATAGACTCTAAATCATAGATCACTTGACTAGGGTTTGAAGTGTTCAAAGATTTGCTGGAAAAGGCTTTTAGGATTTAGACCTTTGGCCTTGGATTTGAGTCTGGAAATCTGGATTTAATCTAGATTTTGGGTTTAAATATCTGGATTTAAATTAAGTATAGATTGAATTAAAATTTGAATTGATCTAGAGGAATCCAAGGTTTTAAAGTAGATCCTAGGATCTAGATCAGCTTAAAGAAATCCTAGGGTCTAGATTAGATCCTAGGGACTGAAGTCTAGGAAGATCCTAGAGTGTAGAAGTCTTAGGGTCTGGGTTCTAGAATAATTCTAAGATCTAGAAATCCTGGGATCTAAATGAATCTTAGGAACTAGAAATCCTAAGGCTAGGATAGGTCTGGAGATTTGATTGATCCTAGGATTTAACTGAATCCTAGGGCTTAGATTGATCTGGAGTCTGGATTAACCTAATGACCTCATACAAAAATGAGGTCAATAAATGGACCCCCAATATGTATAATAGAATGAAGTTCTATTGCACATATTGGTGTTGACTTAATAGAAAGGTCAAGTCTGGAATTTTGATTCTAAGGGAAGGAAAAGTCTATCCCTAGGGAATCGGGGTTTGAATTAATACTAGGGTAGTACCATGGAAGGTGTACTCTACCACTAGTGAGTCTAATCCTAAGGATAGAAGAATCCTAACCTTAAAGGAAAAGGAACCTGGGTGATCCTATAGGAAGAAGAAACTCCTAACTAGAAAGGATCGAATTTAGATTTGATTCTAAGAGAAAGGAGACCCTATCCTCAAAAGATTGAATTTGAAATGATACTAGGGTAGTGCTGGGGGCAGCGTACTCTACCACTAGCAGGTCTAGTCCTAAGGAGAGGGAATACCTAACCTTAAGGAGAAGAAGAGTAGATGATCATATAGGAATGAAAAACTCTTACCTACAGAGGATCGAAGTTGAATTTTGATACTAGGGTAGTGCCACGGGGGGGCGTACTCTACCACTAGTAGATATATTCCTAAGAGAAGGAAAGTCCTAGCCTTAAAGAAAAGAAGACTGAAGGACCCTATAGGAAGGAAGAAATTCCTAATTATAGAGAATCAATTTTGAAATTTGACACTAGGATAGTGCCACGAAGGGCGTACTCTACCACTAATAAATCTAATCCTAAGGGAAGGAAGAAATACCTATCCTTAAGGAGAAGAAAGCTTGATTTTAGAAATTGAAATTAAATCCAGGACGGTGCCACAGGGGACTTATTCCATCACTAGGGAGTCTAATCCTAAGAGAAAGAGAATACTTACTCTGAGGAAAAGAGAACTGGATGATCTCATGGGAAGGGAGTATTGCTTCCTATAGAAGATCAGGCTTAAAGTTTTAAATTTTGAAACTAGAATGGTGCCGCAAAGGGTGTTATCCATCACTAGTAGATATAATCCTAAGGAGAGAAAACACAATGAATCACATCTGTCCTGAAGGGAAAGAAGACTGGAGGACCCTGAGGGAAGGAAGCATTGCTTCCCATAGATCCTGAAAACCAGAAATAAAATCATAGTGAGCTACAATAGCTCAATAAGCCACACAAACCAATCTAAATTTTCAAATATTCTTTTATCAAATATTTTGCTAAATAGTAAAAAGCGGTTAATTACAATTAAATAAATCACTGAATTGAGAATCACAAAACTGGAAAATATAATAAAGCATAGTAGTTATTCTATGATTCAAATAACAATACAGAACAAATGAATAAATTGAAATTCATCTCACAAAGCAATTCAGATCACATTTCTCAGACCTAGATAGAATCTCAAAGGATTTTGGCCCCTTATGACTCCCCTTTTTATTTGTGCTTGTAGAACCAGATCATATCAGATATCCCTGTCTGAGACAAAATCTCAAAGGAATAAGAGGTTAGCCTACTATTTCTTGAAAATGTGCATTTTTTAAAAACAGGTTATAAGTTAGCCTACTATTTCTTGCACCCCAATTGGAATAAGAGGTTCATTCCATATATCAACCTACAGTAAAGGAACAGAGAATATTGTAGTAAAAGCAAAAGGAAAAGCGATAAATCTGTCCTAATTTTATTTTTCATTGGCTTATTGTTATTTTTTTATTTATCTTACTGTGAAAGAGATTTGATTGATAAGGTGTATTGTATGGGAGAGTTAGAATATAATTGAGTTAATTTTTTTTACTATTTTATTACTATAATTTTTATTTTGCTATTAATTTTTACTTCTTTCCAAAAACAAATTATTTTTTTTAAAAAAATATTATAATTTGAGTTTTTTCTGTAATAATTTTATAATTATCTTTATAAAAGATTATAGCGGTCTCAAACCGGACAAATTATTGTGTTGGACACCGGACGTTGTCTAGAGGTCAACCAGAATGAGCCACGTCATTTTTTTGCTCGGTACCGGTGTTGAGTACTGTTGTGTATCGAGTGACATGGCGCTTTCTGATTGGTCTCAGGGATAGGAAGAGGAAAATCATCCTTAGGATATGCCTTGTTTAAATTATGGAAATCGATACAGACACGAATCTGCCCATTCTTCTTCCAGACTGGAACAATGTTGGCAAGCCAAGTAGGGTACTTCTCTTCATGAATGAAACAAGCCTCTATAAGCTTCTTAGTTTCAGAGATCATCTGTTATTTTATCTCCAACCTCATCCTGCGAGGTGCTTGCTTAACAGGGACTGTATCAGGCTTAATGGCAAGTTTATGGACTGCTACATCTGGGTTTAGACCAGGCATCTCGGTGTAGTTCCAGGCAAAGAAATCTCTAAACTCTGAGAGTAGCTCGATGTATTCTTGAGCCTCTAAGTCAGATAATAAGACACTATGAAAAATAGGTCTAGGATCTGATTGAGTGCCTAAGTTTACCTCACATAGTTTGTCCATGGCAGAAGTGATGCCATCTTCAAACTCTCGAGGAGCATCAGGTACTCTATCCTCATCATCATCCGGGTCTTCTTTATCGGTAAGAGGAACAATCAGATATGAGTGGGAAATAGCTCGAATGTTAGCGTGGTTAGGTGAGCTCTGCTCAACATAACCTAAGCCATGCTTGGTTTGGGGCATATCGGTTCGCCAAACACGAGCCTATCGTAGAGCTTGTTCATCTGACCAGATCGAGATAACTGCACCCCACTCTACACAGTCATCCACGAAAGGGGAAAAATAATGAGGGGCAGTTATGAGCTTGTTATCCATTGTGGTCTCCACTGAACCCTGACTCTCAAGACCCAGTGGGGCACCTACACCATGGGATAACGAGGCACACTCACTAGCTTGTGGTGGCACAAAGATTTCGTATAGAGCAGGTGGAGGGCGACCCATAACCTGTAGTGCACCACCATCACTAGTAGAGGGGGTAACCGAAGACTTCTTGTGAGACTCCTCAACTCTTATTCGGCGTATCTGGCAGGAAAGGGGTCATTGACTAGTGGTCTGACATCGGGGGTCTACTTCCTCATCTGAGCCACTGTCAATAACTAAACCACCCTCGGATATCAAGTACCTACAAAAGGTAGGTAGGGAACTATAATCAGTGAAATTCGGGGCTGGCGAGGGAGCTGGGCGATGAGGAGTAATAATCATCTCATCGTCGGAGGAGTCGGACTCGATAGTCAAAGGAGAAGTTTAAAGATATGAGGGAGGAGAAATTTGAGTGTCGTAGTTTCGCGGCGGGCGAGCCAATCCTCTGCCTCTACCTCTACCTTGCTCTCCCCTACCTATACTAGGGGGAACATCGTGCCCGACTGCAAACTGGAAAGGAGATCTAACAGGATCTGTAGTGGAGGTATCTGCCTCAATACTAACCTGTGACGGACTTCACGCAGGTAGCTGTACAGGACCCTGTACAGTACTGGCAGGTATCACTGGTGATTGGGCAAGAGAAGGTTTACTCTTCTTATGAGGTATGTAATGCTCAGCATCATCGTAAATAGAGACCTCGTGCACAGAAAAGGGTTGGGTATCCCCTGGAATGGAGTACTCAACTTCATTCCTCATATACATCATACATTGGTGTAGGGTAGAGGGCACCATTCCATACTCATAGAGCCAAGGCCTTCCTAAGAGAGCCCTGTACGAAGTATCAGCCTCGATCACATTAAAATTTTTTTTAGTGAGAAAATTTCCAAACTTCAGAGGCAAGGTGATAGACCCTAGGGCACACTGTCCCTTGTCATTGAAGCCTTTCAACATAATCTTATTAGAGGTTAACTTCAAATGACCAAGGGAGAGGCTCTTTAAAGTTTCATAGCTTAGAATGTTTACTGAAGCTCCTTGGTCAATGAGGACCCTGTTCAACTCATAACCATTGACTTCAGCGGTGATGTACAAGGGACGATTATGATTAGAGGTACCCAAGAGGAGATCGCGATCCGGAAAGGTAATGCATGGCATCTCTCTTAAATGGCATGCATCCCCAACAGATTCGGAAGCAAAGAATGCTTGATAGGACTCTGGTTCGAGTAGTGCTTTTACCAGGGTCTCTCTCAAGTCAGGGGACATCATCAAAGCGTCATAGACACTGAGAAGGGAAGGAATTTTTCTTAAATGGGCCAACACATTGTAATCAACCTCCAGCTGAGGGCCTTTCCCTTTCTCCTTAGACTGCTCTTAAGAGGATAGGGAAGGATCATCCTGCTGGGTGATAATATTCTTATCTTTTTCTTTTATATTCTTAGCCATTCTAGGTGGGAGAATCTTCCCTAAACGTAAGTGAACTTCCTGTATCGAGTCATCTTTGACAGGAGATTCACTTGGTTCAGCGGTAATGGCTTGTGTTGGCTGCAAGGAAAGCGACTGGAGTGGGTTCTCGGATTCATCTTCTGACTCCATGTAACAACCACCCTCTGGAAACATAAAGATCAGTTCCTCCTCACACTCAAATTCTTCATCACATTTAGCATTATTATAAGAAATATGTGAAACATTAAAAGAGCGAGTGCTAGAAGAAGTAAAAGCAGGAACAGAACACCAGAAGTAGCCAGAATCACCTTCTTCTATTATTTTATCATCAATCAAAGGGAGAATAAAATCCTTCAGCGTAAGTGCTGGAAGGCGTCCCATCTTCCCCTCGGAAGTTATAACAATCTTTTCATTTTCATACATCTTTTTATTACATAAAACAGGAAAGGAAATGTGCTCTGTAGGCACTACAATAGAAACAGAAGAAGAAAAAGGTACTGGGAAAGAAACTAGGCTGGCAACTATCGACTTGGCCTGGGTAGGCCACCTCTCAACTACCTCTGAACTTTAAATTGTCTGCCGGATCATCTGCTTCATCTTCCGAGAGAGTGCTAGCTGCCACTCTCCCTCAGAACCTTTAGGTGATCTGCTACGACTGCTCTGGCTACCACTCTGACTTTCACTGCAACTACTGGAGCCTTAGATCATCTGAACTGTCTAAGATGTCTTGCCCTTGGGCTTAACCAAGTCACTATCCTGTAGGTGGATCTATCCACTAGCCATGATCTTCTCAACTCTATCCTTGAACACATAGCAGTCTTCTATAACATGCCCGATATGTCTGTGAAATGGACAATAGAGTGGGTGGTCTGTCTCCCCCTCCTCCTTCACTCTACTATTGTTCGGGAATGTTAAAATATTCCTCTTAGTAAGGAATTTGAAAATTTTCTTCACACTTTCCCTTTTAAAGGGATATTTCTTACTAAGCTTCTCCCGTAGGTACTGCTGACTCTCTGGGGTTCTACGGGAGGGTCTAGGCTGCACTGCTGACTGGCCCGGTATGTGAGACTGCTGAGGCGATGGTGAACTAACTAAGGGCTTCTTGCCCTTATCTGATGGTCCATATGTACTGTGTACCTCCCCTCTCCTAGGTGGAGGTGCCCCTAAAGACTCCTGCCGCTGAGGTCTACGTGAAGGTTGACTCTCAACCTTAAAAGGGACTACATCGGGTATGCTGTCCTACAAGCTAATCACCTTTGTCAACAACTTCTGAAAGGTTCTGATGTTGAAACCCTTCAGATAAGGTGCTATTAGACCATCTATGTTGTTCAATAAAATCTCTACTGCATGCTGCTCCTACAACTGGGGCTCATACGGTAGGCTGAGGTTTCTCCATCTAACTATATAATCTGGGAGAGGCTCTCGGGGCCGCTGTCTAGTCACAACTAGCTCTCCAACTATAACCCGGTGCTCTGCACTGACAAACCTCTGAACAAACAACTTCTCCAACTCTGCGAAGGTGCGTATTGAATCGTTGGGGAGGTCGGCGTACTAGGAAAAGGCCACCCCAACTAAATTGCTGACAAAGAGTCTCAACATAAGTGCATCGTTCCCTCCTATTTTACAGCAGATGGCTCTGTATTGGGCCACGTGCTGCCTTGGGTTCTCAAACCCATCAAAGACTCTGAACCTAGGAGGGACAAAACCAGGGGGGTAAGGCTCGTGCTCGTACTCTACTGGGTAAGGACGCCCCCTGCTAACTACCTCTCCAGACTTCCTGGAGAAAATGGCCTGCTCGACCTTTAGTGCTATCAAATCTTGAATCTGCCCCGCTGATAACTGAGCTGACTGACTCTAAACTGGGGTAGTAAAAGTGACTGCTGTAGGTGCCACTGAAACTGCTCTCTGGGCCCTGTCTACTCCTATAGGAACTGGTGCTGCTACAGGTGGTGCTACTGGCTCGTCCCTAGATGTAGTAGGAGTGCCTACGCCTGTCATCTGAGGCACCGCCCCCAAAGCTGTCAACTGTGCTGTCATCGCTGCCATGGCCCTAGCTATCTCTACCATCTGAGTTTGTAACTGTAACACTATGGCATCTGTCTCAACTGATCGGGGAGATCCTTTTACCTCAGCTTCTCCCTGCTCATCATCATCATCATCTGCCTCAATCTGCTCGTCTTAGTGGCCACGTCTAGTAACCACGCATACTCTGTGTACTAGTATATCTCCATCTGACTCCTCCTTGAGTAAGTCATCCCCAAGTGCATCGTCCTCATAGAGGGTCTGATGGAAATCCTCCACATATGGACTCAAAGGGGAGGAGGTCCCGTAGGGGCTAAGGGTTGGCTCTGCCTGACCCGGTGAACCATAAAGAGAAACTGCAACATCGTTGTCTGTTGCTGCATTACACACCATCAGAACGGCCTCTGATCTGGAAGGAACAACTGCCTCTAACTGCTGAACTGTCTGAACTGGCTGTACTACCTCAACAGGGGACTCTGCCTGTCGTCGTCTCCGCACCCATCTACTACGATGGGACCCAGTAGGGCAACTGGCTGCTGAGGGGCTACTACAACTGAAGGGAGCTGGGGTCTGGGCGGCTCCAACTGCAGCCTCTGTCCATGACGACGTGGACGTCATCCAACAACTGGAGTAACTGTCTGTGGTCTCGCCAACGAAACTGAACTAACAGACTGCCTGGGTAGCTATCCTCTCTGCCACTTGTACCTCTGCCTAGCAATCTGCCTCTGCAACTGAACAGACGCCTGAGAAATCTGGTGGAGTAGCCTCTCCCGACTGATAGGGCTTCGACCCCACGCTAAGTAGATAATGCTCCGAATCCTCTGAGAGAGGGTTCGAGCAGCATCATCCCTGGGGACCCTAGCATGTGGTAAAGTAGTAGTGATAGGAGGTGCCACCGCAATGCGAGCAGCATCCTCCTCATCACCACTATGTGTTAGTGGAGAGAAGCGTCCTCCCTGGACTGCTGCTATCTCGGGGGCAACTGTAACGTCCGCGGTAGGGGAAACTGCAACAGGTCGTAGTGCCCGCTGCTTGGGGACCACTCTCCTATGAACTGGATCTTGGTGAGCCAATAAATCTGCCATTCACTGTCTGTCTGCCTCGGATGCAGCCAACCAAAGTCTACGATTTCTATTCCTTCGGGCCCTTCTCCCAAGGCCGGAGGCGGAAGATGAAGCAACATCTGAACCCACTACCTGAGTGACAGGGGTAATAAGGACTACAGGAAGCATCGGGGTCTGCTTGAGGGTCTCTAGGTGAGACAATCGAGCGAAAGCTAAAACCCAATGGGAGGAAGGCAAAGGAGCCTCGGTCTGAGCACCCCTCTTCCTAGAGGAAGAAGAAGGGGGAACCTGAACACGAGCTGCCTTTGCCGGAACGACAAAATGGGTAACTACTGCCTGCTGGCGCTGAGGAGCCGGGGCAGTCTGAACAACAGGTGCGGTAGGCACTGGTCGCCTAACCGCTGGACGACTGGGCTGAACAGGAAGTGGCCTAGGTACTAGCTGCCTAACCACAGGATGTGCCGACTGCACACGAATAGGAGTAGGATGAGCAGGTGCCTGGGCTGTCCACAGAGCAACTAGACGTCCGAAAGGTCGCATGGCTGCACGAGCTCTCCTCTAGGGAGGAGAGTAGGTAGCAGCCTCAGCAGGGGTCGGCCCACCAAGAGTGATGAAGGCCGAGTCAGTGAAGGAACCAAAAGTGATTCCTCCAATGAGAGGACTGGCTAGTAGGGACTCAGGAAGTGTCACCCACGTGTCAAAACTGAAGCTAAAAGTTATAGAAGGCACGGAAGAAGCCATGGAACTGTCTGCCAAGAAGAATAAAAGAGATTTGAAATGATTAGTAAGAAATTAAGAGAAGAGGAAAGATAGATAGGGGACAGAATGACCTAGAAGGTCGGAAGTATGGAAGCTTAGCCAGGGGAAACCCTAACTAAGAAGAACATAAGGAAAGAAACCTAGCTAGGGGGAAACCCTAACTAAGAAAAAGGAACAATCCTAACTAAGGAAGGACCCTAACTAAGAGTGGGACGGACCTAATCTATAGAGTATCAATCCCAGAGTACACACAAAAAAGAATAATATAGAATTCAAAGATGGAGAGAGAAACCTATCCCACCGTGGTCGCCAGAAACTTATGGACCTCCGAGAGGACTAACAAACACCGCCGCCCCGCAAAGGGAGACGGTATCGCTAATGGGAGGGCAGATTCGATCACACATACGATTAATCATTGAGGATAGTGGCTCTCACCAGTAGACCCCGATGAGTAATAATGTGTATGATCTGATCATCTCGACGGGTTTCCCCACCCAATACATTAGCTCGAGTGGGGTTTATTTGAAAGTAGGATTCAATTTTCCATGGGCGCATGCCCCCGTGGTTAATTACATCTCAAACTGGGGCCTGAGAATACTCTCGATTAAGGATTGTACATTACTCTTCCCAAATTGGGATTGGCATATAGGGCGAAGACTAGAAAATCCTACTCGAAGGGAAAGAGAGGTTCAACTAGGCTTAGTCAATATGCACGGCTCAGATCAACATCCGGAGGGACTAAGGTTGTGAGAAGAAACTGATAAAAGGTCATGCACTCAGAGCATATAGGAGAGAAAGATGGAGGTGGCGTCATCCATGTGACGCGGATATGTAGGGCTTATGGTCTTTGGAAGATAGAAGACCTACCTACTAATGAGGCATACTACGAAATAATAGTAGCCTTGAATCCTAGATCTAATGGGTTTAGTGTTCTACAACACTAACACCCGTGTCCTAGCTAATGTAATGCAAAATTTAGACTTACCCCGGCCTGGAAGGGGGAGCCAGTTAACCACCTAATCGCTTTAAAGCCATGCTATCCAGTCATTTGATGAAAGATGGGTGATTAGGTTATAGTTCTTGGAAGTAGGGCCGACATCTAGAGGATTTCCTAATTGGCCCTGGACTGATGTTGGGTGAATGCTCCTAGAGCTAATGCAATTAAAATTTTGATTTAGTTAGTTTCTAATGCAATGCATGCTAGTTGAAGCTTCCAAATTAGGTATGCATAGAACTTTAAAAAGGCTTATAAAATAATTTTTAGAATTAGACTAGGCTTCCCCAGGTCCGACACCTCATCCTCATAGGTCAGATTATCCGGACTCTACCCGCAGGCGGGGAAGTGTCTTATAGAAGGAAAGAGAGAAATGCAATAATATGCATGCGACCCTGGAAGATTCCGGCAATTCCCTAGATCGTTAAGTTTCTAGATTATTTAAGCCTTAAAACTTTGAATATCAGTTATGAGTATAATAAGTTTTAGTCCTTAGAGAGTTTAATGAAATCCAGGCTAAAATAAAAGCGGCATGCAAGACTCCAGAAAACTAAGAAAAGCATATAATATATGCGCAATCAACATCAAATCAAACATAGTAAATAATTAAACAAATCAATTAAATGTCCATAGGCCAACTACCCTTAATTACAACCCAGGGTCTGCAGAAAATAAAGTGGCCGGGCACCACTGCCAACAAACCCGAATTTCTAATCCTAGAACAGACGCAAGTTATTTTATGTGGGATACACTTGGTCTTCATTTTCTTGATCTCCTCTTCCTTAGACTCCTTGGATCTCAGCTTCCTTGGACTCCTTGGGTCTCAACTTCTTAGGACTCCTTGGCTCTCTTCTTCCTTGGATCCTTGGGTAGTAAATTGATCCAAATTTGGATTTCCAAATAGAAAAAGACTATCCTCATATTGGGTGTCCTTTCCTCTTTAGAATCCAACCTTTGGATCTTAGTATCCCCACTCAAAATAAACTTTCACAACTTTGAACCAATATTACAATAAATTACATTAAGTGAAAGCAATAAATTTTAGACTCTCATGCAAGGTTATCCTAATAAAAATCATCCCAAGCAGTTTAATATATCGTAAGTAATTTATAAGGAAAATGAAATACTCATCACAGTCACGCTTGACCATGCTCTTAATTATTTGAGGGCTAAGCGATTCTGGAGCACCTGTAGCAATTTATAATGATTTTTAATTAGCCCTCATTTATTTAGGGGGGCTGAGCAATCTCTGAAGCATCTGCATAAAACATCATTAGTATTTTAAGTCATGATTATTTCCCCCCTTTTTATTTAGCGCTGCATGAGCATAGTCACCTACAGAAGACATCATTAGTGTCAACATCATTCCTAACCTATGGTAGTCTATCGTGCAATCACATTAAATTCCAGAGTGCACTAAAAGTAAGCAAACACACCAATAGTTCAATCACAACATGAAGTGAAAACCTGGAAAAGCTCAGCACATAGTAGGAAAAGTAAACACCGGCCTAGCCTAAGTCTAGAAGTGGTGCCCTAGCAAACAATTCTACAGTGTGTGTAGAAGCCTGTGTGGCTGAGGTAGATCATAAGCTGGGTAGTGAGTTACAATTGCCTATTATCCAGGTTTGTTGTAGGTCTAAAGAGGGACTTTTGATTAAAGTCCAAATATTAATGAATTAGGGTCCATTTTAATTAATTTGATGTGTAAGTCAGTTTTAATACTTAAGGTAATGGTGTTTGAAGTTTAAATTACATTAGTAAATTTGAGGAGGTTCAGGGTCCACCTATACACTAGGCAAAGGGGGGGGGGGTCCAAAATTGACCTTTTGATCAAAGGAGATTTGTGGCCGGCTAATATTTTTATAAAATACTAGACCTTAACTTGATCAGTTAGACAGTTAGCATGCCCAGTTTGGACTCTTCTATCCAAAGTTATGAATTTCTGAAGTTTTGGCCTTGTTTTGAACTAAGTTTAACCAAATTGTTGACTTTTTTATTTATGTTAATTTCTAGAATTTTAATATTTCTAATAACTACTAGGCCCTAGTATGAGTTGAATGCCTTTGAGTTTGCTGGATTTGGAGTTTCCTATACAAAGTTATTAATTTTAGAAATTTCAGGCCCTAGACTATAGGCTATGATTGACCGAAAAGTTGGCTTTTCATTTTAGGCTGATTTCTAGACACGTAATATTTTTAATAAATTAATTAGAGTTGAATGCCTTTTAGTTTGCCCATTTTGGAGTTTTCTGTAAGTAGTTCTGATTTTTAGAAGTTGGGGCAGTTAAATAAATTATCGGAATTACCTAATTAGGGGTACTTTGGGGGTTTTGGCCCAAATCACCTCCAAAATAATTGGAATCACCCCCAAAGGTCAGGAATGACCTAAGAAAGTGTTCCCAAGTGTTTGGGGAAAATTTGAAATTTTTAATAATTTTTAATGATTTAATTAAGGCAAAAAAGTAATTTTTGATTAAGGTTAAATTAAAGTCTAGATTAATGTCCAATTAAGGGGTCCTAATTATCTAAGATTGGGGACTGAATTCTAGAGAGTTTGAGATATTATGAGTATTTTTCTGATTTAAAATGGATTTATTATATTTTTCTGAAGTTTCTAAGGCTTAATTATGGGTAAATTAGGGTTTGCTAATTAAGTACTTTAAAGAGTCCAAAAAATTCCTAGAAAATTCTAGGGGGTTCCAGATGTCACTAAATATTAGTGTTTAAAGTTTCACAGTAATCTGGAATCTATCCTAGATCCTAAAAGTATTCTAAGTTCGCGAGACAGTCCTTAATTGTTGTCCATAGGGTGTCACTACGTTATATAGCAATAAATAAAGTAACTAACCCTTAGGCATAACATAGAGGGTAAATGCAGCAAATATAAATACACCAAACTATGTCTTTAGATCTAGGAGAGCCTAGGCTAAGTGCTTGAGCAACCTACACATGCAAGGGCTACGAAAATACTAAGCAAAGAAACCTAATGAAGTGATTAGTGAATGATTGGGACACAATCATTCACTAATCCTTCTCCCACATGAATTGCTCTTCATATATAGGTCCTAGGTTTAAAATTTCAAAGAGGTAGACCTCCCAAAATTAGGGGACTTAAATAATACTTAATTTTAAAATAAATTTAAAATACATAAATATTATAAATATGTAATAATATAAATTTGAAAAATAAGATAATTGAAAGTAATTCAATTCATGAGCATGGGAGGTCAACTAGCCACCAAGGTGGGGTTTTAAAATAAATTTGTATTTCAAAATAATTGATTATACTAATTATTTAAATAATATTTAAATAATTAAATAACTGAATAATACATAAATCATCCAGAGCAGTCCAATTTGAATCCAGAAAGTATTTTTAAATTAAAGTTCATATTTTTCTGAAAAATTCAAGGTATTGTGCTTCAAAATCTGATTTAAAATTAGGGAGATATAAATTTTTGAAGTTAAATAGGTTTAAAAGTAATTTTTTAAATAATTTAAAATGATTAATATTTAAAACTACTCAATAAATTTAAAATAAAATATCTGGATTTTAAAATAAATATAAATAACAGTAATTAAAATAACTTTAAAATATTAATAATATAATAATAATAATTAAGGTAATTTTAAAATATTAATGATATAATAACAATGTCAAAATAATAATATTATTATTAATGTAATAATAATATCTATAAAAAAAGGTAATATTATTATTAATATAATAATAATATTAAGAATAATAATGATATTATCAATATAATAATAATATTAAAGTAATTAATATTATTATTAATCAATAATATTAAACTAATAATATTATAATGGTATTATTAATATAATAATAATATTAAAGTAATTAATATTATTATTAATCAATAATACTAAAATAATTTTATTATAATGATATTATTAAAATAATAATAATATTAAGGTAGTTAATAATATTAAAATAATAATATTATAAGGGTATTATTAAAATAATAATAATATTAAAGCAATTAATATTATTATTAATCAATAATATCAAAATAATAATATTAGAGTGATATTATTAAAATAAAAATAATATTAAGGTAATTAATATTATTATTAGCCAATAATATTAAAAATGATAATATTATAATGATGTTATTAATATAATAATAATATTAAAATAGTTAATATTATTATTAACCAATAATATTAAAATAATAATATTATAATGATATTATTAATATGATAATAATATTAAAATAATAATATTAAGGTAATTATATTATTAATATAATGATATTATTAAAATAATAAAATATTAATAATATAATAATAATATTAGAGTCAAAATAATAATTATAATAATAATAATAATAATAATAATAATAATATAAATAATATAAATAATTTTATAAATAAACATCAATAATAATAATAAAATAATCATTTTTAAATTTTATGGATTTTTTTAAATAATTATTTAAATAATATTATATAAAAAAAGAATTAAAATATTTAAAATAATTAATTTTATTTAAACAAAATGGCGGCGGCTCTCGGTTTGACACCTGGCGGCACGGGATTTGCCAGTTCAAATCGCGGCCAATCATTGCCGGCGGCGCAATGATTACGCCGCCAAGCAATGATTGCCGCAATCACGCGGCAATCAAGTCAGTGACTGTGGCTTACTTAGCCACGTAGGACAGGCGCGGGAGCCAACCGATCCTCCGCTATCACAGATGGACGGCGCTGATCAAGCCGGATGGCTCGATCTGACGACGGGGAGGACCGCGGGCTGGATCCGAAGGCTGGTCCAGCGAGCTCCGGACCGTTTATCACGAATCCAACGATCCAGGATCGTGCCTTTGCATGTGTTAGGGCGAACCGAGAGCCTAAGGCATTTTTTGTCTCGTTCTTGCAAACAACTCAACGAAACGCCACAAAATTTTAAAAAGATGTAAGGAACATAAAGAGCATTCGTGTGGGGTAATTTTTACGGTCTAAAATGCACTTTGCGAAAAGCTATTTAACCCTTAGTGATCTACGCTAGGGTTTGAATTTTCACCTTGGTTTTTGGATGGATTTGGATGTATCAGGGCCTGTTGTACTTATAGACTGTCCACGCTCCTAATTGTAGAAGAAATCGGGATCAAACGAGCTGTGGATCGAGCGAAAAAAACTTTGGAAGCTTTTGGCCTTCGGTTCGCCAGGGATCTCGCTGGCGGCGACCTAGGCCGGTCGGGTTTGAGTGGGGAAGAGTAGATGGAGGTTCTATGAACTCCTCCATAAAGTTTTGAGGGCTGAGGATGCTTGGGGAGAGAATTCGAGCCAAAGATCCCTAAACCAACCCTAATTTCATCTATTTAAAGCTCTAGAATCAAGATTAACGGCTAAGATCCAATCCAGGGTTTGATGAGGAGGTCATTAGGTCTCTAAGGCCATAATTTGAGTTGGAGTTGATTAGGAAAGGTTTAAAAGGCCTTAATGGGTCTTAAATAAGTCATTTAGACCCATTAAAGGCTAGGGTTTACCAAGTCAATGCTTGACTTGGTCAAACCAGTCAACTAAGCCCAGGGGATGAGGGTTTGAGCCCAAGGGAAGGTTTGGATTGAGTTAAATTTGAATTAGACTCGTAGGAGTCTATTGGGTCAACTCAGGTTAACCTGGTCAATTGGGTTGACCCAGGTCCTGGGTCTGAGCTAAAAACAAGGTCAACAAACAGACCCACAACAGGAGTGGCGAACAAATTGGTGAACCGCTCGTGTTGGCGTTGACCGAATCTAATAAAAGAAGTAGAGTAATGCCCCAAGAAAAGGAGCACCAAAAGTGGTGAGAGAAAGCAAAGGGGAATCTTCTCCTGGCCTTGCCTTATAAGAAGGGCAGAGCCGAGGAGAGAATAAAAAGTAAAGTAGTAAAGATAAATCTTCTACCTGCCTAACCGTATTGAAACAGCAGGCTAGAAGGTAAAAGAGTGGTGAGGTATACCTTCCAGGGAAGCTGTCAGGCTCACTCGACCAAGTAAAGTCTGATGTCTGCTTGATCAGAGAAAAATAATCAGGGAAGAAGTAGTGGTGAGGAATGCCTCCCAGGGACACTATCGGGCTCACTCAACCAGGTAAGTAAAACCAACCTCCTAACTGATCATTTCAAACAGTAGGATAGAAGGTGAAAGAATCCCGTCTCCTCCTGCTCCTTTCGGAACAGCGGATAGGGGTGACTTAATACTTCTGTCTGACCTCAATAAAAGTAAATAAGCCACAAAATTAGAGTCTGTGTAGTCTTTTACAGAGCATCCAGAGTAAAGGGGTGGTGAGGAGTGCCTCCCATGGACTATATTGGGCTCGCTCAACCAGTAAGTAAAACCAACTACCTGACTGTTTATTTCAAACAGTAGAATAGAAGGTGAAAGGATCCCGTCTCCTCCTGCTCCTTTCGGAACAGCGGATAGGGGTGACTCAATACTTATGCCTGACCACAATAAAAGTAAATAAGCCACGAAATTGGAGTCTGTGTAGTCTTTTATAGAACATCCAGAGTAAAGGGGTGGTGAGTAATGCCTCCCAGGGACTGTGTCGGGCTCTCTCAACCAAGTAGGTAAAACCAACTACCTGACTGTTCATTTCAAACAGCAGAATAAAAGGTGAAAGAATCCCGTCTCCTCCTACTCCGTTCAGAACAGTGGATAAGGGTGACTTAATACTTCTGCCCGACCTCAACAAATGTAAATAAGCCACAAAATTGGAGTCTGCGTAGTCTTTTACAGAGCATCCAGAGTAAAGGGTGGTGAGGAGTGCCTCCCAGGGACTCTGTCGGGCTCGCTCAACCAGGTAAGTAAAACCAACTACCTGACTGTTCATTTCAAACAGTAGAATAGAAGGTGAAAGGATCCCATCTCCTCCTGCTCCTTTCAAAACAGCAGATAGGGGTGACTCAATACTTCTGCCTGACCTCAACAAAAGTAAATAAGCTATGAAATTGGAGTATGCATAGTCTTTTACAGAACATCTAGAGTAAAGGGGTGGTGAGGAGTGCTTCCCAGGGACTCTGTTGGGCTCGCTCAACCAGGTAAAGTCTGATGTCCGCTTGATCAGGGCAGGACGATCAGGGTAAATGTCCTATGTCTGCCAGTACGGTAGGACAACCAGAGTAAAGGTCTGATGTCTGCCAGAGCGGCGAGACAACCAGAGTAAAGGTCTGATATCTGCCAGAGCGGCGAGACAACCAGAGTAAAGGTATGTTGTCTGCCAGAGCGGCAAGGCAATCAGGGAAAAGGAGTGGTGAGAAATGCCCTCTCAGGGACTCTGTCGGGGCTCTCTCAACCAAGTAAAGTTTGATGCCTAGCCTGCACATATGCCTGCAGTAGAGCGATCAGGGAAAAGTCATCTCAATCATACCCTAACACACATATGTGTAGGGATGTGAGGAAAAGTAGAAAGGTAGATTGAGAAATCCCAAGGGGAAGAGTCATCTAAGGAGTCCCAAACTAGCACTTTGTTTACCACATGGTAGAGGACAAATCATCATGGCTATGAGTACCCAAATGCCAGCGAAACTTCTTAGACAACATCTGGATCATGTAAAGCTGGAAGCATCAGACTGATGCTTCGAGAGACAACAGGGAAAGGTACACCGTTTAGTAAAGTGTGAGAGGGTAATCTCATTCCCGGTGAGTAACATCTGAAGTAGCAAGGAGGACACACTTACTATAGAGAACAGAACTATATCAAGGAGAAATAATCATAAAAGACTACAGTGGTACACCCACATAAGTTAGTGGGACCTTGTAGGGGTAAGAAGCAACATAAACGCATCCAAGGGATCGCTCTATAGCCAAGAGTCGGGTCATTGTGGGAAAGTATGTCACTTCAAGACAAGTGAGATGATTTTGTGCTAGAAAATCAAACCTCACTAAGCAGTTATGCTAACATTTGAGACTTGATGTACTACATCACAACCAGGAAAGCACACAAGAGTAGCGAGGGGACACACTCGCTACTGAGGGAAGTAACATTACATAGGAATTATATTTATAAAAATCTCACAGTGGTGATACCCACACAAACTGGTAGGATCCTATGGGAAGTGGAATAATATCAGTGCATCTGTAGAGCTACTCTAGTAGTTGAGAGTAGAGTACGAATGAGAGAGAGAGAGAGAGTAAAGTAGAAAATGAGTTGATTTTCTACTAGAAAATCAGAGCTCTCAAGTCAGTAATGCTAGCACCTGTAACCAGACGTACTACAACAATACTGGGGAAACAGCTCAAGATAGTGAGGAGACACACTCGCCACTGAGAGAAATGATTTATGAGTAATATCAATAAACATCAAACATCACAGCGGTAACACTCACCCTGGATGGTGAGACCCTGTGAGAGGTGGGAGCAACACTACCAGACCCATAGGACTGCTCTAGTAGCTGGGAGCAGGGCAAGGGTGAAAAAGTAAGTCACTAAAAGAAACTACAGAGCTGATTTCCTTCTAGAAAATCAGAGCTCGTAAAGGTGGGATGTTAACATCTTGAGCAAGAAGTATCACATCACTAACAAGGACTATTATGATTGTAAAAGACCATAATAATCACAAGTGTAAACTCATCCTTGAAGCGATCACTCAGACGCTTCGTTGGAGAAGAAAAGAAAAAAAGTTTGAGAAATTTGAGCTCTTAGAGACTATTACCGGGTTCCACCTGTGACAAGGGCAACCGATTTTGCTCTACTAAGAGCTTCCGTCTTTTATTTTATAGATGCATATTTTCTTTATATGTTCCCAACCATAGACTAAGTATGTCTCGTACTGTCAAAGACAACACCCGACAGAGGGAACGTTTACCATATCTGTGCGTTACTCCTAGTATGAGAAATCCTCTAATGATTGGAACACAAAGAGGGAGGTAAGATTGGCTTTGATAACCCATGCCATATTTGCCACATGAATAGAACTGGGGGCACAATCAGGAAAAAATTGATGTAGGAATGAAATTTAAATTAGGATGGTGGATCAACATCACCATTCTTGTCGAATACAGGTTGGTACGGACCCAACATCACATCCCCTACGGGATCTAAGTTGATGGCTTTGATATCCCAGGCCACACTCAAGATGATGAATGAAACTAGGGAAATAGAGAGGGGGAACTCCCAAACAACTAGAACTCAAAAGAGAAAAGTGCAATAAATGTGAGACTCTTGTCAGTCCTTAAGAATGGCCTATAATCAGGTGTTGGGGTCAAAATATTTTCGTGCATGAATTTTTAAAAGAATTGGGTAAGCATTTAAACAAACTCAATGGTGGGACCACTAAGAGATGTTTAAGCACTTACCAATCAATCTGAGAGAAGCCTTCTTCACACGTCCCTTTAAGAGTGAAAATTTCATTAGAGAGTAAAACGACTATTTTTAGAAATAAAAAATTAACCTTTTAATCATCTTGAACCATAGAAAAGGTTCAGAAAGTTCAGCAATATAGGTTGACTCCACCTAAACCCCAAGAGGTTAGGGATTTAAACTTTACTAACCCAGCTTAAGCTCCTTACAAGCTAAACTGGGCTTTCTCCCTTACATATTTTGAATGAATATCTAATTCAAAAGGGTTTAAATTAGAGAAAAAAATTGAATCCTCTCAATCTTCTTGCATGAAAATATTTTTATATATAATAGAACATCGTTGCACGACGATGAATCCAAAATCATGATTTTCAAACTCAAGTATCACAAACATCAAAGGGTATGGATTTTCTGAGACTTAGAGATTTACAAGAAAGTGAAGCCATTTACTTATTCACTTTGGGCTTACTTTGAGCCCCTAAACTTGGTTTGGCGCACTACACATCTTTTAATTACTTGATACACTTTGTGCATCTTTAACTTTATGGCGCATTTTGCGCATCTTTTCACTTTTGATACACTTTGTGTATCTTTGATTTTTGGCGCACTGCGCATCTTTTCATTACATGATACACTTTGTGTATCTTTTATTTTATAATTGGCTTCCTTTCCAAATCCCTAAAAGAAAACTTTCTCAGTTGTAAGATCATCCTCAAACATAAGAGAAGAAAAACTCACTCTCTTGTGCAAAGAAGAAAAATCCACAAAGCAAACCCAATCCTATGATAAGAATGAACAACTTGAATAAAGAAATTATGAGATAGATTCATTAGTATGCGAAAGACGCCTATGAGATAGAAAACTGCAAGATGACTGAGAAAATATTCATCTCTAAATCTAATTTCAATTTGATCTAAATTTTAGTTCAAAATATGAAATCGTCCCAAGCGAGGGATGTGAGAGAAGGCACACATTTTTTTTTTGAATCATTATAATTTTCCTTCAAGCACTTAGAGGAGTCAACCACCAATTACTTCACTTTCTAAAGAAGACAGGAGTAAATCTTTCATTAGGAAAAATAAGTTATGTACTTTCTAAGAAAAAATTCCCTAAAAAATTACTTTGTATTTCAAACTCTCAGACTTTTCTTAGATTAATTTTTCTTTTAGAAATTTTGCATGTTGAATTTAAAGACCCCATCATTGAAGATAGAACTTAGATTTTTATTTGGACTAATATGGGTCAAGATCTGGCCTAGAAGAGTTCAGACAAGGGAGATGATAGAGACTAGAGTTTATGCCAGTTCACGAATCATATTATCTCACCTCACCACCCCTAAGGATAGCCTCATACTTCTCGTAACAAATATCGTGTGGTAGAGGACAAATCATCGTGGCCACACAGACTACCGAAAAGTGGCGAAGCCCCTCCAAAGGGGGTGCATATACAGAGGAGTATTTACAGGCGGTAGGGAGACCCCCCCCTTTTTCTGAAGAGTGAACTCATGCATAGTACTTTTTTAAGTACTGCCCGTTGATTACATACATAGAGTGAACATCATTGGCATCAACGAGTAGGTAGGCACCACCTTCATAGACTTGCTCTACAGCGAAGGGGGCTTCCCAGATAGACTCGAACTTACCACTTCGACGATGGTGTGAAATGATAGGTCTACATAAAATAAGGACTAACACGCCAACCCGGAAAGCACGGGGTCGGATATGGTGATCATGTGATCGAGCCATACGGGCCTGATATAGTTTGAGATTCTGATAAGCTTGTAGGCGAAGCTCTTCTAAACCATCAAGCTCTTTCATCCGTAGTCGGGCGTTATCTTCGTGGGAAAGATTGTGGCTGACTGCCACACGTAATGAGGGGAGCTCGACCTCAAATGGGAGGACAGCCTCGACCCCGAAGGCCAAAGCATATGGGGTTGACTGGGTAGGAGTACGGTATATAGTCCTATAAGCCCATAGTGCCTCGGGAAGTCTATCATGCCACTCTTGTTTGTTCACAACTAAGATTTTTCTTATCAATTGCATGAGAGTTTTGTTGAATGCCTCTGCCAAGACATTGACCTTGGGATAGTAAATCGAAGAGTATCTCCAATTAAAGTTATGGCGGCGGGCAAATCTAGTAATTTTGGTGCTTCTAAATGACGGGTCGTTATCTAAAATGATACGATGCAGGACACCAAAGTGATAGACAATATGATCACGAAAGAAATGCATCACATTTTCTGATTTAACTTCCTTAAGTGGCACAACTTCTGCCCACTTAGAGAAGTAATCAGTGGCAGCTAAAATGAACCTATGACCCTTAGAGGAAGGAGGGTCGATAGGACCCACTACATCCGTGCCCCAGCCCTCAAATGGCTAAGATGATACATTAGGGTGCAGTAGATTAGGGGGTTGGTGAATCACCGTGCCATGAATTTGGTACTAATGGCACTTTCTAGCATGCTCCATGCAATCACGGATCATAGTCGGCCAATAGTAACCAAGGCGTTTGATCCTGCCTTTCATTTTTGGTCCGGACTGATGAGCACCGTAAAGACCTTCATGTATCTCGCCCATGACCTTATGAGCCTCCTCGTTGTTGAGGCAATGCAACCATATTTGGTCGAAAGAGAGTCGATACAAGGTGTCATTCACATAAGTGAATGATAGAGCTCTCTTTCTGATCTGAGCAGCGAGGGATCTATCATCTGGAAGCCTTCCATGCCTCAAATACTCTATAAAGGGTACCCTCCAATCTGACTCTTCCTCAACTGAGAATACTGTGAGGGTCTGATCGAGAGAAGATAAGTCTGCTGGGCATAGGGCTTGACGGCACTGGACAATGATAGACAGTGGGTTGCTAGTTGGGTCAGCCAGTTCCTTTGCTAACTTAGCTAATGCATCTGCCTAGCCATTGGCAGATCTAGGGATTTTAACTAAGGTTACTTCAGGAATCAAGCACAAGAGTTCTATTGCCTTGCTGTGATAGGGCAAGAGCTCAGGTTTAAGTACTTTGTAGACTCCCGCTACTCTATTTAAAATCCGTTGTGAGTCTCCAAAGATTTTCACCCGCATGACATTCATCTGAATGGCCAACTCTAGTCCTAAAATCAGAGCTTCGTACTCAGCTTCATTGTTGGTATGAGGTTCTAAAAAATTGTAGGAATATCTCAGAGTGTGACTTTCAGGGGATACGAAAATGAAGCCCAGACCTACCCTAACTATAGGAGTTTCATTCGGGCTCAAGGCTCTAACGAATGACGCACCGTCAAAGTAAAACTCCCAAGTAGGGGACTCCTATTCATGCACACTCATGATTAGCTCGTCAGGTAGCTCATCATTTAGTGGGGAGTCTGCAGGGATCGGGTGAGTAGCAAGAAAATCAGTTAGAGCCTGTCCTTTGATGGCCCATTGAGGAACAAAAGTGATGTCAAACTGCAGTAGGATCATAGACCATCGTGCTAGACGACCTGAGAGGGTCGGACGGGTCATCAAATACTGCAAGGGGTTAACTCGAGAGATTAGGTTGACTTTATGTGAAAGCATATAAATCCTAAGCTTCTGTACCGCGAAGATCAAAGCTAAACATTACTTTTCCATCATTAGGTACTTCAACTCTGTAGGTATCGATCGTCTACTGAGGTAGTACAAGGCATTCACCTTGCCTTCCTCATTCTCTTGAGCCATTAGTGCACCCAAAGACTCATCCAGGGCCGTAGTGTAGAGAATTAACGGCCTCCCTGGGATGGGTGCAGCTAAAATAGGGGGGTTCATTAGGTAGCGCTTTATACTCTCAAACGCCTCCTGACAATGCTCATCCTAGTGAAAGCGGCCATCTTTCTTTGCTAGGGCAGCAAAGGGGTGACATCTACCATACAGATTGGAGATAAATCTCCACAGGAATGCTAGCTTTCCTTGAAAAGACCTTAGCTGGGTAAGGCTTTTAGGTGGTTTTAAGTCTACTATAACTTTGATCACATAAGGGTCAATCTCAATGCCACAGTAGCAAACTATAAACCCTAGGAACTTCCCTGTACTAACTCCAAATACGCATTTTAGAGGATTCATTTTCAAATCATACTTGCGCAGGCGCTCAAAAATGATTCGTAGATCTCGAAGGTGATCTCCACGGACCTTGCTTTTAACCACCAGATCATTCACATAGCATTCAACTCGCTCGTGTATCATCTCGTTGAAGATAACAGTCATAGCACGTTGATAGGTGGCCCCAACATTTTTGAGGCCAAAGGGCCTTACCTTGTAGCAAAATACACCTATAGGTGTGTGAAATACAGTGAACTTCTCCTCCTCGAGGTCCATCTTTATCTGGTTCTAATCAGAAGAACCATCCATGAAGGAGAAAATACTATGGGGCGATGCTATATCAACCATAAGCTCGGGGATAGGAAGAGGAAAATCATTCTTAGGACATGCCTTGTTTAAATCACGAAAGTTGATACAGACACGAATATACCCGTTCTTCTTCTGGACTGGAACAATATTAGAAAGCCAAGTACGGTACTTCTCTTCATGAATGAAATTGGCCTCTATAAGCTTCTTAGTTTCAGTGATCACCTGTTGTTCTATCTCCAACCTCATCCTGCGAGGTGCTTGTTTAACAGGGACTGCATCAGGCTTAATGGCTAATTTGTGGACTTCTACATCTGGGTTTAGACCAGGCATCTTAGTGTAGTTCCAGGAAAAGCAATCTCTAAAGTCTGAGAGTAGCTTGATGTATTCTTGAGCCTCTAAGTCAGATAATAAGACACTATGAAAAATATGTCTAGGATCTGATTCAAGGCCTAATTTTACCTCACGCAGTTCGTCCATGACAGAAGTGATGCCATCTTCAAACACGACCCTATCGTAGAGCTTGTTCATCTGACCAGGTCAAGATAACTGCACCCCTCTCTATACAGTCTTCCACGAAAGGGGAAAAATAATGAGGGGCAGTTGTGACCTTATTATCCATAGCGGTCTCCACTGAACCCTAACTCTCAGGACCCAGTGGGGCACCTACACCATGGGATAATGAGGCACACTCACTAGCTCGTGGTGGCATAAAGGTTTTGTATAGAGAAGGCGGAGGGCGACCCCTAACCTGTAGTGCACTACCATCACTAGTGGAGGGGGTAACCGAAGACTTCTGGTGAGACTCCTCAACTCTTATTCGGCGTATCTGGCAGGAAAGGGGTCGTTGACTAGTTGTCTGACCTCTGGGGTCTACTTCCTCTTCTGAGCCACTGTCAAAAACTAAACCACCCTCGGGTATCAAGTACCTACAAAAGGTAGGTAGGGAACTATAATCAGTGAAATTCGGGGCTCACGAGGGAGCTGGGCGATGAGGAGTAATAATCATCTCATCGTCGGAGGAGTCGGACTCGACAGCCAAAGGAGAATCGTAAAGATATGATGGAAGAGGAATTTGAGTGTCGTAGTTTCACGGCGGGAGAGCCGACCCTCTGCCTCTACCTCTACCTCGCTCTCCCCTACCTCTACTAGGGGGAACATCGTGCCCGATTGTAAACTGAAAAGGAGATCTAACAGGATCTGCAGTTGAGGTATCTGCCTCAATACTAACCTATGACAGACCTCGCGCAGGTAGCTGTATAGGACCTTATACAGTACTGGCAGGTATCACCGGTGACTGGGTAGGAGAAGGTTTACTCTTCTTATGAGGTATGTAATGCTTAGCATTATTGTAAATAGAGACCTCATGCACAGAAAAGGGTTGGGTATCCCTGGGAATGGAGTACTTAACTTCATTCCTCATATACTTCATACATTGGTGTAGGGTAGAGGGCACCATTCCATACTCATGGAGTCAAGGCCTTCCTAAGAGAGCCATGTACGAAGTATCAGCCTCGATCACATGAAACTTTGCCTCAGGGAGAAAATTTCCAAACTTCAGAGGCAGGGTGGAAGATCATAAGGCACGCTGTCCTTGGTCATTGAAGCCTTTCAACATAATCTTATCAGAGGTTAACTTCAAATGACCAAGGGAGAGGCTCTTTAAAGTTTCATAGCTTAGAATGTTTACTGAAGCTCCTTGGTCAATGAGGACCCTGTTCAACTCATAACCATTGACTTCAGCAGTGACGTATAAGAGACGATTGTGATCAGAGGTACCCAAGAGGAGATCGTGATTTGAAAAGTTAATGCATGGCATCTCTCTCAAATGGCATGCATCCCCAATAGATTTGAAAGCAAAGAATACATGATAGGACTCTGGTTCGAGTAGTGCTTTTACCAGGGTCTCTCTAAAGTCAGGGGACATCATCAAAATGTCATAGACACTGAGAAGGGCAGGAATTTTTCTTAAATGGGCCAACACATTGTAATCAACCTCCAGCTGAGGGCCTTTCCCTTTCTCCTTAGACTACTTTTGGGAGGAAGGGGTAGGATCGTCCTGCTGGGTGACAATGTTCTTATCTTTTTCTTTTATATTCTTAGCCATTCTAGGTGGGAGAACCTTACCTAAACGCAAGTAAATTTCCTGTATCGATTCATCTTCGATAGGAGATTCACTTGGTTCAGCAGTAATGGCTTGTGTTGGCTCCAAGGAAAGGGACTAGAGTGGGTTCTCGGATTCATCTTCTGAATCCATGTAACAACCACCCTCCGGAATCATAAAGACCGGTTCCTCCTCACACTCAGATTTTTCATCACATTTAACATTATTACAAGAAATATGTAAAATATTAAAAGAGCGAGTGCTAGAAGAAGTGAAAGCAGGAACAGATTACCAGAAGTAGCCAGAATCACATTCTTCTATTATTTTATCATCAGTCGAAGGGAGAACAAAATCCTTCAGCATAAGTATTGGAAGGCACCCTGTCTTCCCCTCAGAAGTTACAACAATCTTTTCCTTTTCTTACATCTTTATATTGCATAAAATAAGAAAAAAAAAAGTGCTCTGTAGGCACTACAACAGAAATAGAAGAAGAAAAAGATGCTGGCAAAGAAACTGGGCTGGCAACTGTCGACTTGGCCTGGGTAGGCCTCCTCTCAACTGCCTCTGAACTCTGAACTATCTGCCGGATCATCTGCTTCATCTTCCGAGAGAGTGCTAGCTGCCACTCTCCCTCAGAACCTCTGGGTGATCTGCTACGACTGCTCTGGCTACCACTCTAACTGTCACTGCAACTACTGGAGCCCGAGATCATCTGAACTGTCTGAGATGTCTTGCCCTTGGGCTGAACCAAGTCACTATCCTGTAGGTGGATCTGTCCACTAGCCATGAGCTTCTCAACTCTATCCTTGAACATATAACAGTCTTCTATAACATGCCCGATATGTCTGTGAAATGGACAATAGAGTGGGTGGTCTGTATCCCCCTCCTCCTCCACTCTACTGTTATTCAGGAATGTTAAAATATTCCTCTTAGTAAGGAATTTGAAAATTTTCTTCACACTTTCTCTTTTAAAGGGATATTCCTTACTAAGCTTCTCCCGTAGGTACTGCTGACTCTCTGGGGTCCTATGGGAGGGTCTAGGCTGCACTGCTGACTTGTCCCGTGTGTGAGATTGCTGAGGCAGTTCTGAACTAACTAAGGGCTTCTTGCCCTTATCTGATGGTCCATATGTACTGTGTACCTCCCCTCTCCTAGGTGGAGGTGCCCCTGAAGACTCCTGCCACTGAGGTCTACGTAAAGGTTGATTCTCAACCTTAGGAGGGACTGCATCGGGTATGCTGTCCTGCAAGCTAATCACCTTTGTCAACAACTTCTGAAAGGTTCTGATGTTGAAACCCTTCAGATAAGGTGCTATTGGACCATCTATGTTCTTCAACAAAATCTCTATTGCATGCTGCTCATGCAACTGGGGCTTACACTGTAGGCTGAGGTTTCTCCATCTAACTATATAATCTGGGAGAGGCTCTCGGGGCCGCTGTCTAGTCACAACTAGCTCTCCAACTGTAACCCGGTGCTCTGCACTAACAAACCTCTGAATAAATAACTGCTCCAACTCTGCGATGGTACGTACTGAAATGTTGGGGAGGTTAGCATACCAGACAAAGGCCACCCCAACTAAACTGCTGACAAAGAGTCTTAACATCAGTGCATCGTTCTCTCCTATGTTACAGCAGATGGCTCTATATTGGGCCACGTACTGCCTTGGGTTCCCAAACCCATCAAAGACTCTGAACCTAGGAGGGACAAAACCAGGGGGTAGGGATCGTGCTCGTACTCTACTGGGTAAGGACACCCCTGCTAATTACCTCTCTAGAATTCCTGGAGGAAATGGCCTGCTCGACCTTCTGTGCTATCAAATCCTGAATCTGCCCCGCTGACAACTGAGCTGACTGACTCTGAACTGGGCTAGTAAAAGTGACTGTTGTAGGTGCCACTGGAACTGCTCTCTGGGCCCTATCTACTCCTACAAGAACTGGTGCTGCTACAGGTGGTGCTACTGGCTCGTCCCTGGACGTAGTAGGAGTGCCTCCGCCCGTCATCTGAGGCACCGCCCCCAAAGCTGTCAACTGTGCTGTAATCGCTGCCATGGCCCTAGCCATCTCTGTCATCTGAGTCTGTAACTGTAGCACTGTGGCATCTGTCTCAACTAATTGGGGAGATCCTCCTACCTCAGCTTCTCCCTGCTCATCATCATCATCTTCCTCTATCTGCTCGTTTGAGTGGCCATGTCTAGTAACCACGTATACTCTGTGCACAACTATATCTCCATCTTACTCCTCCTCGAGTACGTCATCCCCAAGTGCATCATCCTCTTAGAGGGTCTGATGGAAATCCTCCATATATGGACTCAAAGGGGAGGAGGTCCCGTAGGGGCTAAGGGCTGGCTCTGCCTGACCCGGTGAACCATAAAGAGAAACTGCAACATCGTCGTCTGTCGCTGCATCACAGACCATCGGAACTGCCTCTGATCCAGAAGGAACAACTGCCTCTACCTGCTCAACTGTCTGAACTGGCTGTACTGCCTCGACAGGGGACTCTGCGTGTCATCGTCTCCACACCCATCTACAATGATGGGACCCAGTAGGGGCAACTGGCTGCTAAGGGGCTACTACAACTGAAGGGAGTTGGGGTCTGTGAGGCTCCAACTGCTGCCTCTGTCCATGACGATGTGGGCGTCATCCAACAACTGGAGTAACTGTTTGTGGTCTCGCCAACGGAACTTAAGTAACAGGCTGCCTGGGTGGCTGTCCTCTCTGCTACTTGTACCTCTGCCTAGTAGTCTGCCTCTGTAATTGAACGGACGCCTGAGAAATCTGATGGAGTAGCCTCTCCCGACTGATAGGGCCTCGACCCCGCGCTAAGCGGATAATGATCCGAATCCTCTAAGAGAGGGTTCGAGCAGCATCATCCCTGGGGACCCTAGCACGTGGTAAAGTAGTAGTGACAAGAGGGGCCACCGCAATACGAGCAACGTCCTCCTCATCACCACTATGTGTTAGTGGAGAGAAGCGTCCTCGCTGGACTGTTGCTACCTCGGGGGAAACGATAACATCCAGAGTAGGGGAAACTGCAACTGGTCGTGCTGCCCGCTGCCTGGCGACCACTCTCCTCTAAACTGGCTCCTGGAGAGCTAACAAATCTGCCATTCGCTGTCTGTCTGCCTCGGATGTAGCCAACTAAAGTCTACAGTTTCTATTCCTCCGGGTCCTTCTCCCAAGGCTGGAGGCGGAAGATGAAATAACATCTGAACCCACTGCCTGAGTGATAAGGGGAACAGGGACTACAGAAAGCATCGGGGTCTGCTCGAGGGTCTCTGGGTGAGACAATCGAGCGAAAGCTGAAACCCAACTGGAGGAAGGCGAAGGAGCCTCGGTCTAGGCACCCCTCTCCCTAGAGGAAGAAGAAAGGGGAACCCGAACACAAGCTGCCTCTGCCGGAACAACAACAGGGGTAACTACTGCCTGCCGGCACTAATGAGCCAAGGTAGTCTGAACAACAGGTGCGGTAGGCACTGGTCGCCTAACCGCTGGACGAGTGGGCTGAACAGGAAGTGGCCTAGGCATTGGCTGCCTAACCACAGGGTGTGCTGACTGCCCACGAACAAGAGTAGGACGAGCAGGTGCCCGGGCTATCCGCCGAGCAACTGGACGTCTGAAAGGTCGCATGGCTGCGTGAGCTCTCCTCTGGGGAGGAGAGTAGGCAGCAGCCTTAGCAGGGGTCGGCCCGCCAAGAGTGACGAAGGTCGAGTCAGTGAAGGAACCAAAAGTGATTCCTCCAGTGAGAGGACTGGCTAGCAGGGACTTAGAAAGTGTCACCCGCACGTCAGAACCGAAACTGAAAGTAACGGAAGGCACGAAAGAAGCCATGGCACTATCTACCAAGAAGAACAAAAGATATTTGAAATGATTAGTAAGAAATTAAGAGAAGAGGAATGATAGATAGGGGACAGAATGACCTAGAAGGTCGGAAGTATGGAAGCTTAGCTAAGGGAAACCCTAACTAAGAAGAACAGAACGAAAGAAACCTAGCTAGGGGGAAACCCTAACTAAGAAACAGGAACGATCCTAACTAAGGAAGGACCCTAACTAAGAGTGGGACGGACTTAATCTATGGAGTACCAATCCCGGAATACACACAAGAAAGAATAATATAGAATCCAAAGATAGAGAGAAACCTGTCCCACCGTGGTCGCCAGAAACCATTGGACCTCCGAGAGGACTAACAAACATCGCCGCCCCGCGAGGGGAGATGGTATTGCCAATGGGAGGGCAGATTCGATCACACATATGATTAACCATTGAGGATAGTGGCTCTCACCAGCACACCTCGATGGGTAATAATGTGTATGATGTGATCATCTCAACGGGTTTCCCCCACCCAATACATCAGCTCGAGTGGGGTTTATTTGAAAGTGGGATTCGGTTTCCCATGGGCGTAAGCCCCCATGGTTAATTACATCTCAAGCTGGGGCCTGAGAATACTCTCGATTAAGGATTTTACATTACTCTTCCCAAATTGGGATTGGCACATAGGGCGAAGACTAGGAAATCCTACTCGAAGGAAAAAAGAGGATCAACTAGGCTTAGTCAACATGCATGGCTCAAATCAACATCCAGAGGGACTAAGGTAGTGAGAAGAAACTGATAAAGTAAAGGTGATACACTGAGAGCATATAAGAGAGAAAGATGGAAGTGGCGTCATCCATGTGATGTGGATATGTAGGGCTTATGGTCTCTGGAAGACAGAAGACTTACCTACTGATGAGGCGTACTACAAAATAATAGTAGCCTTGAATCCTAGATCTAATGGGTTTAGTTTTCTACAACACTAACACGAGTGTCCTAGCTAATGCAATGTAAAACCTGGACTTACCCCAGCCTGGAAGGGGGAGCTAGCTAACTACTTAATCTCTTTAAAGCCATGCTGCCCAATCATTTAATGAAAGATGAGGGGGTAGGATATAGTTCTTGGAAGTAGGGCTGACGTCTAGAGGATTTCCTAATTGGCCCTGGACTGATGTTGGGTGAATGCTCCTAGAGCTAATGAAATTAAAATTTTGATTTAGTTAGTTTCTAATGCAATGCATGCTAGTTGAAGCTTCCAAATCAGGTATGCATAGAACTTTAAAAAGGCTTATAAAATAATTTTTAGAATTAGACTAGGCTTCCCCAGGTCTGGCACCTCATCCTCATAGGTCAGATTATCCGGACTCTACCCGCAGGTGGGGAAGTGTTTTATAGAAGGAAAGAGAGAAATGTGAAAGTGCAAATAGGTTGTTAGACCTATTTCTCAACGTCCCTAGGCTAACCAAGAGGGGGGGGGGTGAATTGGACCTTTTAAAAATTACTCTTGATATTTTGGAAATTTTACAAGCTAATCGTACAGTACGATCGAACTTCGTACAGTACGAACAGAGATAATTTTTTGCTCTTTCTTTCAACATAGAAATTCAACCACAAAGAAAATAAACTACAAAAAAATAGTAATGCAGAAAATAAACAGTGAACAGAAAACACCAGGATTTATAGTGGTTCGGTCAAACACGACCTACATCCACTTCCTAGAGACACCTTCTCTAGGTATTACACTAAAACCAAGTGACTCTCCTTTTGCCCCCACAGCAAGGCGGAGAAGCCTTTACAAACTCTCTTCCACTAACCCCGGTGCGGCAGAGAACTGTTGTCCTATTCACCCTCCAAGTGCGGCAGAGAACAGTCATCCTTTTCACTCTCCAAGTGCGGCAGAGAATCGTCATCCTTTTCACTCTCCAAGTGTGGCAGAGAACCGTTGTCCTTTTTACTCTCCAAGTGAGACAGAGAACCTTCGTCCTTTTCACTCTCCAAGTGCGGCAGAGAACCGGAATTCTCTCGAACAATGCTCTTGCAGAAGTCTCCAAGGAACTAGGAAGATGCTTGAAGAACAAGTAAAAGAAATCCTCTCAGTTGGATAACCTTGTGAATCTCCTCACAATTCTCTCTTGAAAGATCTCTCAAAACTCACTCCCAAACACTCTCCCAATCACTCTCCTTTCACTTCCCAAAAGAATTTTTGCAGAAGGATCTCTTCTTCAGTCAGTTTTGTGTCATTTTTATACTTTGGACAGAAAAAACCGTCCAAAAATTGAATTTTCAAGTTAAGTCTGTGCTGATCGTCCCGTACGATCGACAATTGTACTGTACGAATAGTTTAAAAATTTGAACAATCCATCCTGTACGACTCATCAGACGAACAAGTCAGAGCCGTTCATACTAACATTTCATCCCGTACGAATGCTTGGAAGATTAAGTCAGTAAGCTTCATCAGAATAATTCGTCCCGTACGATTGCTTGGACGATCAAGTCAGTAATCTTCGTCCGAACAATTCATCCCGTACGAACGCTTGGACGATCAAGTCAGTAAGCTTTGTCCGAATAATTCATCCCGTACGAACGCTTGGACGATCAAGTCAGTGAGCTTCATCTAAACGATTCGTCCCGTACGAACACATAAATGAACCCAATTTCGAGCAGTTCGTACAGCGAAACTCATGTACGAATAGGATTCGTACTGTACGAACATGCCTTAGAAAAACTTTCTTGGCATGTGTGTTCTTTTCGAAGAGCATATTCTAGAGATCGTCCCGTACGATATCTAATCGTACTGTAAGATCAGTTTTAAAAATTTTAAACTTTGTACTCCCCCATTGTGTGTGTGTACACAGTTATCCAACTTACAATCACACTCTCTCAGACTCAAGAAAAAGAAAATTTATAGACTTTATCTATAGTGGACAAGTGAGCTTGAAGTCTTCAATAATCTAGAGTGTGAATTTCCTGAAAAATACTTTTGTACACACAACAAAAAAACTCAAATATATGTTAGAGGATAAAATAGACAAACAATAAGCTTTTGTAATCATCAAAAATCTAAACTTAGATTAGAATTCACATGAACAAACTGATTCTCCCAAATCACAACAATCTCCCCCTTTTTGTTGATGGCAAAACAACTATTGTTTGAAATGATATATATAAAAATAGATCTTCTAACATCCACAAAATGTACTTCCTTTAAATAAAAGATCTACACTCCCCCTAAATAAAAGATTCTTAAAGTTCCCTTAAAGAATTGACTTATCCTATCCCTAAGCTCGGATAGAGAAGTTAACATGAAATACACAAGGGAAGGGAAGGAAAGAGTGTAGAAATGGTAGCACAAAAAAAAATAGCACAAAAAGAGATAAATAAAATAAACAAATACAAACAAAACAAATAAATAGTACAAAGCATACATAACTAAAATAAACAAATAGTACAAAACATACATAACCAAAATAAATAAATAGTATAAAACATACATAACATGCACATAACATAAGTCAAACAATAAAATTCTCCCCCTTTTGCCAACAGCAAAAAGGACACTTAAAAATAGTTGAGAAGTAGAATCATGTTAAATGAAGTCTAACTATAATATTCAATTGAGATGCAAAAACTAAAGACTCAAAAGTGTTAGATTTCAAAGTATGTTAAGGAAAAGAAAAGTTGATCTAAAGTAGTAATGTATTAGACATATTAGTAGTCTCAATTTTTGTATAGAAGGTGAGATAACATTACCAAAATTCTAAGTCTAAAGTGACAATTATTGATTAGTGAAAATAGAGAATAAAAATGCTAAAAGAAAGAACATTTGACGACTTTGCGCATTTTTTCAAAATGTAGGCTAATTTTGTGCCTTATTAACATTTGGCGACATTGCGCATCTTTTATTGGATGACACACTTTGTGTGTCTTTTCACATTTGGCGACATTGCGCATCTTTTCTTGTATGGCACATTTTGTGCATCTTTTCAAGCTTTTCTTTGAATGTAAGATTCTTTCCAAGAATATTATCTCTTAGTCACAAATACAATAATAAACACAAAGATATAGAATGTAAGAATAATGTTAAAACATCAAACATACACAAATTTAGACTAAATAATATATGTCTAAATAAGATTAAGTAAGATCTTCTAATCCACACCAAAATATAACAAAATCTAAAAAATTTGAAAATTTAAAGTTATGCATAGTATTTTTATTGTAATATGAATTCAATTAACATTCTGGATCATTAATCAACTATAGTCAAGTGAAATAAAAAATACAAAAAGAATAAGCACAGAAATACTGGAACATTTCATTACTACTCATTTGAAAAACATACAATATAGCAAGTTTTATATTGAGGCACAATCTCATAAAAAAAACTTGCTTTCAATCCCAGACATAAACTTGACAAAAACATAAAAACAGTCTAATAACTGATAAATGGAACCACAAACACATTCAAGCCAAATAATACAAAAGCGAGCTAGAACTGAGAAGGACCCTGATCCAGAGGAGGAGGTGGTATACCACCGAACAACAAAAAATAGCTGTTAAGAGTAGCAATATTAGTGTTTACAGCATCAAATTGATCATCCTGTTTCTTCAAATGAGCCTCCATGTCATCAAACCTTTGGTCCATTCTATCAAAACACTGGACCATATTTTGATAGAAATCCTGTGATGGTCCAGATGCAGTTGAGGGTGCACCTGAAGGAGCAGAAGCTAAAGGAGGCTCATCATCTGAGCTGTTAGCTGTACCCTCTTTCCCAAATAAATCTCTAAAGGAAGCGTCAGTGAAGTACAGTGGGAGTTCAGAAGGACCAGAAGGATGAACTAGGTTGTATTTTCTCTCTAGGATGTAACACACAACATGTCCTAAACAAAAAATTTTTTCTTCCTCTTCACACTAGCCAAACCAATATCAGACAGATAGTAGATGTAATCTAAGATCAATTGGGCTTCATCTATAGGTTAACCAGTCATGATAAGAAATGTGGTTGAAGAAAGAAGTGGAGTCATATTAACCCGATCTCCTGCTTTAGGAATGATTGATGTCCTAAGCACATGTTGAATTATCCTAGCATTTTGATTCAATGTATCTACCCGGGAGACATGTGTAGGTGTGCTTGCACCTCTAAGAACTCGGTTAATTTCCGACAAATTATTTTCAGGTCTAGTGGAGAAGGTATGAGCTCTAGTCCCTTGAGTTCTAAGATGAACATATTCCCCTAAATCCTCCTTAGTTATCACAACTTTTTGTTTAAGGACAAAAGAAGAAATGGCTGTGTGATCCTCGTTAAAGGTCATGTTGGCCAGGAACACATGAAACAAATCCTTATTGAAAGCATAGATCAAGGTCAAGAGAAAAGAAAAGTGGGTCAAGTCAAAGAGGGGCATAACTGCAAAATGAATATTTTCCTGCAGAAGTATGCGGGAAGGAGTAACCTTAGATGCAGCATACCTAAGGTATGCTTCCTCATTCTCTTCACTAAGGAAGTTATCATCCCAGTTCCTTCTAGACACAGGACCCCTAGCCACTCGTGCTCTTTTTCTACTGCCCGACATCTTCTCTCAAGTCTCTAAAAGGTTCTAGATGGAAAGTAAAATGGAAGAAAATGACCCGCCTTTATATAGAAAAAGCCTGGGATCGTACTGTACGAATCCAATTCATACAAGACGAACTTGACTTCATCCGGGACGAATAAAAATTTTGTCTGGGACGATCAAAAGTAGTCAAAATGAAACAGTTTTTTTGTAAACTGCTCGTCCCGAGGCGTCCTTTCGTACAGGCTTTTTGACTTCCTGATCGTACAAACGATGACGTGTTTGTCTGAGATGATAAGAAAATTTAAGATCATTCAGGCGACGGTTAGGTTCGTCCCTCACGCGAAACGACACATGGATCGTACAGATGAATGACGTATTCATACGTACGATCACCAATAATAACTGCTGCTAACCATATTTTCTCCCAAATCATACAGACAAAGCATATGTATGATTATACGATATCATACAGTACGATATAATATCGTACAGTATGAATAGACACTATAAACTCCCATTACTTCAAAACTTGCATGCTTTTCAACATTCAATTAAGGAATAAAAATACAACAAAAATTTTTATTATTTTTTTTATTATTTTTTTTAATAAAAATATAACAAAAATATCCAATGAACAAACTTAATAAATACAAATAAAAATTACATTTGTAGAATTTTCAATCAAGCATTAAGGTCTATCACACCTAGCCTTATCCTCAGCATGTTAAATGTGTTAAAGGCTAAGGGTTTTGTGAAAAAATCTGCAAGCTGATCTTTAGTAGCGACATGATGTAGTTCAATTTCTCTCTTCGCTACATGATCTCTTATAAAATGAAGCCTTATGTCAATATGCTTGGTTCTAGAATATTGAATAGGATTCTTTGAAATACAAATGGTACTAGTGTTATCACAAAATATTGGAATGTTGCTAACTACAAATCTTAAGTCACTTAATTATTATTTCAACCAAAGCACCTGTGCTACACAACTCCCTAAGGCAATATATTCTGATTCAGCTGTAGAAAGTGCTACTGAATTTTATTTTCTAATGGACCAATATACTAATGAATTTCTAATGAATTGACATGTTTCAGAAGTACTTTTCCTATCCACCCTATAGCCTGCAAAATCTGAATCTGAGTATCCAATAATTTCAAAAGAAGAACTGTTCTTAGGATACCAAATTCCTAAATTTTGAGTTTTCAAAAGATATCTTAAGATCCTTTTTACTGCTGTCAAATGTGATTCTTTTGGATCAGCTTGAAATCTAGCACATAAGCAAACACTAAACATAATGTCAGGTCTGCTAGTAGTTAAATAAAGCAAAGATCTAATTATTTCTCTAAACTTCTTTTGATCAACAGATTTTCCCTTAAGATCCTTATCTAATAGGACTGAGTAACTCATGGGTGTAGTGACTGATTTAGCATTATCCATTTCATACTTTTTGAGGATTTCCTTCACATATTTAGATTGACAAAGAAAGGTTCCTTCCTCATTTTGCTTAATGCTAAAGCCAATAGAATAACTCAAATCACCCATTAAACTCATTTTAAATTCACTACTCATTATTTTTGAAAATTCATCACATAGAGCTTTATGAGTTGATCCAAAAATAATATCATCCATATATATTTGTACAATGAGTATTTCATTTCGAAGTCTTTTTAAAAACAGAGTGCTGTCCACACTTCCTTTAACAAATGATACATTTAATAAGAAAGTGCTTAACCTCTCATATCATGCTCTAGGTGCTTATTTTAATCCATATAATGCCCTTTTTAATTTGAAAATATAATTAGGGTATTTAGGATTTTCAAAGTCAGGAGGTTGCTCAACATAAACATCCTCATCTATCACCCCATTAAGAAAGGCACTCTTGACATCCATCTGATACAATTTAAAATCTTTAAAACAGGCAAAGGCTAATAAAACCCTTATTGCTTCAAGTCTTACTACAGGAGAAAATGTCTCCTCAAAATTAATTCCTTCAATTTAATTATACCCCTTAGCTACTAATCTAACCTTATTTCTCACAACTACTCCTAAATCATTCATCTTGTTTTTGAACACCCACTTAGTCCCAACTACACTTTAATCTTTTAGCCTTTCAATTAACTCCCAAACATCATTTCTCTTGAATTGATTCAACTCCTCTTGCATGGCCAAAATCCAAAATTCATCCAAAAGTGCTTGTTCTATGTTCGTGGGTTCTATCATTGAAATAAATGCTGAATGATTCACTTCTTTCCTCAAACCATGCCTAGTCCTAACTCCTTCACTTGGCTCACCTAAAATTAACTCTTTTGGATGACTCCTTACAAATTTCTATTCTCTAGGCAATTGGTTTTCTTCTTCTTTTTCAACCCTTTCTTCAACTTTTTGATTTTTAAGTTTTTGGGTTATCACCTCAACCTCATCTTCATCCAACTTAGACCTTTTACTATCATAGGATTCATCAAAAACAATATGTGTGGTCTCTTCAACTACCAATGTTCTCTTATTAAAAACTCTATAGGATTTTCCAACACTTGAATATCCTAGAAAGATTCCTTCATCTGATTTCGGATCAAATTTTCCTAGAAGAGTTTTATCATTATTATGTATGAACACTTTACATCTAAAAATATGTAGATGCGAGAGGTTGGGACTTCTACCTTTAAGAAGTTCATAGGGTGTCTTATTCAATTTAGATCTTATGTATACCCTATTCAACACATAACATACTGTACTAACTGCTTCAGCCCAAAAGTATTTAGGAAGTGAATATTCTGCCAACATGGCCCTAGCAGTTTTAACTAATGTCATGTTCTTTCTTTTTACAACTCCATTCTGCTGAGGTGTCCTAGGAGCTGAGAAGTTGTGTTTAATTCAAATAGATTTATAAAAATCATTAAACATTTCATTTTCAAATTCTCCCCAAGATCACTTTGGATACTAACTATTTTAAAACCAAGTTTTCTCTGAATCTAAGTGGCAAAATCTTTGAACTCTTCAAATGATTCACTCTTATGATTCAAAAATTTAATCCAGGTGAATCTAGTATAGTCATCCATAATAGCATACCCAAATCTTTTTCCTCCTAAACTTAAGGTACTAACAGGTCCAAATAAATCCATGTGAAGAATTTCTAAGGGTTTGCTAGTCCTAATTTCCTTGATCGAATTGAAAGAGGATCTCACTTATTTTCCTAGTTGACATGCATCACACAAGTGATCTTTAGTAAAATCTAATTTGGGTACTCCTCTAACTAGTTGCTTTTGAGTAATTTTCCTAAGATTTTTCATGCTAGCATGACAAAGCCTTCTATGCCACAACCATGATTCATCAGATATAGTTTTCAAACACAAGACAGTAGATGGTTTAACAGAATTAAAATCTAGCATGTAAACATTATTCACCCTATCACCATTCAAAACAACTGTTCCATTTAGACTAGTAACACAACTTGTAGGTAAAAACTTTATATGATAGCCCTTATCACATAATTGATTAATACTCAACAGATTGTGTTTTAAATCTTCAACCAACAGTACATTCTCAATAACAAAATTTTCTAAATTTCCAATTATACCTGTACCTACCACTCTCTTGGTGGTATTATCTCCAAGCGTCACCTTGCCTCCATTCTTGGCTTCCAGCGATATAAATTGATTTGTATCTCCAGTCATATGCTTTGAGCAGCCGCTGTCCAGGTACCAAATACTCTCATGAGGTCTTGTGTGAGAGTGTTCCTGCAAAATGATCAAACGTTAGTCTTGGAAACCCAAATAAGTTTGGGTTCACCTCTTGATAATTTTAAACCAGATGCATGAGTGATATGCTGTGATTTATGCATCTTAGGTCTCCATACTAAATGTGATCTATACTTCAAAGTGTAGGTATGGAAAATATATCCTAAACTACCACAAGAAAAACACTTTATCCCTGGAAAGAGATTCACCAATCTATTCTTCCTAAAAATTTTCTTTTTAGATCTTGAGTCAATGTTCTTGTGGTAAGATTCATGAAAATTTTCAAGTTTATGTGGTATTTTATTTTTCTTAAGTGCTTTAATCTATACTTTAAGATAAGCATTAGCACTTTCTAAAATTAAATTGTCAATTTTCAACTTATGCTCTCTAGAATCTGATTTATCCATAAAGGTCTTAAAATCTTTTTCAAGTTTAGTATTTGATAATTTTAAAAGATTATGCTGTTTGTTTAAATCATCATACTCATCCAACAAGGTCATGTGGTTGTTGTCAATTAATGCATGATCTTTTCTAAGGATCTCATAATCTTTCTACAGCTCCATATAATCCAAATTCAACTTAGCATGCAGTTTCTTAAGTTTCCTATATGTAGAGTGTATGCGTTCAGAAACTTTAAATAATTCTTCATAGCTTAAATCACATACCTCATCCTCATCTGAATGGTCAAGTTATCAGCCATTAAGCACAAATTGGTAAATTCCTCTTCTGGTGCTATTTCTGATGAATCTGAAGCTGAGTCCGCCAAGAAAGCTCGTTGTACTCTCTTTTTACCCCTTCTATCCTTTGGTTTCTCCTCGGTCTTCTCCTTGCTAGGATTTCCTTTGAGATTGGGGTAATCTGTCTTGATGTGTGCTGGCTTCCTGCACTCATAGCAAATGACTTCATTTGAAGCCTTGGCATTCTTCTGGAACTTACCTTTATTCCGATGCTGGCATCTTCTCTGCTTCCTTTTTAGGAAACTTCTAAATTGCCTCGTCATCAGGGCAATATCCTCTTCATCCTCAGGTAGTGATTGATTACTTTCAGAGTCTTCCACCTTTAAAGCAATGTTCTTCTCCTTTCGCTTTTCACCTGCATCAATCTGTCTTTGAGTCACCGATTGCTTGTAAGCAATTAGTGATCCAAGAAGATTATCAACAGAATAAACTTTCAAATCTTTAGATTTTATTATTGCAGTTATCTTTGCATCATATGCAGGAGGTAAACAACGTAATATCTTGTTAACTTTCTCAGCATTCGTTAACTCCCTACCTAAAGCAAGCAATGAAGTGGCTATGTGTGTAAAAACAAGTGTACATGTCAGAGATTGATTCATTCTGTTTCATGCGAAAAAGTTCATAGTCGTGCAAGAGAATGTTCAATCTAGTTTGTTTCACTTCATTTGTACCTTCATATGTGATGCAAAGTCTATCCTAAATTTCCTTTCCTGATTTACAGGTAGACACACACATGTAATCTTCTGACTTTAAAGTACAAAAGAAACTATTCAAACACTTAGCATTCAGTTGAGCTAATTCACGTTCTTCTACAGTCCAGTTTGCAAATGGTGTTTGAACTCTAATTCCTTCTACAATCCTAGTTGGTTCAGTATAACCATCCTGAACTAACATCCACATGCGATAGTCAAGTGATTGTAGAAAAGTAGACATATGAGTTTTCCAAAAATCATAAGAAATATTATCAAACAATGGTGGTCTAGTGATCGAGTATCCTTCCATAGTATTTCTATTTCCAAAATTAGCCATGATCAAAATTTTAAAAAGTATTTAAAACAGTTATTTTTGAAATTGGCTCTGATACCACTTGAAAGTGCAAATAGGTTGTTAGACCTATTGCTTAACGTCCCTAGGCTAACCAAGAGGGGGGGTGAATTGGTCCTTTTAAAAATTACTCTTAATATTTTGGAAATTTTACAAGCTAATCGTACAGTACGATCGAACTTTGTATAGTATCAACAGAGATAATTTTTTGCTCTTCCTTTCAACACAGAAATTCAACCACACAAGAAATAAACTGCAGAAAAATAGTAATGCAGAAAATAAACAATGAACAAAAAACACCAGGATTTATAGTGGTTCGGTCAAACACGACCTACATCCACTCCCTAGAGACACCTTCTCTAGGTATTGCACTAAAACCAAGTGACTCTCCTTTTTCCCCCACAGCAAGGCAGAGAAGCCTTTACAAACTCTCTTCCACCAACCCCGGTGCGGCAGAGAACCGTCATCCTTTTCACCCTCCAAGTACGGCAGAGAACCGTCGTCTTTTTCACTCTCCAAGTGCGACAGAGAACCGTCATCCTTTTCACTCTCCAAGTGTGGTAGAGAACCTTCATCCTTTTCACTCTCCAAGTGTGGCAGAGAACCAGAATCCTCTCAAACAATGCTCTTGCAGAAGTCTCCAAGGAACTAGGAAGATGCATGAAGAACAAGTAAAAGAAATCCTCTCAATTAGATAACCTTGTGAATCTCCTCACAATTCTCTCTTGAAAGATCTCTCAAAACTCACTCCCAAACACTCTCCCAATCACTCTCCTTTCACTTCCCAAAAGAATTTTCGTAGAAGGATCTCTCCTTCAGTCAGTTTTGTGTCAATTTTATACTTGGGATAGAAAAAATCGTCCAAAAACTGAATTTTCAAGTTAAGTCCGTGCCGATCGTCCCGTACGATCGACAATCGTACTGTACAAATAGTTCCAAAATTTGAACAATCCGTCCTGTACGACTCATCAGAGGAACAAGTCAGAGCCGTTCATACGAACATTTCATCTCGTACGAACGCTTGGATGATCAAGTCAGTAAGCTTCATCTGAATAATTCATCCCATACGAATGCTTGGACGATCAAGTCAGTAAGCTTCGTCCGAATTACTCGTCTCGTACGAACGCTTGGACGATCAAGTCAGTAAGCTTCGTTTGAATAATTCATCCCATACAAATGCTTGGACGATCAAGTCAGTGAGCTTCGTCTGAACGGTTCATCCCGTACGAACACATAAATGAACCCAACTTCGAGTAGTTCATACAGCAAAACTCATGTACAAATAAGATTCGTACTGTACAAACATGCCTTAGAAAAAATTTCTTGGCATGTGGGTTCTTTTCGGAGAGCATATTCTACAGATCGTCCCGTATGATATCCAATCATACTGTACGATCAGTTTTAAAATTTTTAAACTTTGTAATCCCCCATTGTGTGTGTGTGCACAGTTATCCAACTTACAATCACACTCTCTCAGACTCAAGAAAAAGAAAATTTACAGACTTTATCTACAGTGGACAAGTGAGCTTGAAGTCTTCAACAATTTAGAGTGTGAATTTCCTGAAAAATACTTTTGTACACACAACAAAAACTCAAATATATGTTAGAGGATGAAATATACAAATAATAAGCTTTTGTAATCATCAAAAAACTAAACTTGGATTAGAATTCATATGAACAAACTGATTCTCCCAAAGCACAATAAAATACAATAATATGCATGCGACCCCGGACGATTCCTACAATTTCCTAGATCGTTAAGTTGCTAGATTATTTAAGCCTTAAAACTTTGAATATCAGTTATGAGTAGAAAATTTTTTAGTCCTTAGAGAGCCTAACAAAATCCAGGCTAAAATAAAAACAGCATGACTCCAAAAAACTAAGAAAAGTATACAACCTATGCGTAATCAACATCAAATCAAACGCAGTAAATAATTAAACAAATTAATTAAATATCCATAGGCCAACTGCCCTTAATTACAACTCAGGGTCTGCAGAAAATAAAGTGGTCGGGCACCACTGCCAACAAACTCAGATTTCTAATCCTAGAACAGACACAAGTTATTTTGAGTGGGATACACTTGGTCTTCATCTTCTTGATCTCCTCTTCCTTAGACTTCTTGGATCTCAGCTTCCTTGGACTCCTTGGGTCTCAGCTTCTTAGGACTCCTTGGCTCTCCTCTTCCTTGGACTCCTTGGGTAGTAGATTGATCCAAATTTGGATTTCCAAATAAAAAAGGATTATCCTCATATTGGGTGTCCTTTCCTCTTTGGAATCCAACCTTTGGATCTCAGTATCGCCACTCAAAATAAACTTTCACAGCTTTTAACCAATATTACAATCAATTAAATTAAGTAAAAGCAGTAAATTCTAGATTCTCCTACAAAGTTATCCTAATAAAAATCATCCCAAGCAGTTTAATATATCGCAAGTAATTTATAAGGAAAATGAAATACTCATCACCGTCACGCTTGGCCATGCTCTTAATTATTTGAGGGCTAAGAAATTCTGGAGCACCTGTAGTAATTTATAATAATTTTTAATTAGCCCTCATTTATTTAGGGGGGTTGAGCAATCTCTGAAGCATCTGCATAAAATATCATTAGTATTTTAAGTCACGATTATTGCCCCCCTTTTTATTTAGCACTGCATGAGTATGGCCACCTGAAGAAGACATCATTAGTATCAACATTGATCCTAACCTATGGGTAGTCTATCATGCAATCACATCAAATTCCAGAGTGCAGTAAAAGTAAGCAAACACACCAACAGTTCAATCACAACATGCAGTGAAAACCCGAAAAAGCTCAGCACACAGCAGGAAAAGTAAACACTAACCTAGCCTAAGTCTAGAAGTGGTGCCCTAGCAAATAATTCTATAGTGTGTAGAAACCTGTGTGGCTGAGGTAGATCCTAAGCTGGGTAGTGAGTTACAATTGCCTACTATCCAGGTTTGTTGCAGGTCTGAAGAGGGAGTTTTGATTAAAATCTAAATATTACTGAATTAGGGTCCATCTTAATTAATTTGATGTGTAGGTCAGTTTTAATACTTAGGGTAATGGTGTTTGAAGTTTAAATTACATTAGTGAATTTTAGGAGGTTCGGGGTCCACCTATACATTAGGCAAAAGGGGGTCCAAAATTGACTTTTTTAACAAAGTGGATTTATGGCTAGCTAATATTTTTATAAAATACTAGACCTTAACTTGATCAGTTAGACAGTTAGCATGCCCAGTTTGGACTCTTCTATCCAAAGTTATGAATTTCTAAAGTTTTGGCCTTGTTTTGAACTAAGTTTGATCTAATTGTTGACTTTTTTTATTTAAGTTGATTTTTGGAATTATAATATTTCTAATAACTACTAGGCCCTAGTGTGAGTTGAATGTCTTTGAGTTTGCTGGATTTGGAGTTTCCTACGCAAAGTTATGAATTTTAGAAGTTTCGAGCCCTAGACTATAGGCTATGGTTGACCGAAAAGTTAACTTTTCATTTTAAGCTGATTTCTGGACACCTAATATTTTTAATCAATACTAGACCTTAATTAGAGTTGAATACCTTTTAGTTTTCCCATTTTAGAGTTTTCTGTAATTAGTTACGATTTTTAGAAGTTGGGGCAATTAAATAAATTATTGGAATTGCCTAATTAGGGGTACTTTGGGGGTTTTGGCCCAAATCAGCTCCAACCTAATTGGAATCACCCCCAAAGGTCAATAATGACCTAAGAAGGTGTTCCCAAGTGTTTGGATAAAATTTGGGATTTTTAGTAATTTTTAATGATTTAATTAAAGCAAAAAGGTAATTTTTGATTAAGGTTGAATTAAAGTCCAGATTAATGTCCAATTAAAGAGACCTAATTATCTAAGGTTGGGAATTGAATTCTAGAGAGTTTGAGATATTATGGGTATTTTTCTGATTTAAAATGAATTTATTAGATTTTTCTGAAGTTTCTAAGGCTTAATTAACGGGTAAATTAGGGTTTGCTAATTAAGTGCTTTAAAGAGTCCAAAAAATTCCTAGAAAATTCTAGGGGGTTTCAAATGTCACTAAATATTAGTGTTTAAAGTTTCACAGTAATCCAAAATCTATCCTAGATCCTAGAAATATTCTAAGTTTGCTAGACGGTCCTTAATTGTTGTCCTTAGGGTGTCACTACGTTATATAGGAATAAAATAAAGTAACTAACTCTTAGGCATAACATAGAGGATAAATGCAGCAAATATAAATACACCAAACCATGTCCTTAGATCTAGGAGAGCCTAGGCTAAGTGCTTGTGCAACCTACACATGCAAGGGCTACGAAAACACTAAGCAAAGAAACCTAATGAAGTGATTAGTGAATGATTGGGACACAATCATTCACTAATCCTTCTCTCACATGAATTGCACTTCATATATAGGTCCTAGGTTCAAAATTTCAAAGAGGTAGACCTCCCAAAATTAGGGGATTTAAATAATACTTAATTTTAAAATAATTTTAAAATACATAAATATTATAAATATGTAATAATATAAATTTAAAAAATAAGATAATTGAAAGTAATTCAATTCATGAGCATGGGAGGTCTACCAGCCACCAGGGGGGGTTTAAAATAATTTTATATTTCAAAATAATTGATTATACTAATTATTTAAATAATATTTAAATAATTAAATAACTGAACAGTACAAAAATCATCCAGAGTAGTTAAATTTGAATCCAGAAAGTATTTTTAAATTAAATTTTATATTTTTCTGAAAAATATAAGGTATTGTACATCAAATTCTGATTTAAAATGAGGGAGATATAAATTTTTGAAGTTAAATAGGTTTAAAAGTAATTTTTTAAATAATTTAAAATGATTAATATTTAAAAATACTTAATAAATTTAAAATAAAATCTCTGGATTTCAAAATAAATATAAATAACAGTAATTAAAGTAACTTTAAAATATTAATAATATAATAATAATAGTTAAGGTAATTTTAAAATATTAATAATATAATAACAATGTCGAAATAATAATAATATTATTAATGTAATAATAATATATATAAAAAAAGGTAATATTATTATTAATATAATAATAATATTAAGAATAATAATGATATTACCAATATAATAATAATATTAACGTAATTAATATTATTATTAATCAATAATATTAAACTAATAATATTATAATGGTATTATTAATATAATAGTAATATTAAAATAATTAATATTATTATTAATCAATAATACTAAAATAATATTATTATTATGATATTATTAAAATAATAATATTATAAGGGTAGTTAATAATATTAAAATAATAATATTATAAGGGTATTATAAAAATAATAATATTATTAAAATAATTAATTTTATTATTAATCAATAATATCAAAATAATAATATTAGAGTGATATTATTAAAATAATAATAATACTAAGGTAATTAATATTATTATTAGCCAATATTATAATGATGTTATTAATATAATAATAATATTAAAATAGTTAATATTATTATTAACCAATAATATTAAAATAATAATATTATAATGATATTATTAATATTATAATAATATTATAATAATAATATTAAGATAATTATATTATTAATATAATGATATTATTAAAATAATAAAATATTAATAATATAATAATAATATTAGAGTCAAAATAATAATAATAATAATAATAATAATAATAATAATATAAATAATAATAATATAAATAATATTATAAATAAACTTCAATAATAATAATAAAATAATCATTTTTAAATTCTCTGGATTTTTTTTAAATATTTATTTAAATAATATTATATAAAAAAAGAATTAAAAGAATTAAAATAATTAATTTTATTTAAACAAAACGGTGGCGGCTCTCGATTTGACACCTGGCGGCACGGGATTCGCCTGTTCAAATCGCGGCCAATCATTGCCGGCGGCGCAATTATTGCGCCGCCAAGCAATGATTGCCGCAATCACGCGGCAATCAAGCCACTGACCGCGGCTTACTTAGCCACGTAGGACAGGCGCGGGAGCCGTCCGATCCTCCGCTATCACGGATGGACGGCGCTGATCAAGCCGGATGGCTCGATCTGACGACGGGGAGGACCGCGGGTTGGATCCGAAGGCTGGTCCAGCGAGCTCCAGACCGTTGATCACGAATCCAACGATCCTGGATCGCGCCTTTGCATGTATTAGGGCGAACCGAGAGCTTAAGGCATTTTTTATCTCGTTCTCTCAAACGACTCAACGAAACGCCACGAAATTTTAAACAGATGTAGGGAACATGAAGAGCATTCGTGTGAGGTAATTTTTTACGGTCTAAAACTCACTTTACGAAAAGCTATTTAACCCTAAGTGATCTATGCTAGGGTTTGAATTTTCACCTTGGTTTGTGGATGGATTTGGATGTATAAGGGCTTGTTACACTTGTAGACTGTCCACGCTCCTAATTGTAAAAGAAATCGGGATCAAACGAGCTGTGGATCGAGCGAAAAAAACTTTGGAAGCTTTTGGCCTTCGGTTCGTCGGGGATCTCGCCGGCGGCGGCCTACGCCGGTCGAGTTTGTGTGGGGAAGAGTAGAGGGAGGTTCTAAGAACTCCTCCACAAAGTTTTGAGGGCTGAGGATGCTTGGGGAGAGAATTCGAGCCAAAGATCCCTAAACTAACCCTAATTTCATCTTTTTAAAGCTCTAGAATCAAGATTAATGGCTAGGATCCAATCCATGGTTTGATTAGGAGGTCATTAGGTCTCTAAGGCCGTGGTTTGAGTTGGAGTTGATTAGGAAAGGTTTAAAAGGCCTTAATGGGTCTTAAATAGGTCATTTAGACCCATTAAAGGCTAGGGTTGACCAAGTCAATGCTTGACTTGGTCAAACCAGTCAACTAAGCCCAGGGGATAAGGGTTTGAGCCCAAGGGAAGGTTTGGATTGAGTTGAATTTGAATTAGACTCGTAGGAGTCCATTGGGTCAACTCAGGTTGACCTGGTCAGCTGGGTTGACCCAGTGTTGACCTCATTTTTGTATGAGCTCAGTAGGACCAATCCAGACCTTAGGATCATCCCAATCCTTAGGATTAAATCCTGACCCTAGGATTAATCTAATCCTAGATCAATCCAGATTCAAATCAATCCTGACCCCAGATCAATATAATTTAAGACAAATCTAGATTCTAGGATTCTCCTAGACTTCAGACCCTAGGATCTATTCTAGACCCTAGGATTCTACTTGACTCTAGATCATATGATCCTCTTAGACCTTAGGATTCTCCTAAATCTATCTAGAGCTTAGGATTCTTCTAGATCCTAAGACTATTCTAGATCCCAGGCCCTAGGATTTCCAAACCCTAAGATCTTTCTAGAAATCAAACTTTAGGATCTACTCTAGATCCTAAGATCCTTCTAGATCTTGAATATTAGGATTCCTAGATCTTAGGATTCTTCTAGATTATAGGATTCTTCCAGACCCCAGATCCTAGGATTTCCCTAGGACTTCTAGATTCTAGGATCTTCCCAGACTCTAGTCCCTAGGATCTATTCTAGACCCTAGGATTCCTTAAGCTGATTTGGACCCTAGGACTTATTCTAAACCCTAGGATTCTTCTAGATCAATCCAAGCTTCAATTCAATCTAAAATTAATTCAAATCCTATCATTCAAACTCAAAATCCAGCTTAAAACCAGATTTCCAGATTCAAATCCAAGGCCAAAGGTCTAAATCCTGAAAGCCTTTTCCAGCAAATTTTTGAACACCTCAAAACCCTATCAAATGACCTCTGATTCAGGATCTGTCAGTTCCACAATGATGTGATATGTCTCTAGAGGCAACCCTCCAAATTTGAGCTCATTCTGAGGTCTCTGACCTTAGAAACTGAATTGAAATCCAAAGGCTGTAAAACCTTCAAATATTTACAGTCTATGCCACTGGACCTGCCACCCAGTGGATTTTGATCTTGGAACTTTCCCCAAAGCTCCAAATCACTTCCAGAACTTTGATTATGACTCATTGAGCATTAAAATACATTTTGTTGGACTCAATTTGACCCCCAGTTGACCAGGGGTCAAAATGACCAAAATACCCCTATGGGGTGTGAATACTCACTTTGGTCAAATGAGCTCCAAATCAAATGCAACCACTTCCAGCAAGTTTCAAATATTAAACCAAACTTGTTGGACCCACTTTCAGCCCCTGGGTCAACCTGGTTGATCAAGTCAACCTAGTTTGACCAAATAGGCTTTTATGGGTCAAAATAGGTCATTTTGACTAAATGACCTCCCAGACCTTGGGACCACCACCATTGGTCTCCAAGTATCATTTCAAATCTGTTGAACCCATTTCCAGACCCTGGACCCACCTGGTTGACCAATTCAACCAGAGTTGACCTAAAAGGCCCATTAAGGGCCCAAATAGGTCATTTTGACTAAATGACCTCCCCAGACTTTGAGACCACCACCAGTAAACTCAGAATATCATTCTGAATTGATTGAACCCAATCCCTGATTCTGGGTCAACCTGGTTGACCAAGTCAACCCAGTTGACCAGTTCAACCCTTAAGCTCTTTCAATTTGAATCAAACTTCAAATATGCTCAAGACTCAATCAAACTCCCCTGGCCATACCCATCAATGATTTAGACTTGATTGGACCATTGACCCAGTCAACATGTTGACTTAGTCAACTGAGTCCAACTTTAGTCAAAACTGACTCATTTGAATCAAATCAATGATTTCTAATAGATCAACTCATTTAAAATCTTCAAATCTTTAAATCTATTCTAGTTAATGTTTGGAGTATTCTCTAAATTATTTTGACTCAAAAATATGTCTGGTTTGACTTGGTCAAACCTGACTCATTTGGGTCTTTTTCTTATATTTATTCAAAAAACCTTTATCCCATTCCATCAAACTTTCTTAAACCCATTTCATATGATGTATGGAATATGCCTAAGCCTAGCTTGAGTCAAATCCTAGTCCATTTGACCAAATCAACTCATATGTTTGGCCAAATACCCAAAGTTTGATCAAACCCCACCCTTTGAACCCTCTTTAAATATCAAGCTTACTACATGAAAACTTTTGAAAATTAATTCCAAACTCCTAGGCTTCTCCCCATGCCACCTCAGCTGCCACATGGCATGGAGACCAGTCAAATAGTCAAACCAAGCTTTTGAAGTGGTCAAACTTGGTTAATTAGCCTACTAGAGCTAATACATTCCACACCAAGCCATTCCAGCCACTCTAAACTATCTCCAGAACTTTCTAAATATTGTTAAACCCAGCTCAAGTCTTAAATGAAATCCCTTAATTAACCCATGTGCTCCCAAGGACAAGGCACCTTTACATGTCATTGTACCTTGGTCCTTTGATTCTCCTGCTCCCAACCGCCCTAGGGACAGATGTCTTGATCCTAGCAGACCTCCCAGTCGATCCCAGCCATCCAAATGATCTGGAATCATTTTGACTAGGGCAATACCCCTTTAGAGCCCCCATTCGATTCCACACATTCTCTCACTCTCCCAGCTCCTCCAGACCTAGATCTCAAACTCCCTAAGCTATAAACTCATCCCTCACTCATTCCCAATTAAAACCAAACGTTCAAACCCCGCCGGCCACCTGATTCCGGTGAGCTCAAGTACCTTTCATCCAAGAGGCTGAAGGGTTTGATCTAGACGTCATCTGTTCGTGGAGTCTTCATCAAATATAAGCGAGGACAGACCACGAGTTCAGAGAACTCATTTCCCTTTCAAATCTCTCGGTATATCCTCCTAAAACTCTAGCCCTAGGACAATAGTTTTAGGGTTATTTAACTTTTTTTTTTTAGTTGGCTTTAAGTCGAACTAAGCATCCCACACAATTTCTGTTCACTCAGTTATTCTAGGTTTAAAATTTCATGGCATTTGGTTAACCCGATCGAGCAAACAAGGCGAAAAACCTATTCTAGGGTTTATTCGCACCGCCTGTTTAATACACGCCTTTTGGGCCGTTGATTACATGATCAACGGCCTGGATCGAGTCGCTCCGCGGTTTCATTCGGCTACGGAGGTGATCGGGCTGTCATTTGATCGGTCTAACGTTATCACAATCGTCCGTTTCAAACAATGGAGGATCCAACGGCGCCCACGGCCTGCTGACGTGGTTAAGTGATACCGCGTTCTGCGGTATCATTTCGCCAATCATTGGCGGCGGCGCAATCATTGCGCCGCCACCTAATGATTGGCCCGCGGTTTGGTTCCCCCAATCAAAATGCGCCATGTAGCATCCGGCCGCCGGATTAATAACTAATTAAGGTTTAGTTAATTTTTTAAACCTGTTTTAACATTAGAAACTTTAAAAATTCATTTAAAATTCGATTTTAACCCAAAAATTTAGTATAATATATCAAACTGTTCAAATTTTTAAGCTCTTTATTTTAAAATTAATTTCAAGTTAAAATATTTAATATATTTTGAATAATTTAAAATATTAAATATTTAAGCTTTATTTAATCTTTTATTAAATATTAATTTGAAATATTTTATTAAAAATCAATAAGATATATTAACTATTTTAAATTAAGATTGAATTAATGATTAAATGCTTAATTTTAAAAATAAATTAATTTTTTTTAATATATATATATACATATATAAATTAATAAACTTTAATTAATTAGATAATTCTATAATTAATTAGTATCTATTTGAAAATATATTGACATAATTTTAAATAACTTTAAAATTCCAAGAAATAATTAAGACTTAATTCAATCTACTTTAAGTCTATTTTGAACATTAATTGATATTTTAATTAATTTAAATAATTTAATTTAAGAATCTTAAAATTCAATACAAATTTATTCTAATTCATACAAATATATATATAATACTTCAAATTTTCAGAGAATTAAGAGTGTTAATTTTAAAACTATTTTCAAAAACTCAAAACTTTACTTGTTTGAACTAATTTAAATTGTTTGAATTTTTTTTTAATATTTTATTAATATTTAAATATTATATTAAATATTTTAAAATTTTACAATTCAATCCCAAATTATTTTGAAGATTAGAGGATCTCTCATTAATATGTTAAACCTATTTTGAAAACACCTTAATTATTTTGATTTAAAATTTATATCTATATTTAGGTATATAGGTTTATATAGGTGTATATATGTGTATTTTTTAAATTTTATTTTAAAACTATATACATTTAAACCCTTAAGCATTGAGAGGTCCATTGAAATTCTAAATCTAGATTAAGCTTGGTTGAATAGAATTCATGTGGGTAATGATTAATCAATGAATAATTATTTGGTTAATTATTCATTGATTAATCTTTCAAATAATCAAATTTTAATTTGATTGTATGCTTAAGGACATACACACACCACTTAGTTTAAGGCTCTCTTAGATTTAGGATTGATTATGTTTATATGTGTATATGTCATGCATGTTATGTTAAGCGTTAGCAAAACCTTGATTCAAATCCTATAAACTTAGTGTCATCCTTAAGGACAATAATTAAGGACTTTGAGTAGAAAACTTAGAAAATCTCCAATAATTAGGATATAATTCCAATTGACTTGAAACTCAAACCATTTGAACATAGTGACATATATAACCTTAAAAAAAAATCCTCACTGAATTTTGAAATCATTAAACCTCTTAATTAACCTAATCAAACTTAAATCTTAATTAAGCCCTTAAACCTTCCAGAAATTCTAATAAATCAAGATTAATCCCAAAAATTACACATAATACCTCAAACTAACCAGAATTAAACCCTTAATCAATGAAAAATAAAAGCCCTTGACTGGACTTTAAAATCAAGTTTAATTTAAGTTTAATTGAAATTGAATATTCAACTAATTTAATTAATTAAAAATAATTAAAAATTCCAAAAATTTCTCAAACACTTGTAGATCATTCCTTAGGTCATTCCTGACCTTTGGAATTGATTTCAAGAAGTTTGGAAGTCATTTGGATTCAAATCATAAAAATGGCTTTAATTAAATAATTTTAAAAATTCAATAAATACTCAAAACTTCAAAAATTCATAACTAATTCAAATGAACTCCAAATTGAGCAAACTCAAAGGCATACAACTCATAATAAGGTCTAATATTTATTAAAAATGTTAAGTTTCCAGAAATCAAATAAATTCTAAAAAAGTCAACTTTTGGTCAAACTTAGTTCAAAATCAAGTCAAAACTTCAAACCTTCATAATAAAATATAGAAAAATCCAATTTCAGTGTACTTACTGTCTAATTGATCGTATTAAGGTCTAGTATTTTAATAAAATATTAACTTTCCAGAAAACTCTTTAAATCAAAAAGTCAATTTTTAACCCCTTAATTAAATGATTAAAATAATCCAGAAAATTCCAAAATCCAATAAATTATCAAAAATTCCAGAAAATCTTAAATCAACATTAAAACCAGCAACCAACCAATTCTAATTAAAATTAATCAACTTTTAAACCTTAATCAAACTCAAATCACTTAATTATATCGGATACCACTAGGTAACCCAGGCCTACGAGGCTATTAAATTAGTCCCAAGGAAGGTGAAATAAACTTCACGGCCTCGGTGTGAAACAAAGGTGGTATCCAACAAACAATTAAAATCAAGTTTAAAATCAATTTTAAGTCATTAATATTTAAATTCAAATTAAATCTTCCCTTAAGCCTTCAACCAACTAGAACTTTAAATAACTTCAATCAAATACCCTATCTAGGATATATCAAAACCACACAACCTTTACACACACTTTAGATGGTTTGCTAGGACAACCAACTCTAGTCTTAGGCTAAGCCGGTGTTTATTTTTCTGCTGTGTGCCGGGTTTTCGAGCTTTTACTACATGCTGTTTGCTAGTGGTAGGCTTAATGTGATTGTTTATTTATTTACTGCACTCTGTGATATGGTTGATTATACGTTAGATCTACCCCTAGGTTAGGAACGATCTATACTAATTCAATCTTATACAGGTGGCCATGCTCATGCAGGGCAATAAATTAAAGGGGGCAAAAATCATTAATATTAAAATTGCACAGGTGCTCCAGAAAATTGCTTAAGTCCCCCTTTAAATCAAAAAGAGCATGGCCAAGCTTGGTTGTGATTGAGTATTTTAATTTCAAATATATAACTGCTTGGGATGTCAAATATAAACTGCTGATTATTAGGATAACCCTGCAGGTTGTTGAGTCTAGATTTTTTTTAATTTTAATTGATGTAATTTGATTTAACTTGAGTTTTAATGTTTAAAGTGCTTTGAGATTGAGATGTTTACACATCCAATTTGGAATCCAAAGAGGAATGAACATCCCTTAGGGGAGAATTCCTATCCATTTGGAGATCCAACTTAGGATGAAGTTTAAATATCTAAAGAGAAAAGATAACACCCCTATTCAGGGGGAGTTTCTTTTCATTTGGATATCTAGACCCGACGATCCAAGGAATTCTAAGGAGACAAAGAAGTGAAGAACGAGAAGAATCTCAAATCTCAAAGTCACTTGAGTCTTAGGAGTAGAATCCGGGTTGTAGTCAGTGGTACCCGGCCACTTTACTTTACTGCAGATCCTGGGTTGTATAATTAAAAGGCACTTACCTATGGACTTTCAGTTTGAGCATTTATTTAATTAATTTAATTATTTGATTGATTTGATTACTTGATATTGATTGCGATTAAGGACCAGCATGCTTTTAGTAGTTTATTTGGCGTTCTTGCATGTCAATTTTGATTTAGCCTGGAACCCGATCGGAGGCTCGTGAGGGTACGGTCATCAACCTTTTCTACTTAAACAAAATTTAAAATTTTTAAGCTCAGATAGAAACTCTAACGCTCTTAAGAAGTAAGCCCGGACTCGCCGGGGGTTTTTCATGCATTCATATTAACTTTTCTCTACCTTGTTAGGCACCTCCCCGGCTGCGGGTTATGGCAGACCACCTGACCTATTAGGGTGCAGTTCTGTTTAAGAGGATGTTGTGTAATCTCTAGGATAAAATCTATTTTTAAGCCTGATTTTAAAACTGCTACATTTTGATTTAAGCATTTCATCGAGTCAACTAGCATGCATTGCATTAGATACAAATTAAAATTGAGTCTAAATCTTTAATTGCATTTCTAGCTTAAGCATTTAACCTAACATATGTCAAGGGGTCAATTAGGATCTGCTCTAGATATCGACCCCTATTCTTTAAACCAATCTTAATCAATGTCCCTAATCACTCTATATTTAAAAGACTTTGATTCATGATTTTTAAAAGCGTTTAGGTGGTTTAGCTGGCTCCCCAATCCAGGCCGGGGTAAGTCCAGGATTGTATTGTATTAGTTAGGTTTCGGGTCACTGGTTCTCAGTACCCATTTTAGACTTAGGTTCTGATGCATGTTTTCAATCTTAAAACCTCAATCTTCCGAGAATCTGATTCCCACCTTCTAATAAAATTGATCACTTAAACATTAAATCCCTTTCAATCAAATTCAAGCCTAACACTTAGGATAGTTTGAGGTGTTTCTGAAGTAATTCATAATCTCAAAACACCTCCTACTCTTCTTCCTTTGACTCCAGAAATAAGTGTTCAACCTTGAACCAATCCCTGTTGAATTTCCAGTCCCTTAACCTTCCTTGATATCAAGCTTTGAATTCTTTAATCAAATTCGTATCGCTATTTTAATCGAGAGATTCGTAGGAAATTTTTTGGTTTCCTACGATGTAATTAACTACGAGGGCTTGCGCTCGTAGGAGATTTAGAAACCCAGACTTGATTTTCAAAATTAAGTTTTCAAAACCTTCAATTGATTATCTTTGGGAAATCAAAACAAAAATGGCAATCATTATTTTCATATTTAAACTATCGATAATGATTGATATCTTCTTTCTTCGGATAGATATGTCAATTACAATCATAGTTTTGATTATGAAATTAATGATCCATCTATTCAGATTAGCATAGTCAAACATTGAATTAAACATCATTTTGATCTTTCGAGATCGTATGTTGTTTCTCCTTGAGTTTGGCTACGATAATCAGAATAAATTCAAGATTTGTAATCTGAACCTATTAGTGAACGATATGTTCACCTTTTGAGGTGATATATCATTCATAATCAGTGTTCGATTATAAAATTAAAATTCCAGAAATTTAATTTTCCCAAAGAGAATTAAACCCTTTTCTTAAAACTATATTTTTCAATCACATCAAAAAATGGCGACTCCGCTGGGGACTATCTCTCTCTCCATCTTTAATAGCGCTACGAATTTTGTTACATCTTTAGTTTTGACTACCTTTCTTCTGTTGGTCCCTCTCCCATTTCTTTCTTGGGTGGGTGTGGCCAACTCAATTAAGACATGTGAAAAGAGAGGTGAGTGTAGGAAACCTCCCTCCAAGTCTAGCTTTGACATTTTGCCTCCAAGTTCATTGGTAGAGCGAAAGAGTCAAGCTGAGCTTTTTAAGGTCTTTCTGTACATGTTGCAAACTTGCATGCAAATAAATCATAGCGTGCTAAGTTTCACAATTTACAGAAGATTTCTTTAACTTCAAAGTCATAGTTTCAAATGTCTAGCAAAATCTCATCTTCTTCAAATCTTAATTGATTCCTATATCCTGCACTACATACAGGGTTGTAATTCTTATAATTCAATATGTTTGATAGGATATAGACCTCTCTTTCAAATTTTCATTCGAAGTTTGAAATCTTCTGGTTATCTAACTTTCGACATTTCAACCCCGAATCACCCGTCAGAATGAAAGAGTCGGGTTAGTTCTTTTAGCGTCCCCCTATTTAAAATCTTTTGTAATCGTTATGTTGAACACACGTTCAACACTTCGAGTTTCAAAATAAGGGGAGATGCAGCCGGATTTTCAAAATTTTCAAACCTCTTTTCAAAATCAATCAAGTTCAAAATGCATTGCCATATATTTCTCTATAACAATTGTTGTAGCTTAATATATGCAATCTTTATTCAAATTTTTCCGGATAAATTAATCTTTGACATTTCATTTTAAATCATTCTTTTAAAATGTAAAGAGTCAAGTACTTTTCCCTAGTTCTTCCCTAACATTTGTAAATCGTCGAGTTGAGTGCAAATTTAACACCTTGAGTTTCAAAAATAAGGGGAGGTGCTGCTGGAAATTCAAATTTTCAAAAATATCCGTTCAATTCTCTTCAAGTTTTAATCGTCACTTGTCGAATGTTCCTCTATAATACCTCTTGTAGATTAACATTGACAATTCAAATTCAATATTTTATTTTCAATATCTTTCAAATCTTTAAACTCTGACATTTTATCTTAGATAAGATATAAAGAGTCGAGTTCCTTCCTGTAAAATCTTCCCTAATGTTTGTAAACTGTCTTGTTGAATGCAAATTCAACACCTCGAGTTTCAAAAATAAGGGGAGATGCTGCCGGATTTTTGAATCACTTAAATTTCCTTTCAATTCGAAATCAATTTTCACTGTCACATGTAATACTACAATATTCTCTTATAGTATAACATGTATCATTTCCAGAATCAAATTTAATCATCTAGTTTTTCCATCAAGTCATACCTCTGACATCTTATCCCTAGCCTAATCAGTGGGATAAGAGAGTCGAGTCAAAACTCCTTGACTTTCTTTGATATTTTGTTAATTATTAAGTTGGAATCAAATCCGACTTATTGGTTTCAAATAGTCAAAGAAAATCTTTCAATCTTCAAAATTTCAAACCCCCGTTAAATCCTTTCAAATCAAATCCAGCCCATTGTTGTTATACGTTCTCTACAACATTCTCTTGTAGTTGAACATATATAACAAAAATTCAAATTTTCTTCAAGTCAAAATTGATATCTATACTTTATCACTACATATCGGATTATAATTCCTATAATTCGATTTATGTGATAAAATATAGAAAATTTCTTATCAAAATTCAAATTCAAAAGTTTGATTCAAATCTTCTCTTTCAAATTTCAGACAATCAAATCTTCTGCAATGGCTGGAAAACTTCTGTTCTCAATTGACCAAGATCTTCAAGTCGAAGAGTTAATCCATAGCAGTACAATTCAATTTGGAATGGGTTTCAAGACTCTGAAACTGTCTGTGAATGGTGGAACAATCATTAATCTCGCTGCTAAGGGCGAGAATGGTCCAGTAGTGGAACTAGCTGTGGGAGCTACGAGTGACCTTCCCCCAGTGTTGGAACTGGCAGCAGGTGCCACCCTTACACCTTCTGTACCCTCAGTCCAAAGTGAGGACAAGAAAATCGAGGTGAAGTCAACTGTTGAGAAATGGTCTTCTAGTTCTACAGCAATGTTTGGCACTAAGAGTGCTGGGAAGAACTACCTGAGAAGGATAAGGAAGAAAATTACCAAGTCAAGGAAGATAGCTGAACAGAAAGCCCTGAGTTTAGTTGAGCCTGAGGCTGCTGAAGAGTTGCCTATCCCTGCCTCTTCTCCACTCCTTAAAGGGAGTCATTTTCACCCCCTCGCAGCTGCTGCAGGGGAGGAGAGAGTCACGTGGATTGCTAGCTCTCCACCTAGCCCAGTCGACTATACTGTTAAGAGAACCACTAAGGAGAAGAACACTTTAAGAACCAGGATATTGAGGAACATCATTCACACCTGTGCTGCTGAGATAGGTCAGACCAAAGAATAATATGTGAGACATCTGAAGGGGGTGATCTCACACAAGCTTGAGAAAGAAGTTTTAAAGGAAGAAAAATCTGAAGCAAAAAACCTGACTCCTCAGCCGGTGAGGAGAAACAAAAAGTTTGTTAAGCAACCAGTTGCCTCAGTCTTAGTGGATGGATATCACTGGGTGCCTCGTCTCCCAACTGCCAAAACTGAGGAGATAGTTTTAACTGGGTCTGGTAGGAGTCACCCTCTCAGTGGTAGACCCCCAGTTCCCCCTTCAAGACTTTCAAAGTTGGCCCTTGTGATAGCCAAATCAAAAGAAATCATCAAAGACTTACAGCCAGTCGATGTTAAGGGCAAGAGGCCCATACCTTTGGATGAACCTTATGTGCCAATGAAGATAAGTAGAACTGTTGGGATTCAGATTAGAGATATACCAGTTCAGTCACCAGTTTAGTTATCAGTCCAGTCACCTGTTAAGATCCCCCGACTCCTTAGTCAGGGATGTGAGGATTCTCCTCAGATTGATGTTGTGGTTCCCACAAGTCAAACTCCTTCGTCACCTGATAGGTTAGATATCCCTCACCCTGTTGAGGATGCCACCCTCGCGACTACCGACCCCGGGACAGTCGGAGGGGAGGGGACAGAACTTGAGGATGATCAAGAGATGTTAGATCAGTTAGTGGCAGAACCTACTGCTGATGACTTGAAAATTCAAGAGGTCCTCACCCAGTTCGGAGATGAGAAATTTGAAGAGATGATTAACTATAAGGGGTACCTACCAATCGATCTCGAATCAATTGAGGGTAGACCGGTCGATGAGGTGGTATAAGAAATAAGGGACATACTTAAAAATAAGGCAATTGAAGCCTTTGATCCAGAAGCAGATGATCTGATGGAAGAAGATTCAGCTGGGAACATTTGTATGGTTGAGACCAGAGCATCGAATAAAGATGCTGAGCCTTCAAGACACCGATCTGGTAAGGAAGAAGCCTCTGCAGCAGTAGATTCAGACTCTGATTGATCAATTAAATTGAATGAGAAAGATGAATACATCAAGAGTCTGGAAAGTAAAATTGAACAGATGATGCTCAGAATGGAACAGATGTAAAATCAGATGATCAAAGCACAGCAATCTCAATCCGAGCAGTTGCAACCTACAACACACACAGTGGGTGAGCACAGCAGGAAAACAGAATCAAGTCCTAGAACTCCAGAGGTTGCTTCCCCAACCTCTCCAGCTGACAAAGATATCCGCCAGATGATCGAAACCCAGGTAAGGGAGGCCTTAGCCCATTCTCAAGGGACTGTATCTATTCCAAAGGGTAGACCCTACCCTGAAGAATATGATTCAGTTTCTTATCCTAAAGGCTTTGTGCCACCTTCATTCAAAGTTTTTAGTGGTTTAGAAAACCCAAGACAGCACCTGGCCCACTTCCGAGCGAGTTGTTGCAACGCAGGAGGGTCAGATGCTCTACTCTTTCGCCAGTTTGTGAGTAGTCTATCCGGTATTGCTTTTGAGTGGTACGTAGATTTACCTAATGGTTCAGTGAAAACATTCACAGAGCTCGAGAGTCTATTCTTAAAGAGATTCTCAAGAGCTCAGCAGCGTGTAACCGTTGGTGATCTCGTCATCGAAAAACAAAAACCGGGAGAGTCTTTGGTTGAGTATATCTTGAGATGGCGAAATCTCTCGATGAAGTGTGAACCCCAGTTGTAAGAGCAACATGCAGTGGAGATTCTTTTAAAGAATATCCACGGGCCTATTGCTTTTCTCCTGAAGGGTTTCACTATCAAAACCTTCGAAAAACTTTTGAATAAGGCTAGTAATCTACAGGAAGAGGCTTCCAAAATGCCATTCCTGAAGGATTCTACTGAGAAAAAGAAAGCTAGCAAACCATTGAAGTCCTTTGAAAAGAGAACAGCAATGGTTTCAGCTGTTGATAAGGGGAAGAAACCAATGAATGTTCAGTCCAGTAATTCTCCAACACAACAAACTCAGAAATCTCCACCTTTTCAGGTAACTTCTCAACCTACAAGAGATTCTCACCCGATTTCTTTCAAAGAGAGATTGGCTCGTACATATCCATTTAAAAGGGAGTCGGTGAGAAAGATCTTTAAAAGTCTTCAGAAGAAGCCAGATTTTTGATTGCCGGAGGCCAAGAAGCCGGAAGAGGCAAATAAGAAGGATGATCCAACTTTTTGCCCCTACCATCGCATGTTGGGCCACACAATCGAAGACTGCATTGTCTTCAAAGATTGGCTAGAAAAGAACTTCCGTCAAGGTAATATTATAATTCCAAAGGAGTACCTGGTCGATCCGGATCAGGGGACTATCAAATCTATCTCAGGTATGAATTCTAACTCTTCTCTGTCCATTGAAGATGGTTGGGATATAGCACTATCCCGGGCATTTAAAAAATCGATTAATAAATCTTTTCATCTTGCTCAACAGTTACCGACGAGAGCCCGGGACCCGATCTGGGAGGTTGACCTCGAGGCTTCGCAGGAGGACGTTGGGACAGTTTTCTCTCCAGTAGTATTAGGAACTACTGTATTAAATAAAAATGAAAAGAGTAAACTTTCTGTAGAGAGGAAATTTGTTGATGAGAGATCTGTACAAGTGGTTGATGGTGGCTCAAAACCTCTATCACCATTGAAATTATCTGACTTTTACTTTGCCCCATCAAAGGCAAAGGGTCGAAAATTAAATAAAAAGTCTGATCCTTCTGCTCATATTTTGATGATTAATGTTGAGAATGAAGATGTAAATGACTCTTCTGTTGAAAATAATCAAGAACAAGTTGAGATCAATCAAGAAATTCAAACACTCAACTCTCCAGATTTGACTCTTCAAGAGAGAAACGAATCTGATGTCTTATCAGATAGTGAAACCCCTGAAATTAACTTTCAAGGGAGTCCTGTCGTGATAGACTTTTCAGATTCAGACTCTCGCTCAGATAACGACAATCAATCGCCTAAGGAGAGTGTAGACTCCCCTGTAGTGTTCTTCCGATGAAGTCGTGCAAGTACAACTACGTGGTGGGAAGGTCTTACCCCCTAGGCTACCTCCTCAGGATAAAGGAAAACAAGTTGTTTCTGATGATCCAATTCAAATCCCCGCTCAACAATCAACTCTAATTCTTTCAAATTCACCAGGTCCCAACGTTAATGTTCCAAGTGTTGATTACAATATCTTAGCTCACCTTAGGAAGTTGCCCGCCAAATTGAGCATTTATGATGCCCTTGTCCTTTCAAAAGAGATGAGGGAGACTCTGATTAAAGCACTTCTCGACCCAGAGATTTGCTTAGCTCAATTAGCCTCAATTCCGAGGAAGAAGCTTTGTACTTTAAGGAAATCCCTGGGGTTACCTTCTCTGACGAAGATTTACTCCTTGGAACTGCCGACCACAATCGTCCACTTTACATCACAGTAAATGTGGGCAAGTTTAAGTTATCAAGAGTTCTAGTTGACCCGGGTGCATCGGTCAACGTGATGAACATAAAGACTCTCGCATACCTTAGAATTGATACTAGCAAGCTCTCAACTGACAAGTTAGTGCTTCGTGGGTTCAATGAAAAGGGCGAGAAGGCTTTAGGTTCAGTTACCCTTCTTCTAGAGGTAGGAGAATTGAAAACTGAAGCGAAATTTCATATAATTGATTTGGCAACATCCTTTAACGCGCTCCTAGGAAGGCCCTGGATCCATGAGTATAGGATGGTTCCTTCTACCCTACATCAATGCATCAAGTACCAACGAGATGGCATCGAGTTTGAAATTAAGGGTGATCTGTAACCATTCTCTATTCACGAGATCAGAATCTACGAGGATGCAGCGTACTACGTACCTAAAGGGTCCAATACCTGTTCTAAGGTAGAGATCAACGTCAGGGAGGAAAAAGCAGAAAATCAAAGTTCAAAAACAATTCAAAGATTGAGAAAAGAAAAAGTCAAAAATCAAAAGAGACAAAACTCAAGTAGTGAAGACGACATCGAGCGGGTAATCTTCAGGCCTCCAAACATTATACCTCAAAGAGGTGGGAGGATGGCCCAAAGAGCACGCGGTCGAGGTCGCCCTTCAATTGAAAAAAGAAATTCCCCGATCTATGTCGAACTTGAAACAAGTTCTGATGAAGATTCAAGAAAAAGGGGTGCCAAATTTGCTTTTGACTATACAAAAATCAATCCTCCTCCGAAGTTTGATCTCACTTTAGAATTGGATAGCGACCAGGAGGATACAAAATTAAATATTCAAAGTGACGAGCCTGAATTGAGTTTGTATGAAAAGCTTAATAGAACGGTTGAATCCTTAACCTTAACCCCACTGTCTGCTGACAGGGTCTCAGAGTTAGTAATTAAGGATGCTCCGAACTTAGATGGAGAAGTAAGGAAAGCCAAGAAGTTCTTCCCTGGCTCTTCCTCCTCAAGGAATGAAGATGATGTAATCCTTGAGGAAGCAAATTTCAATGAATTAATGGAATTACCTTTTGGCTACTTTCCTGCTGGTGTTAAATCTCTTATTTCTAAAGGTTTTGCTCCGAGTCAATGGACTAAGGGTCAGGCTAGATACCACGAAAGTCTTTGGAATTCAAAATTTAATAAACATTGGACTAGTGGTATCGGCTTTAGTACCGTTAGATCATTTGACGATGATGAATTTTGTTTAATGATAACTAGTCGTCCTGAATTTAAAAATGTCCCTACTGAAGTCATTGATTCATTCGATGGACTTTGTTTGGAGACTTTTGATGATTCTGACGAACTTCAAGTTTGGGATGCACCCCCTGAATTCGAAGAAGAAATTAAATCAACAGTCGATGAACTTAAAGAAATCAACCTTGGAACAGAGGATGACCCTCGCCCACTTTCATAAGTTCTTTGTTGAGTGAGGATGAGTCTAAGGATCTAATTCAACTTCTATTCGAGTTTAAGGATTGCTTCGCTTGGACATACGATGAAATGCCGGGGTTGTCCGCTGACGTAGCAGTCCATAAACTTGGAATCCGGCATGATGCTATTCCTGTCAAACAAGCTCCATGACGTATGCGTCTGGAGATCGAACAACAAGTCATTTCTGAAGTCAAGAAGTTGGCAGAGGCAGGATTTATTCGAGAAGAAAAATATCCTTCTTGGGTAGCCAGCGTCGTGCCAGTTCGAAAGAAAAATGGTCAAATCCGAGTCTGTGTTGACTATAGAGACCTGAACAAGGCATGTCCTAAGGATGAATTTCCTTTGCCAATCCCAGAACTCATGGTGGAATTGCCTCCTTGCACGTTGTTTTCTCCTTTATGGATGGCTCGTCTGGTTATAATCAAATCAAGATGGCCCTAGAAGATGAGAGAAACACTGCATTCAGAAGTCCTATAGGGATCTTTTATTATAAAGTGATGCCCTTTGGCCTCAAAAATGCTGGTGCAACCTACCAGCGGGCCATGACTCACATCTTTGATGACTTAATACATAATCAAGTCGAATGTTACATCGATGATTTAGTTGTCAAGAGTAGAGTGAAAGAGGCTCATCTTTATGATTTAAGAACTATTTTCGAGCGGTTGCGCCGCTACGACCTTAAAATGAATCCCTTGAAGTGCGCTTTCGACGTCACGTCAGGGAAGTTCTTAGGTTTCATAGCTAGGCACCGTGGAATCGAAATTGATCCTGCCAAAATTGAAGCTATCTTAAATATGCCGCCTCCTAAGTGTCTCACTCAACTGAGATCTCTCCAGGGCAGGCTGGCGTATATAAGAAGATTCATTTCTAATCTTTCTGGAAGATGTCAACCATTCTTTGTCCTAGCTAAAAAGGACGCCAAATTCATCTGGGACGAGAAATATCAAAATGCTTTCAAAAATATCAAATAATACCTGACAAATCCGCCAGTTTTGGCAGCCCCCATTCCGGGAAGACCTTTAATCCTTTACACTGCAGCCCTTGACGAATCTCTTGGGGCTCTTCTAGCTCAAATAAATGACGATGGGAAAGAGAATGCCCTCTACTACCTGAGTCGGAGATTACTCCCAACGAAAATCTGATATCCTGCAATTGAGAAACATTGCCTTGCCTTAGTCTTTGCAGCACAAAAACTAAGACATTACATGCTTTCTCATCAGGTCAGTCTGATTTCCAGTGTCAACCCCCTGCAATATCTTATGACCCGGCCCACGTTGTCAGGACGTCTGGCTCGTTGGTCTATGATATTGTTACAATTTAAAATCACTTTCATTCTCCTGCGTGCTGTGAAAGGGCAGGCCGTCGCCGATTTCCTTGCGGCACACCCGCTACCGGCGGAATCTCCTCTAAACGATGATTTACCTGACGAGCAAATCATGAGTTTCAAGGAATCCAATACTCAAACCTGGGAAATGTATTTTGATGGTGCAGCGTCCTCTCAAAGGGGCAAAACACCTCAATCCACTATTCCTAGAAAAGCCGGAGTCGGTCTGGTTTTCATAACACCGGATAAGGGAATGATGCACTTTTCCTACCATTTATCAGAACCTTGTACGAACAACGAAGCTGAGTACGAAGCTTTGATAACTGGTCTGGAACTTGCAATCCTAATGGAGATTAAAGAGATTAAGATCTATGGTGACTCTCAACTGGTGATCAACCAAGTTGCAGGGACCTATAAGGTTTTGAATCCTAAACTCCTGAAATATCACCAATACACAATGCACCTACTCGAGAAAATTCCCATTGTAACTATGTATAGGGTTCCTCACGGAAGCAATTCCTCAGCGGATGCCCTAGCAAAGATTACAAAGGAATTTGCTTGCCCAGAAGAAGATTTCATCCCTATAGAAGTTCAGGGTCGTCAAGTCCTGTCCCCTGTAGACATGGAATACCTCAACAATCAATCCTCCCAGGTCCTTTCTACATCTTCAGAAGTCGATGAAGAACAAGATTGGAGACAACCAATAATCAAGTATTTGCAAGAAGGCAAGCTTCCCCACGACAGGTCTCTTGCCAATCAAATTAAGAAACGTGCCCTATCATATGCACTAGTCAACGATACGTTGTACCGACGATCGTTCGATCAGATGTGGCTCCGTTGTTTAGACAAATGAGAGGCCCTGAAGATCGTTAACGAAGTCCATGCTGGACTGTGCGGTGCTCATCAATCGGGTCCTAAGATGAAAATGAAAATCAAAAGACTTGGTTATTACTGGCCTACGATGATTGAAGATTGTATAAAAATTGCAAAATATTGTCATCAATGCCAAGTTCATGGTGTAGTTTTACATCAGCCGCCTAATGTGTTTCATCCTACGATAGCCTCGTGGCCCTTCGAAAGTTGGGGCACGGATATCGTCGGGCCAATTGACCCTCCTTCTTCAAGGGGTCATCGCTTCATCCTAGCAGCGACTGATTACTTTTCAAAGTGGGCAGAAGCAGTACCACTAAGAAATGTAACATCACATCATGTAATGAAATTCTTTCGTGACCATATCGTATATCGATTCGGCGTGCCTCGCAGAATTATATCTGATAATGGGTCCGCTTTCAAGTCTACAAAAATCAATAACTTTGCAAGTCGCCACGGTATTGATTGGAGATACTCAACGATCTATTACCCACGGGCTAATGGATTAGCTTAGGCCTTCAATAAAACCCTGGTACAAATCATCAAAAAGATCCTGGATGACAATAAACATCAGTGGGATGAGAGGTTGGTGGAAGCTCTGTGAGCCTACAGGACCACATATCGAACCCCGACCCAATCCACACCGTTTGCACTAGTGTATGGGTCCGAGGCCGTACTCTCTGGAAATTCAAATCCCTTCACTCAGAACTGCAGTCCAAAATCAGATCACAACAGAACAGAATGCACAACTTCGACTTGAAGAACTTGAGGGTCTTGAAGAACGTCGTCTCCAGGCCCAGCAGAATCTAGAACTTTATAAAGCCAGAATGGTTCAAGCTCATGATAAGTTAGTGCGACCTAGAACCTTCCGAGTAGGCGACTTGGTCTTGGTTCTTCGGAGGCCTATCTTAGCCCACCGAAAGCTCGGTGGAAAGTTTGAACCAACCTGGGAAGGACCCTTCGTAGTGGAAACAGTTTACGAAGGAGGCTCGAATCAGCTAGTGGATTGTAAAGGAGATCACCCAATACTTCCTGTAAACAGGCAATTCCTGAAAAAATACTATGCTTGATATAGCTCGAATTTTGAATCAATAAAATTTTTAAATTTTGAATCTATTCAGCTCAATTTTGTCCAAGTTTTTCAAAATCTAAAATCAAAATTCAAAATTCGAAATCAAATTCAACATCAATTAAAATCAAATTTCAAATTCTAAATTTTCAAACTCAAAACCAATTAGAATCAAATTCAAAACACATCTTCAAATTCAAAACTCAATCAATTCAAATTCAAAAATCATTCAATTCTTAAGTTCCAGAATCCAGACCCGATCCTCTGTATAGAGCAAGTTTCCTCTATACACGATCATTCCAGACTCGATCTTCTGTGTGAAGCAAGTTTCCTTCACACATGATGATCTAGACCTGATCCTCTATGTGAAGCAAGTTTCCTTCACATATGATCATTCCTGACCCGATCCTCTGTATAGAGCAAGTTTCCTCTATACACGATCATTCCAGACCTGATCTTTTGTGTAGAGCAAGTTTCCTCTGCACATGATCATTCCAGACACGATCCTCTATATAGAGCAAGTTTCCTCTATACAGGATCATCCAGATCTGATCTTCTATGTAAAGCAAGTTTCCTTTACATACGATCATTCCAGATCCGATTTTGTGTGAGGCAATGCTTCCTTCTCACAGGATCATCCAGTTTCTTTTCCTTAAGGACAGATGTAAGTCACCGTGCTTTCTTTCCTTAGGATTAGATCTTCTAGTGGTGGAGCACGCCCTCTGTGGCACCATCCTAGGTTCAAAATCCAGACCCGATTCTGTGTGAAGCAATGCTTCCTTCTCACAGAATCTTCTAGTTTTCTTTTCCTTAAGGACAGATGTGAGTCACCGTGCTTTCTTTCCTTAGGATTAGATCTTCTAGTGGTGGAGCACGCCCTCTGTGGCACCATCCTAGGTTCAAAATCCAGACCCGATTCTGTGTGAAGCAATGCTTCCTTCTCACAAAATCTTCCAGTTTTCTTTTCCTTAAGGACAGATGTGAGTCGTCGTGCTTTCTCTCCTTAGGAGTATATCTACTAGTGATGGATAACGCCCTCTGTGGCACCACTCTAGTTTCAAAATTCAAATCTTTGAGTCTGATCTCATATAGGAAGCAATACTATCTTCCTATGAGATCATCCAGTTCTCTTTTCTTAAGAATAAGTACTCTCCTCCTCTTAGGATTTAATTCCCCAGTGATGGAATAAGTCCCTTGTGGCCCCGTCCTGGATTCAATTTCAATTCCAAATTCAAACTTTCTTCTCCTCAAGGTTAGGCTTTTCTCCTTCCTTTAGGATTAGACTCCCCAGTGATGGAATAAGTCCTCTATGGCACCGTCCTGGGTTTAATTTCAAAATCCAGTTCTCTCTTCCTTAGGGTAGGTTCTTCTTCCTTCCCTTGGGATTAGACTTCCTAGTGATGGAGTAAGCCCTCTATGGCACCGTCCTGGAATCAATCTCAATCAAGCTTTCTTTCCTGTAAGGATAGGATTCTTTCTTTCCTTAGGATTAGATCCACTAGTGGTAGAGTACGCCCTTTGTGGCACTACCCTAGTATCAAAATTCAAACTTGATCCTCTATAGTTAGGAGTTCTTCCTTCCTATACGATCATCCAGGCCTTCTTTTCCTTAGGGATAGGTTTTCTCCCTTCCTTTAGGATAAGATCTACTAGTGGTATAGTACGCTGCTTCAGCACTACCCTAGTATCTTTTCAAATTCAATCTTCTAGGGCTAGGACCTCCTTCCCTTAGATTCAATTTCAAACCCAATCTTCTAGGATTAGGATTTCTTTCTCCCTAGAATCAAATCTAGATTCAATCCTCTATGGGTAGGCGCTCTTCCTTCCTATGTGATACTCCAGACTTTCTTCTCCCTTAGGGATAGACTATTCTTTTCCTTTAGGACCAGATCTATTAGTGGTAGAGTACGCTGTCCCCAGCACTACTCTAGTATATTTTCAAATTCAATCTTCTTAGGGTAAGGTTTTCTTTTCCGTTAGAATCAAATTTAATTTCAATCCTTTATAGTTAGGAGTTCTTCCTTCCTATAGGATCACCCAGGTTCCTCTACCCTTAAGGTTAGGATTCTCCTATCCTCAGGACCAGACCCACTAGTGGTAGAGTACGCTTTTTCTAGCACTACCCTAGTATCTATTCAAACCCCGATTCCCCAGGGATAGATTTTTCTTTCCCTTAGGATCAAAACTCCAGACTTGACCATTTTATTCGGTCAACACCAATATGTGCAATAGAACTACATTCTATTACACATATTGGGGGTCCATTTGTTGACCACATTTTTGTATGAGCTTAGTAGGACCAATCCAGACCTTAGGATCATCCCAATCCTTAGGATTTAATCCAGACCCTAGGATTAATCTAATCCTAGATCAATCCAGATTCAAATCAATCCTGACCCCAGATCAATATAATTTAAGACAAATCTAGATTCTAGGATTCTCCTAGACTTCAGACCCTAGGATCTATTCTAGACCCTAGGATTCTACCTGACTCTAGATCATATGATCCTCTTAGACCTTAGGATTCTCCTAAATCTATCTAGAGCTTAGGATTCTTCTAGATCCTAAGACTATTCTAGATCCCAGGCCCTAGGATTTCCAAACCCTAAGATCTTTCTAGAAATTAAACTTTAGGATCTACTCTAGATCCTAAGATCCTTCTAGATCTTGAATATTAGGATTCCTAGATCTTAGGATTCTTCTAGATTATAGGATTCTTCCAGACCCCAGATCCTAGGATTTCCCTAGGACTTTTAGATTCTAGGATCTTCCCAGACTCTAGTCCCTAGGATCTATTCTAGACCCTAGGATTCCTTAAGCTGATTTGGACCCTAGGACTTATTCTAAACCCTAGAATTCTTCTAGATCAATCCAAGCTTCAATTCAATCTAAAACTAATTCAAATCCTATCATTCAAACTCAAAATCCAGCTTAAAACCAGATTTCCAGATTCAAATCCAAGGCCAAAGGTCTAAATCCTGAAAGCCTTTTCCAGCAAATTTTTGAACACCTCAAAACCCTATCAAATGACCTCTGATTCAGGATTTGTCAGTTCCACATTGATGTGATATGTATCTAGAGGCAACCCTCCAAATTTAAGCTCATTCTGAGGTCTCTGACCCCAGAAACTGAATTGAAATCCAAAGGCTGTAAAACCTTCAAATATTTACAGTCTATGCCACTGGACCTGCCACCTAGTGGATTTTGATCTTGGAACTTTCCCCAAAGCTCCAAATCACTTCCAGACCTTTGATTATGACTCATTGAGCATTAAACTATATTTTTTTGGACTCAATTTGACCCCCAGTTGACTAGGGGTCAAAATGACCAAAATACCCCTATGGGGTGTGAATACTCACTTTGGTCAAATGAGCTCCAAATCAAATGCAACCACTTCCAGCCAGTTTCAAATATTAAACCAAACTTGTTGGACCCACTTTCAGCCCCTGGGTCAACCTGGTTGACCAAGTCAACCTAGTTTGACCAAACAGGCTTTTATGGGTCAAAATAGGTCATTTTGACTAAATGACCTCCCCAGACCTTGGGACCACCACCATTGGTCTCCAAGTATCATTTCAAATCTGTTGAACCCATTTCCAAACCCTGGACCCACCTGGTTGACCAAGTCAACCAGGGTTGACCTAAAAGGCCCATTAAGGGCCCAAATAGGTCATTTTGACTAAATGACCTCCCCAGACTTTGAGACCACCACCAATAAACTCAAAATATCATTCTGAATTGATTGAACCCAATCCCTGACTCTGGGTCAACCTGGTTGACCAAGTCAACCCAGTTGACCAGTTCAACCCTTAAGCTCTTTCAATTTGAATCAAACTTCAAATATGCTCAAGACTCAATCAAACTCCCCTGGCCATTCCCATCAATGATTTAGACTTGATTGGACCATTGACCTAGTCAACAGTTAACTTAGTCAACTGAGTCCAACTTTAGTCAAAACTGACTCATTTGAATCAAATCAATGATTTCTAATAGATCAACTCATTTAAAATCTTCAAATCTTTAAATCTATTCTAGTTAATGTTTGGAGTATTCTCTAAATTATTTTGACTCAAAAATATGTCTGGTTTGACTTGGTCAAACCTGACTCATTTGGGTCTTTTTCTTATATTTATTCAAAAAACCTTTATCCCATGCCATCAAACTTTCTTAAACCCATTTCATATGATGTATGGAATATGCCTAAGCCTAGCTTGAGTCAAATCCTAGTCCATTTGACCAAATCAACTCATATGTTTGGCCAAATACCCATAGTTTGATCAAACCCCACCCTTTGAACCCTCTTTAAATATCAAGCTTACTACATAAAAACTTCTGAAATTAATTCCAAACTCCTAGGCTTCTCCCCATGCCACCTCAGCTGCCACATGGCATGGAGACCAGTCAAATAGTCAAACCAAGCTTTTGAAGTGGTCAAACTTGGTTAATTAGCCTACTAGAGCTAATACATTCCACACCAAGCCATTCCAGCCACTCTAAACTATCTCCAGAACTTTCTAAATATTGTTAAATCCAGCTCAAGTCTTAAATGAAATCCCTTAATTAACCCATGTGCTCCCAAGGATAAGGCACCTTTACATGCCATTGTACCTTGGTCCTTTGATTCTCCTGCTCCCAACCACCCTAAGGACAGATGTCTTAATCCTAGCAGACCTCCCAGTCGATCCCAGCCATCCAAATTATCTGGAATCATTTTGACTAGGGCAATACCCGTTTAGAGCCCCCATTCGATTCCACACATTCTCTCACTCTCCTAGCTCCTCCAGACCTAGATCTCAAACTCCCTAAGCTCTAAACTCATCCCTCACTCATTCCCAATTAAAACCAAACGTTCAAACCCCGCCGGCCACCTAATTCCGGCGAGCTCAAGTACTTTTCGTCCAAGAGGCTGAAGGGTTTGATCTAGACGTCATCTGTTCGTGGAGTCTTCATCAAATATAAGCGAGGACAGACCACAAGTTCAGAGAACTCATTTCCCTTTCAAATCTCTCGGTAAATCCTCCTAAAACTCCAGCCCTAGGACAATAGTTTTAGGGTTATTTAACTTTTTTTTAGTTGGCTTTAAGTCGAACTAAGCATCCCACACAATTTCTGTTCACTCAGTTATTCTAGGTTTAAAATTTCATGGCATTTGGTTAACCCGATCGAGCAAACAAGGTGAAAAACCTATTCTAGGGTTTATTCGCACCGCCTGTTTAATACACGCCTTTTGGGCCGTTGATTACATGATCAACGGCCTGGATCGAGTCGCTCCGCGGTTCATTCGGCTACGGAGGTGATCGGGCTGTCATTTGATCGGTCTAACATCATCACAATCATCCATTTCAAACAACGGAGGATCCAACGGCGCCCGCGGCCTGCTGACGTGGTTAAGTGATACCACGTTCCGCGGTATCATTTCGCCAATCATTGGCGGCGGCGCAATCATTGCGCCGCCACCTAATGATTGGCCCGCAGTTTGGTTCCCCCAATCAAAACGCGCCATGTAGCATCCGGCCGTCGGATTAATAACTAATTAAGGTTTAGTTAATTTTTTAAACCTGTTTTAACATTAGAAACTTTAAAAATTCATTTAAAATTCGATTTTAACCCAAAAATTTAGTATAATATATCAAACTGTTCAGATTTTTAAGCTCTTTATTTTAAAATTAATTTCAAGTTAAAATATTTAATATATTTTGAATAATTTAAAATATTAAATATTTAAGCTTTATTTAATCTTTTATTAAATATTAATTTGAAATATTTTATTAAAAATCAGTAAGATATATTAACTATTTTAAATTAAGATTGAATTAATGATTAAATGTTTAATTTTAAAAATAAATTAATTTTTTTTAATATATATATATATACATATATAAATTAATAAACTTTAATTAATTAGATAATTCTATAATTAATTAGTATCTATTTGAAAATATATTGACATAATTTTAAATAACTTTAAAATTCCAAGAAATAATTAAGACTTAATTCAATCTACTTTAAGTCTATTTTGAACATTAATTGATATTTTAATTAATTTAAATAATTTAATTTAAGAATCTTAAAATTCAATACAAATTTATTCTAATTCATACAAATATATATATAATACTTCAAATTTTCAGAGAATTAAGAGTGTTAATTTTAAAACTATTTTCAAAAACTCAAAACTTTACTTGTTTGAACTACTTTAAATTGTTTGAATTTTTTTTTTAATATTTTATTAATATTTAAATATTATATTAAATATTTTAAAATTTTACAATTCAATCCTAAATTATTTTGAAGATTAGAGGATCTCTCATTAATATGTTAAACCTATTTTGAAAACACCTTAATTATTTTGATTTAAAATTTATATCTATATTTAGGTATATAGGTTTATATAGGTGTATATATGTGTATTTTTTAAATTTTATTTTAAAACTATATACATTTAAACCCTTAAGCATTGAGAGGTCCATTGAAATTCTAAATCTAGATTAAGCTTGGTTGAATAGAATTCATGTGGGTAATGATTAATCAATGAATAATTATTTGGTTAATTATTCATTGATTAATCTTTCAAATAATCAAATTTTAATTTGATTGTATGCTTAAGGACATACACACACCACTTAGTTTAAGGCTCTCTAAGATTTAGGATTGATTATGTTTATATGTGTATATGTCATGCATGTTATGTTAAGGGTTAGCAAAACCTTGATTCAAATCCTATAAACTTAGTGTCATCCTTAAGGACAATAATTAAGGCCTTTGAGTAGAAAACTTAGAAAATCTTCAATAATTAGGATATAATTTCAATTGACTTGAAACTCAAACCATTTGAACATAGTGACATATATAACCTTAAAAAAAAAATCCTCACTGAATTTTGAAATCATTAAGCCTCTTAATTAACCTACTCAAACTTAAATCTTAATTAAGCCCTTAAACCTTTCAGAAATTCTAATAAATCAAGATTAATTCCAAAAATTACACATAATACCTCAAACTGACCAGAATTAAACCCTTAATCAATGAAAAATAAAATCCCCTTGACTGGACTTTAAAATCAAGTTTAATTTAAGTTTAATTAAAATTGAATATTCAACTAATTTAATTAATTAAAAATAATTAAAAATTCCAAAAATTTCTCAAACACTTGGAGATCATTCCTTATGTCATTCCTGACCTTTGGAATTGATTTAAAGAAGTTTGGAAGTCATTTGGATTCAAATCATAAAAATGGCTTTAATTAAACAATTTTAAAAATTCAATAAATACTCAAAACTTCAAAAATTCATAACTAATTCAAATGAACTCCAAATTGAGCAAACTCAAAGGCATACAACTCATAATAAGGTCTAATATTTATTAAAAATGTTAAGTTTCCAGAAATCAAACAAATTCTAAAAAAGTCAACTTTTGGTCAAACTTAGTTCAAAATCAAGTCAAAACTTCAAACCTTCATAATAAAATATAGAAAAATCCAATTTCAGTGTACTTACTGTCTAACTGATCATATTAAGGTTTAGTATTTTAATAAAATATTAAATTTCCAGAAAACTCTTTAAATCAAAAAGTCAAATTTTAACCCCTTAATTAAATGATTAAAATAATCCAGAAAATTTCAAAATCCAATAAATTATCAAAAATTCCAGAAAATCTTAAATCAACATTAAAACCAGCAACCAACCAATTCTAATTAAAATTAATCAACTTTTAAACCTTAATCAAACTCAAATCACTTAATTATATCGGGTACCACTAGGTAACCCAGGCCTACAAGGCTATTAAATTAGCCCCAAGGAAGGTGAAATAAACTTCACGGCCTCGGTGTGAAACAAAGGTGGTATCCAACAAATAATTAAAATCAAGTTTAAAATCAATTTTATGTCATTAATATTTAAATTCAAATTAAATCTTCCCTTAAGTCTTCAACCAACTAAAACTTTAAACAACTTCAATCAAATACCCTATCTAGGATATATCAAAACCACATAACCTTTACACACACTTTAGATGGTTTGATAGGACAACCAACTCTAGTCTTAGGCTAAGCCGGTGTTTATTTTTCTGCTGTGTGCCGGGTTTTCGAGCTTTTACTGCATGCTGTTTGCTAGTGGTAGGATTGATGTGATTGTTTATTTATTTACTGCACTCTATGATATGATTGATTATACGTTAGATCTACCCCTAGGTTAGGAATGATCTATACTAATTCAATCTTATGCAGGTGGCCATGCTCATGCAGGGCAATAAATTAAAGGGGGCAAAAATCATTAATATTAAAATTGCACAGGTGCTCTAGAAAATTGCTTAAGTCCCCTTTAAATCAAAAAGAGCATGGCCAAGCTTGGCTGTGATTGAGTATTTTAATTTCAAATATATAACTGCTTGGGATGTCAAATATAAACTGCTGATTATTAAGATAACCCTGCAGGTTGTTGAGTCTAGATTTTTTTTAATTTTAATTGATGTAATTTGATTTAACTTGAGTTGTAATGTTTAAAGTGCTTTGAGATTGAGATGTTTACACATCCAATTTGGAATCCAAAGAGGAAGGAACATCCCTTAGGGGAGAGTTCCTATCCATTTGGAGATCCAAATTAGGCTGAAGTTTAAATATCTAAAGAGAAAAGATAACACCCCTATTCAGGGGGAGTTTCTTTTCATTTGGATATCCAGACCCGACGATCCAAGGAATTCTAAGGAGACAAAGAAGAGAAGAACGAGAAGAATCTCAAATCTCAAAGTCACTTGAGTCTTAGGAGTAGAATCCGGGTTGTAGTCAGTGGTACCTGGCCACTTTACTTTACTGCAGATCCTGGGTTGTATAATTAAAAGGCACTTGCCTATGGACTTTCAGTTTGAGCATTTATTTAATTAATTTAATTATTTGATTAATTTGATTACTTGATGTTGATTTCGATTAAGGACCAGCATGCTTTTAGTAGTTTATTTGGCGTTCTTGCATGTCGATTTTGATTTAGCCTGGAACCCGATCGGAGGCTCGTGAGGGTACGATCATCAACCTTTTCTACTTAAACAAAATTTAAAATTTTTAAGCTCAGATAGAAACTCTAACGCTCTTAAGAAGTAAGCCCGAACTCGCCGGGGGTTTTTCATGCATTTATATTAACTTTTTTCTACCTTGTTAGGCACCTCCTCGCCTGCGGGTTCTGGCAGACCACCTAACCTATTAGGGTGCAGTTCTGTTCAAGGGGATGTTGTGCAATCTCTAGGATAAAATCTATTTTTAAGCCTGATTTTAAAACTGCTACATTTTGATTTAAGCATTTCATCGAGTCAACTAGCATGCATTGCATTAGATACAAATTAAAATTGAGTCTAAATCTTTAATTGCATTTCTAGCTTAAGCATTTAACCCAACATATGTCAAGGGGTCAATTAGGATCTGCTCTAGATGTCGACCCCTATTCTTTAAACCAATCTTAATCAATATCCCTAATCACTCTACATTTAAAAGACTTTGATTCACGATTTTTAAAAGCGTTTAGGTGGTTTAGCTGGCTCCCCAATCCAGGCCGGGGTAAGTCCAGGATTACATTGCATTAGTTAGGTTTCGGGTCACTGGTTCTCAGTACCCATTTTAGACTTAGGTTCTGAGGCATGTTTTCAATCTTAAACCTCAATCTTCCGGGAATCTGATTCCCACCTTCTAATAAAATTGATCACTTAAACATTAAATCCCTTTCAATCAAATTCAAGCCTAACACTTAGGATAGTTTGAGGTGTTTCTGAAGTAATTCATAATCTCAAAACACCTCCTACTCTTCTTCATTTGACTCCAGAAATAAGTGTTCAACCTTGAACCAATCCCTGTTGAATTTCCAGTCCCTTAACCTTCCTTGATATCAAGCTTTGAATTCTTTAATCAAATTCGTATCGCTATTTTAATCGAGAGTATTCGTAGAAAATTTTTTGGTTTCCTACGATGTAATTAACTATGAGGGCTTGCGCTCGTAGGAGATTTAGAAACCCAGACCTGATTTTCAAAATTAAGTTTTCAAAACCTTCAATTGATTATCTTTGGGAAATCAAAACAAAAATGGCAATCGTTATTTTCATATTTAAACTATCGATAATGATTGATATCTTCTTTCTTCGGATAGATATGTCAATTACAATCATAGTTTTGATTATGAAATTAATGATCCATCTATTCAGATTAGCATAGTCAAACATTGAATTAAACATCATTTTGATCTTTCGAGATCGTATGTTGTTTCTCCTTGAGTTTGGCTACGATAATCAGAATAAATTCAAGATTTGTAATCTGAACCTATTAGTGAATGATATGTTCACCTTTCGAGGTGATATATCATTCATAATCAGTGTTCGATTATAAAATTAAAATTCCAGAAATTTAATTTTCCTAAAGAGAATTAAACCCTTTTCTTAAAACTATATTTTTCAATCACATCACCCAGGCCCTGGGTCTGAGCTAAAAATAAGGTCAACAGTTAACGGCTGCTGATTTTAGTAATCTTTTGGGGAAAGCTTCCAACCTTTTAAATGTATGGGGAAATCATTTCATCTCTCTTGCAGGGAAGCTGCTTCTGGTGAAAACCGTTTTTTCTTTCATCTCTATATTTATTTCTACACATTCTCTGGTCCCGATGGGTGTTCTTAATTCTTTGAATAGAATATGTAGGGACTTCTTGTGGAACAAGCAAGATGGTAGTAAGGGTCTACACTATGTTTCTTGGGAAGTTCTTTGCAGGCCGAGGAGTTTGGGGGGCCAAGGAGTTCAATCCATTTCTTCCAAAATGGGTCCTGTTCGGGCTAAGTTTGCTTGGAACCTTATATCCGAATCATCTACCTTCCTGTACAGGTTGCTGAGAGCCAAGTATGGGTATAAGATCTAGAAATTTCATTTGAAGAGGTATAGCTCTCCGACTGTTAAGATAATTTTAAATGGTTTTAATTCTTTGAGAAATGTGTTGCAGTGGAAAGTTTCTTCGGGAGAATCTATACACACCTTAAATAATACTTGGATTTTAGACAAACCAATTATTAAATGGACAACATTTGTTGTAAATTCAGATGACCACATGCTACGGCTGGATAGTTTTATTTCTAACGATGGGTGGAATGAAGTTAAGCTACAACAGTTTTTCGTCCAGCAGTTGGTGGAGGCCATTAAGCTTGTTCCTATCATTTCTGAATCTGGTGGTGATCAACTGGAGCTCTTGTTCAAGTGTTTAGGTAAATCTCTTTCTGCTTTAATTTCCCAAAAGCTTATTGGGGATGGTGCTGAAGACCTGTATTGGCGTTGGAGAAGAGATCTGAAGCTTAGGCCTCGGGTGGACTTGTTCTGGTGGCATTTAATTATTAATACTATCTCTACGAATGAGCTGTTGATGTATAGAAATCTCTATACAAATGCTGCTTGTCCAAGAGGGTGTGAGGTAGTGGAGAATGTGGATCATATAGTGGTCAAGTGTGGAAAGCTTATGCAGGTTTTTAATATTCTAAGGTGTTGGGGGTTCTCGATCGCTGTCTTCTCTTCTCTTGAAGACTATTTGATGGGTTTAAGAAGCTTAGCTGTTTCTTGTCCTTTCCTAGGGAATGTTTATTGCTCTGCTATCTTCTTGAGTTGGAAGAATAGGACCAAAGTTTCGCATGGTGGAAAGGAGGATAGCTTCATAGTCATTGCTACATATGCTGTTAGTATGGCTGCGGCATCCTTCAAAGGAAATTCGGATTACTGGGATACCAATCAGCTCTTCGAGGTGTCTTCTTATTGGCATCCTCCTCCGCCTGAATTGATTAAACTAAACATTGATGCTTCTCTAGGGATTAATTTCATAGCTGGTGTTGGAGGTGTTTTCAGGGATCAACGAGGCAGATTTCTAGGTGCCTTTTGAATAAAATGTTTGCATTGAGATTCTTCTCAATTGGAGCTTTTTGCGGTTCTCTCTGCAAAGAGGTTTGTCCAAGACTGGATGTATGAGTTCAAAGGAATCATCATCAAAGGGGACAATCAGAACGTTATGGCTTTGGTTCAGAAGATTTTTAATAAGGTGCCTGTCAAAGAGGGGCATCCAAAGACACAGGATTTTTCTTTTCTTAATGAGTTTAATCAACTTTTATTTCATTATGTGAATAGGAAGAGTAATAAGTTAGCTGATTTTTGTGCTAATTATGCTCGTTCTTTAGATTTCTTTTGGGATGATTTGAGTAGTAATAATGTTCCTCCTTCCTTTGTTTCTTTACTCAAGGAGGAGTGTGATTGTGGATCAATCACTTAGGTTCATGTATTTCGTTTATTAATAAATTTGCTTCAAGCATTTCTTCAAAAAAAAAAGAAAAAACATGCAAAAATATTTTAAATATAAATAATTCAAACTTTATAATCATATATATATATATATATATATATATATATATATATATATATATATATATATATATATATATATATATATATATATATTACATTTGAAAAAATACTTCCGAAAATATCAAATTACACTCACTGCCTAATCATATATAATTTTTAAGATTATACATACAATATGTGGATTGTACATATATTCATAGTATGATTTTTTTTTGGAGATTTTGGCTTCGTTTGGACAACTTTCGTATTGCTTTACTAAAAGGTTATTTTAGAAGGCGGTAAAAAAGTTGTCCCAAATGAAACCTTTAGGATCATTGCAAATATCTATTTTAAATCTATTTTAAAATTTATATTCACTGTCATGTAAAATTTTCAACAGCTTTTGCTATATCTTTCATAGCTGTTAATTTTATATATAATTTATAAATAATAGTAAAATAAACAATATATTAAATTATGAGAGAGAGAGAGAGAGAGAGAGAGAGAGAGAGAGAGAGAGAGAGAGAGAGAGAGAGCATTTCAAAAATTTAGTACCTAATATATTGCCGTTAATGCCGGGAAATCGGCTCAATTACAACTGGATAATCGTTTCGTGTTAGTTATGCTATATGAAAGAGATTTCTGTGAAATTCGACAAACTACCTTTTCTTTTCATCGTTAATCTTCTCTGAATTACTTTTAATTTGCTAAATTAATTATATTTTCATATTAATTTCATTACCATTAGATCAGTTAGAATAATTCAAAAGCCACCTTAACCATAAAAAAACATTTCTTTGACGCCATCTTATAAATTTTTTTAATATATTTTTTCTGCATTCCGTTTACGTTGCATGACAAAACCAATAGCCATTTTTGGTAATATATATTATTATTTTTTAATCCTTCATGACTAACTCAGGCTTCTAAAAACCCTCTAATGAAGCTATATAAAATCACAGATCTACTCCTTCATTAACCATCATTCTTTATTTCTTAGGTAAATAGCAAAGGTTCTAAACGGCTATGGGTAGTCGGCTTATATGTTTCCTTACTATTTCTTCACTTTTATGCCTTAGCCCCATTTCTCACGCCGTAAGGCCGACTCCTGATTATTCGCCCGATCGAATCAAGGCTGTTAATCTTGGTGGATGGCTGGTTACTGAGGGGTGGATCACGCCTGATTTGTTTCATAATATTCCGGTCAATAAAGATCTGCTAGTAAGACTGTCAAATATACGCCTGATTTGTTTCATAAATATCACTCTGATATTTGAGATAAAACTACTAGGACTATAATAATTCCAAAAAATATATGTACTCTTTAAGTATTTAGCAACAATATTTATTTAATACTTTAAAAAAAAGATTAATTGTATAATTCCTCATAAATAATATTGTAGAGTTCATTTAGCATTGATCAATTGAGTTGAAGATGTAAAAAGTAAATTATTTGATGAATTAAATTTATTTTCTTGATTTTGTATTCTTGGTTTAGAAAATAGAATAGCAATGATATAACTGAAGCTTTTTTTAAGTTTTTATTGAGTCTTTTATTTATTAATTTATTAATAGTTCTATTTTCTTCCAATACATATGTTTAACAAATTAATATTTCAGAAAATTGTCCCTAATAGTTTGAAAAGGTAAATTGGTTATATATATCTTAATTATTTTGTATGTTTTAGGATGGAACCCAAATACAACTTAAGTCAGTAACAAAGAACAATTACCTCTCTGCCAAGAATGGAGGTGGCTCGACAATCATCGCAAATCAACCATCAGCATCAACATGGGAGACTTTCAAAGTATAGTAGCTTAATTGCATCCATCTTATTTTGTTATTTGAATCAAAATTTACAATATTAATATGGATCGTAAGCTTATGATTTGAATATTTCAGTTATGGAGAATCACTGAGACAACCTTTCAGTTCAGAGTCCTCAATTGGCAATTTTTTGGCATCGATGATAATGGGAATCTGGTGGCCACTTCAACCTCTTCTGATGACTCGGATTCTTCACATACATTTGTGATCGTGAGAAAAGATGATGAGCCCACTCGAATACGAATCAAGGCTCCAAATGGTTCTTTCTTACAAGTAAATTCAGATGCAAAAGTGACTGCTGACTATACAAAGAATACTAACTGGGGAAATGATGATCCATCAGTGTTTATAGTGAAAAATGTGTATCAGTTGCAGGGGGAGTTTCAGGTCACCAATGGTTATGGACCAAATATTTCTGACTCTATAATGAAGGTGAGATGCCTCAAAACTTTCAATTTGATTGATTATTCTCGGTGAATTCCGACATATGAACTTTAATTTAGAATACCAAGGCTATTGATTTTCTAAGCAATATATAATTAATCTTTATTTAAGTATCTTCTGCATCTACTTTATAACTAAATACAAAGCCATCAATAATTGATTCATAAAATAATACAATGTGATGACTACTGGTGTCTACAGAAACATTGGAATAGCTTCATAGTGGAAGAAGACTTCAAGTTTCTATCTGATAATGGATTGAATGCAGTGAGGATTCCAGTTGGGTGGTGGATACGATTTAATCAAAACCCACCCCGCCCTTTTGTTGGTGGATCCCTACAAGTATTGGACAATGCCTTATCTTGGGCAGAGTAAGCATATTATGTTCTCTAATTTTGTATAACATCTAAAAGCCTCTTACATTAACATGTGGATTTGATCTGTAGGAAGTACAATATAAAAGTGATCATTGATATTCATGCAATGCCAAGTTCACAAAATGGTTGGGAACATAGCGGAACAAGAGATGGATTACAATCATGGGGCCAGACTGATGACAGTATTGTTCAATCAGTTGGTGTGGTCGACTTCCTAACCTCTAGGTGGGTTAGTTTAAGTTTTGCTCTTCATATGAGTTTTTCATATTAATTATTCCTCATTTTTGTCCATATAGGTATGCAAATAGACCTAGCTTTTATGCAATTGAGTTGATCAATGAACCATTAGCACCTGGTGTAGCTTTAGATAGTCTAAAGAAGTACTACAAGGCTGGCTATGATACAGTTAGGAAGTACTCAAATGTATTTGTGATCATGTCAAATCGATTATCGATTAGTGATCCTACAGAGCTCATTCAATTCGCAAGCGGCTTGTCGGGCTCTGTCGTTGACGTCCATTACTACAACCTCTTCTCAGACATTTTTGAAGGCATGTCAGTGCAACAAAATATTGACTATATATACAATAACCGTGCTTCTACTCTTAGTTCTCTAATGGTTTCAAATGGCCCTCTTATATTTGTTGGTATGGATAATATTTTTTATTTTTTTATATTTATATATTGCTTATATATGATCTTAGTTCTCATATGTTTATATATGATGTAGGCGAATGGATGGATGATATGGATGTGAAAAATGCATCAAAGAATGACTATCAAAGGTTCGGATCAGCCCAACTTGATGTTTACGGGAGGGCAACCTTTGGGTGGTCATACTGGACTCTTAAAGGTGCTAAAAAGCAGTCGAGTTTGGAATGGATGATTAAAAATGGATACATAAATGTGTAAAATTTTCCACTTTATCAAATAATAGTTTGGGGATTGCAATGTACATGTATATTAAACTTTGTTCGCTATATGTATCTTTGGAAGACAACTTGATGAGAAATATTTGAATCTTGGTTTTATCATTTATGCCAAAGTTTATGTTTACTCTTTTTTATTTGCATGGCTAAGAGTATCTTTAAACATTATGTGTGTTTATGTGCTAAGATAATAATTTCTCATGGTGCTACAATTATAATAGTTCTCGAGATCTTTCAAGCAAAACATAATAGGATCAATCATTAATATTTTTATATAACAGATCTTTAAATTATTTTACTAAAATCTTAAGAGAGAAAAAGTTTGAAAGAAAAGGATAACTTGACTCATAAAATATGACTTACAAAAGATTGAAAACGCAACAAAATTTATATATAAGATGTTGTGCGTGGAAGAGATGAATCAACTACCCAATCATATATTTCAAGGAATATCTTGATCGTAGATTAAAGATTAATTTACAAATTGCTCACTTATAAAATTTATTCCAAAAGCAAAAGAGAAAGCTAAATGTTTACTAATTTTCACAAGCATGAAAAGAACTAATTCCAAATAGCATTTATGAAAATGAAAAACAAGAACACAAAGCATTTACATGGTTCGAGTTCTTGTGAACTCTACATCCACGAGGAAACCTCGATCATCATCTTTTATTTAGATATGTGGAAAATTGGATACAAGATTTGCATATACATAAATGCTTCTCAATCTATTTTAACAGCAACCAACACTTAGCTAAAACAGAGAAATATAGCCTTACTAATAACTAAAAACTGCTTCCCTTCAAATATCTAAAATAGATCTTAAGCAATAATAAGAGCAATTAATTTCTTATGACAGTAAAAAACTCCACCTCAAAGATCTTTAATAGATCTTTCGCAAGAAATTAATTCTAGAAGAAGAACTATGCATGAATTTACAAAACAAGAAAATCGAGAACACCTAAAACCAAAGGCAACAAACAATGCATCAATCTTCCTAATCTAAATAAGAAAGAAATACTAGCATTTCAGCACATAGCTAACCATTGCAAAAGAACAAGTTCTTACGACACAAAACTCACTTCCAACCGACATTCACTTATGATTGTCTTTCTCAGATAACAACAAGAAGCTAAAGAGACAAGAAAGATTCACCTACTTCACACACACACACACACACAAATCTCTTGGTTTCAACAACTCTCTCCTCCTCTTTTTCCCTCAAGAAGCCAAGCTGACTCAAACCCTAATTCTCTCTCAAAAAGCTCTCACTCTCTGAAACCTGAACCAACAACACAACCCCTTATCTCTTCTTCACTATTTCTGCTCTCAATTTTATAAATAGGAAAATACCAAATAAAACCCATTTAACAGGTAAGCAAGAATTAGGATAAGGCAAAAAATAAAAAAAAACTAATTTAAAGAATAGAAACAATACTTAAAAGAAAATACAATCATTAAAATTAATTAACAAAATAAGTAATTGCAATTAAGATTATTATAATTTTAAATCACTTATATCAATTCTCCATCTTGATTTTTTTTTAAAAAAGAATAAAATATAACGAGATTGCCCAAACTATAAAAATTACTTACACATGTATAGGAAACTTAGACAATGTCTAAATTTGCTAAGAGGAACAACTTTTGTAGTCATGTCTGCAGGATTATAATCTGTTGATATCTTAGTAAGCTTTATTGCCTGAATTTATCAAATCACAAATGAAATGATAATAACAAACATCCACATGCTTTGTTCTTTCATAAAAGAATGGATTTTTATACAAATGCAAAGCACTCTGACTATCTGTAAAAATTGTAATGACATTGTGAAAAATACCAAGCTTCTAAGCAAACCCTGCAACCAGATTGATTCTTTTATAACTTCTGTAACTGTAATATACTCTGCTTCTATTAAAGATAAAGCTACAATTTACTGCAAGTGTTATTTCAAACTGATTGGACCACCATAAATCACAAACACATAACATTTAGTATATCTTCTTCTATCCAAATCTCCTACAAAATGTGAGTCAACAAATTCTGTAATTAATACCCATGTCCAGGGTTCCTTAAATGTACCTCAGTAACTATTTAACTACCTTCCAATGTTCTAATCCTTGATTAGACATAGATCTGCTCAAAACACTTACAGAGGAAGCAATATCTGGTCTAGAACATATCATAGCATACATAAGAGACCCAATGGCACTGGCATAAGGAATTTTATGCATCTTTTCTTTGTCTTCATCTAAATTTGGACACTGAACTACAAATAATTTAAACTGACTCCCAACACTACAGGAAAATTATCTGTTACTGGCAGAAATTTCCAACGGATAGTTCCAAATTACTAGCGATTTCTCAAAATTTTGGCGGTTGAATAAACTGCGTAGGAAATTAGTACCGACCATCTTTTTCTAGCGGTTTTTTGGTGACTACAACTGCTGGAAATATCCAACGAAAAACATCAGGGAAACGGCAAAAAATTACTTACTAGACAACCACAGGAAACTATCGGTGATTACCGTCGATCAAACTGCCGCTTTCCTGCGACTACACCGCCAGTTGACCATCAGTAATTATCGGTGGATAAATTTAAGAACCAAAGGCTTTAGAAGCTGGTCGTTATCAAGTGTTCCAGCGGCTAAATCACTGGTTAGCCTCCAATAACTTGTAGCATTTTAAAAAAAATTGATAGCATCCCCTCTATCCGAATACATTTCTATAATTGTACCTATAGTACCTGAGTAATATAAACAAAATGAAATACAATAGTATAATATCCACAATCAACAGATTCTCAGGCATTTCAAAACATAAAATATAAAATATAAAAACTTTTAAGCATAGGAGATCATAAACTTCAGCTTGCTAAACAATCTTTAAAACATAAACAACTAGTTTCACATCCATATGTTCAAAATACACAAGCTAATTCTTCAAACAAATACAACAATTAATCATCGTACATGTCCTCACTGCCCTATGATTCATGTACAGGCTCCTTCTCTTCATTCTTCTGATGTTTATCTCGATATGATTGGAGTTCTACCTGCATCTCAGCCTAAATCTTTCTCATCTTCTCTATCTCTCTTGTTAGAGCAGCAACCCTCTAGCTGACAGTTTCTTCAGCTCCACTAACATCATAAAATGTTGAAGTAGATGAACTGCCCTTAATAGTATATCTCTGCAAACCTAAGCCATAAACCCTCCCACTCTGTCTTCCTACAATAGCTTCTAACCACGTGTGATACTCAGAATATAGGGTCGATCCTGAAGATGATCCCTCACCAGCACACAACTGACCCTCCCGAAGTCGTATAAAATCATCCTATGAGAATAAATTAATAAAATAAAATTTTATTATTTTTTTATTATTAGTGAAAAAATGATACTCACATGAGCTTTTCTCACTTTCTCATCAACCCACTGTTGATCTTTTTGATGTTGGTGAGTCCTGATATACAACTCTAATGGTGTTGGCTCCCAACTTTGAAACTCTTTCTGCAAATAGAGAGTATAGCTAAAATATTTAACATATATTTATGAAATTAATTAAAATAATCTATTACCAATCATCGTCTATACTCAGTATGAGGCATTGAACCACCAGTATGAAGAGAGCTCCCTAAACTCCCACAATCAGATGCTCTATTTTGCTTATTTTTCTCTCTCAATTTTGTGAGCTCAAGGCTTGCCTAAGCTCTACTTAAATCAGCTCATACTCCCTCGCCAATCCATAATGGATGCAACCCAGACTTCTTAATGTCCATGAATATGTCCCTAAGATGAGTAGAGCCTCTCCTCTCAAAATTTGTTATGATCCTCGAACCATGCTAGGCAACCTCCTAAAATCTTTATATAAAATATAGCCAAAATAAATAATATTAATACAAATGAAATCAGAAATTTTAAGAGGAGACAAATAAATATATTTGAAATTCTCTGAACCATATATCTCTAACTTCCTTTGAGATTTTCTTCCATGATAAGTAAGGAACATCATATTTGTTTCATATGATGTCACAAATCTTGTGGGTAGGCTACCTTGAGGGATTAAAGCTACAGGCAAAATTTTTTGTCAATTACATAGCAGATCAAATTACAGTAACTTTATAAGAAAAATTAAACTTATGTATCGCTCTCAGGCTCTATGTATATACGCTTATCCTCTGCTGCTACAAGCTCCCCAGCCCTAACCCCTATTTGTGTTAATGGTCGACCCTATTCCAGAAGCTATGGATAAACCAGCATGAGTGTCTCTATTTGACTCATACTCGCCATGTAAGGTCCAAAACTAATATTCTGGAACAAATCCCCTACAATATAAATCAAACTTTACATCATCGGGCTTCAAAAAAGCTTGATTTTTGTGCTTTGAGTATGGACATCTAAATATTTCATCAGATTTAAACGAAGGTAATTGACATGCAAGTTGAATGAAAGTCTCAACTCCCTCCATAACTTCATTTGGCAATCTTTTTCGACCCGATAAGAATCTATTATACATCTAATATCTCTCTTCTTGGATAGTCATTTGGGTGTTGAAACTAACATTCCCTAGTAAAACATGTGAAATGAGAGCATATAAGATAGGTACATTAAAATTTATTATGATAACAATATATGTGATAGACAAGTTATTATAGTGCAACTACTTCAAAAGCCACCCTTACTCAATCCATTGGAATAATCGATAGTTATATTCTCATCATCACATCACATCATATCACATCAACCCCCTCAAGTTCTTAAACCTCCCAAATACATCATATATACATCATTACATTACATCATATTAGTCCCCTCAAGCCCTTATACCTCCCAAGCACTTCATATGTATAATATCAGGCATAGTAGTATTGACTCAGCAACTTATCAAATGATTGGCACACACTTTCTAGAAGCTCTTACCACTTTCTAAGCTTAAAACCAAAAAGATAAAAAAAGGGGAGGGGATTATAGAGGTTAGAAAAGTTATTGGACCAAACAATAAGTAAAAAATGCTTGAACAACAAGATCAAAATACTCATAAAAATTAATTTGTGAAGAATTAATTGATGCAATAAGAACTTGGCAGGATCAGTGAAATGGCTTATGAGGAGTAATACTTCTTATAAAAGCAAGAATTCATGCTTCAAATTGGTCAATTCTTATTTAATACCTAAAGAATAATAAATATCTGCATCATCGTCGATATGAATTCTTTTTGTATCACAGATGGAGCTTTACAGCTTAGAAGGCAAATATAAATTCCTTCAAACATTCCAAAATATTTATGAAAACTTTCTGCCACTATTTTTTTGTGGCTTTCAAAAAAATCTTATACTAAAATGCTACTTTAATAAGCAATAAAAAACTATCCCAAAAAATCCTTAATGTTCTTTTTCATGCCCTTCAAAGTAGAAGAATAAGATTCATTCATATATTCACAACTCTCTTACTCTATATATTTTCAAAAACATTATAACAACTTAATTGCCAAATTCGAAATATTTGCTAACTATATATACTTGCTCAATATTAAGTTGCACGACGAACATAGTAGTATTTTTAGAGGAAATAATTGTATCACATCGAACATTTACAAATCATAAAAAAATTCATGAACAACATTCAGAACATCATTTTGAAACATTTCTTATTCTATATCCACTTTTATCAATGTCATAATACTCATAAAAATCAATTTTTAGGGGAAGGAAGGAGAGGAGCTCACCTTCGGTGGAGATGGAGAAGAAGGTCGATGTCGGCTGGGCTAGGGTGGAAGTTCGATGTCAGATAGGCTAGGGAGGAAGGACGGCATCGGCTGTGCTAGGACGAAAGGCCTGCTGGACTTTCTCGCTTTCTCTAGATGGACAAATGAAATGAAATTTTGAAATGAGGGACAGCGGGTTGGGATATTAAGGCAAAAATTGGCAGAATTTTTTGTGGTTAAACTGTCGGAGAATTTGCACTTAAAACTAGTGCCACGACCACCAGTAATGGCGTCACAGATAGAAATTAATGGCGGCTTTTTTGGTGGTCAATTGATCGCCAGAAATTCTGGCGGTTAAATGCTGGTATTAGCATCATTTTTTTACCAGCGGTCAAACTGCTGGTAATTTCGGCGGTGATTTTACTGTCGGAAACACCGTCAGTATTAAGTTAATTTCTTGTAGTGCAAGAGTCAAACTGTGAAAACCATTAATTTTTTTAAGAATTATTTTTATCTAAAATAGTCAAAAATTATTTCAGGAGTCATTATCACTCCAAATCTTAAACTGTCTTTGTCATAACATAGATATTATTCTGTTTTAGATTCACTAATATTTTCAAAATTTTTGGGCTTAGATGAAATTTTTTATGAAATTATTATTTTTTAATACAAACGGGGATTTTGGGAACGTTATGTGTCTGTTTTGCAAAACGATTTCATCAATCTTTGAAAAATATTTAGTTAATTTATGAATATTTTTTTATAATTTTTGTATTCCGAGATTTGAAGATATAAAAATTTTTTTGGCTAATATTGAATAATTATATAATTATATTAAGATTATATTATTATTTTAATATAAATATCTAAAATCATTTATCTTATTAAAAAAAACATTTTCTCCTCTAATATTCGGCCAAAAGAGAGCAGCTTAGGAAATTTAGGGAAAAATAGAGTGGAGAAAAAAATAGAAATTTGGTTTTGCATGACTTCAAGTCAATTTCTTCCATCAGCCTAGTTGAGAAATTTGTTCGTCTCGAGATAGGTCACGTTATGCCTATCTCAATTTTTAAAAATATTAAGTTTTTATTTAATTTTTTGATTAAATTTTTATTTTCGTTAGTAAAAATTGCAGATAACTTTACACCGGTAAAACTTTCACTGTGTAATTTTTTATATGTTATAGATATTGAGATTACTAATATTTTGAGTATTTTTTGAAAATTTTACAATAGGAGTTTTAAAATTTTTGGGGATTTTATTATTTAAAAAATTATCAGAATATTAAAAATTAGTGTTGTAGTATGATAAAAATTTTAAAATATTATTTTACGCAATCTCAGGTAATTTGATTATTTTCTAAAAATATGTATTTTTGCATAGTAAGATTTTATGTTGCCTACTGATAGAGAAAATTGTGTAATTCTAACACATGATCAATTACGCTTTAACTATTATAATTTAATGAAAAATATCTATATGTGTTTAAATAATATTTGATGGGAGATATAAGGGACTAGAATTCTTTGATATTGTCTGTGTTAGGAAATATTATGGTGCCTATAAGGCATGTCTTAATGGCTATAAATCATGTTCTCGTGCCTACGGGTACATTCTGGTGCTATAAGGATAAAAAAGAGTCATAAGGGGTCAGAACCCTCTGAGATTCTATTTGGATCCGAGAAATATGATATGAATTACAATTTATTCATCTGCTCAGAATTATTTTTTTATAATAGGATAATTGTTATGCCCGTATTATATTTTTAGTACAGTAATTTATTAGATTGTGTTTAACTGATTTTAAATATTCAACAAAATATTTAATAAAGAATTTTAAAATTTTAGATCATTTTATGTGGCATGCTAAGCTATTGTAGCTCACTGTGATTTTGCTTTAGATTTTTAGCTCTAAAAATGGGAAAGAGCTTATGGATTAGCAGTTCAGGATAAAATCTGAGTTTATAAGTATTTTTCTATTTTGATTTTTGTACAATCATGACTAGTTTATTATTTATTTATGTAGTTTCTATATGTAGTCATGTAGTATAGTGTAAATGCATTTTGATAAAATAAAAAAATATATAATTGATGAGTTTATATTTGATATTTAAATGTTTTAGTTGCTTTGTAGTTTATTATTTGATTAAAAGAAATATTGGAAGAGAATCTAAAATATTATAAAACTAAATCTTAGGATTTGTCTGTCATAGCTCAACTTGATAAGATCTGTCCTGATCAGGTTGGGTTGTGACACAAAGTAACTGCACAAGAATCTTCCATTAAAATCTTTTAAGAATCTTTTTTAGATAACTTTTCTGAGACAAGCACAATTGTCGTTTCCTGCGATCTCTTAAGATTTTCATTTCAAGAATTTTATTAGTTTCACCTAAGTCCTTTATATCAAATTCAAATTTAAGAGTACGCTTAAGCTTTTGAATTACTAAACAATTCTTACAAGCTAATAACCTATCATCTACATAAATCATTAAGCAAACCTAATTTTCATTAGACAAAGTATTGAAATAAAAACATCCATCAGAATTGCTTGTTTTGAAAACTATATTTTGCTTGAATGTATCAAATCATTTGTACTACTGCCTTGGAGATTGTTTCAATCCATATAATGATTTTTTAAGTAGACAAACTTGATTTTCCTTTTTTTAAAACAAAACCCTTTGGTTGAGTCATCAAGATCTTCAAGTTCATCATGCAAGAAAGTTGTCTTAACATCTAGCTATTCTAATTCCCAATCAAAGAAGGCCACTAACCGCATCAATATCTAAATTGATGTATGGTTAACAATAGGAGAGAAAATCTCAAAATAGTTAATACCTTCCTTCTGAGTGTAACCCCTAGCAACCAATTTAGCCTTGAATCTATTTGGTTCATTTTCTGTGTTTCCTTCTTTGATTTTTATAAATCTATTTACATGAGACAACCTTTTTATTATCTTTCTTATCTACAAGAATCCAAGTATTATTCTTAATAAGACAATCATCTTCATCTTACATTACATTGCCTGAATTCAACTTTCAAAATCTAGATAAGATATAGCTTCTTTGTAACTTAAAGATTCAGAATCTTCATATTCAAATGCTAATAACAATGCATATTTCTGTAAATCTACATAAACATATTTTGACGGTGTCTTAATGTTCCTTTTTTCTCTATCACGTGAAAGTACATAATCACTATTATTTTCATATGTGTTTTCTGCTTCTAATTCTAGAACACTAGATTGTTGTGGATTTTCAAAATTTTGAGTGTTAGTTGGTGGCTCCACCACAAATTCATAATAGTCTTTATTTGATTATGTATTTTCAATGGAACTTACTGATCTATTTTTATTTTCTAATTTAGAAATATATAATATATCTTCATAGAAAATTACATCTCTATTAATTATAGTCTTAACTCCAAGAGAACTCAAATTCATAATAGTCTCTACCTTCCTTCAAATATTCTTCTCAAAATTTTGATGACATTAATGAGTGTAGCCATTTGAAACAAACACCCTCTACAACTTCAATTCTTAGTAGGAAAAAAGATTTAGATATGCATCTTTATGAAGTCAAATTACCTAGCTTGACCATTCATGTACAAACATTAGCTCAAGAACTAATGTATTACAAGAAAAAAACTTAAAAGCACCTTTGAGGTACAATTAAAGTTTTTGATCAAACCACAGAAGTGTTTAATGACATGTTGCTTTACTTGTTCTCCACAAAGCTTCTTGAAGATCCAACTAAGTGAGAAGTTTTTTATGGTAATATTACCTAAATAAAAAGTTTGTTATCTTCATTGGTGATAGGAAAATGATGATGCAAGAACATATTTTCATAGGTCTTTACATTCAATAATTTTGTTTCATTTCATAATCAATTTTAGTAATATAGTATCTTCCTACAAGTACAAATACATATGATCTCTACTATGAACTTTTTGAAGGTTTCATTTGACTTTATAAAAAGAGCCTTGTTGATTACTTGTTTCTATAAGGGACAGATTATAACGTTTACTATATTGCAGATTTTGCAGTGAATGAATACTTCAATTTATCTGTTCATTTATTGTTTTAAGCTGGAATGATATTGAAATTTGAAAATTGGAGAGATGTGTTCACTAGTGCATGTTTTTATTATTGGTAGAGATTTATGTTTACAAAAACCAGCTTTCTCTATAATAATTTTATAGCTTGTGTTATCGATAAATGCAACTGTCCCAAACAAACCCTAATCCTGATCACAATGCTTTTGCTGAGTTTTTGTCAGGCTATTCGGACTCAAAATAGTCCTCTTTAGACCCAGCTAAAGCTGAAGTTAACTAAATTCATAACATATCAAATATGATTAAAATTTATATTATTATCTTTCTTGAATAATGTAACTAATCTGTTCAGTTGAAATTTCATCATCTTTGGTCATATTTTTTCGAATGTGTAATTACTTTTTAATTCTATAATTTGAATTTGGGCCCAAATTTCTTTTTGAAGTTGTCATGAATATTTTTTTATTTTTTCTTTTTTCTTTAAAGAATGGGCAACAATTTTTTAATTGCAAAGGCACTTCGATATATCTGATTGCCAAAAAAAATTGACATTACAAAATTTTTTGAACTATTTCTAGCATAGAATCAGGGATCCTGCTCTCTCTACCAACATATCACTTTACAAAACATTCTCAATTTAAAAATAGTTAGTTCACAGAAAAACTAGTAAATCAAATCACCAGGCTTGCTCTTGCAGCAAACCATAAATTATTCATTATCAATATAAGCAGCGAATCAGATAAGATGTCCAACGCCAAAGCAAACAAGGAAAACACTTAACGCCTCAAAGACTAAGGAAAGAGCACACTGAAAGCAGTAAAATTGACAGAAAGAGAAAACTGAATGGAGTTGGAAGGAAGATGGAAGCTGAGGATGTGAGAGATGGGGATGGCGCCTAGGACTTGTCCTAGTTAAATTGATTCCACAATTATTTGTTATCGATTACAAATAATGCCCTTCCTCGAGAGAGAGCATAGATACACAGTAAAAAACATACTTGCCTAGATGAAGTTGGAAGAGCATTATGGCGAAATTACAACATAAATCCTAGTGTAGAAGTTTGGACTCAAAGTTGATATTGACGACATCCACCAATCTTATAAGTGATAGCCAGTGCTAGCATTATTGATGATGGAAGGTGATAAAGTCAGTAAGTGTCAAGAGTAGCCAGGAACCACTAGTTAGAAGAACCATATTGAGGCGATGGGAGTTGTAGGATCGTAGTTAGGTGATAAAAGTTAGATGATTGTAGTTGGACAATAGGGGTTGGAGGACCATATTCAGGCGACGATGGTCAGAGGATCATGCCCATAGGGCAATAGAGGTTATAATACCATAATGGACTGGCGATAGAGATCAACGGATTATAGTCCGCAAGTGATGAAGTTCAAAGGACCGTAGTCAGGATGACCCTGAGCGATGGGGGTCAGAGGACCCTAGTTAGAAGATGGTAGTTGAAGGACCATAATTGGACGACAAAGGTCGGAGGATCGTAGTTGAGCAGCGGTGGTCTGAGGACTATAGTCGAAGGATCATGGTTCGAGGAATATAGTCAATGGGAAATGAAAGTCTGAGGACTATAGTTGGGTGAAAGTGATCAGAGCACCAGAGTCGGGAGATGGCGGTCAGAGCACAATCGTCGGGTTATAGTGGTTAGAGCATCATACTCGGGCAATGGTGGTCAGAAGACTGTAGTTAAGTGACAGTGTTCTAATGACCATATTCGAGTAGGAAGTTAGAGTGTAATAACCTAAAATTATGAAAATAGTTTTAAAATGAAAAAAAATATGTGAAATATGGCCTAGAGTGCTACCGCGGTGTTGAGCTATATGCTCTACAGTAGCTTTGGGAGCGGCATGTAGCGATGCAGCTCCAGATTAGGAGTGTTACAGCATTGGAATATTTTTTAATGTAAATTTCTCCACTCAGTTATTCCTTCCTTATTACTTAGGTTGTTGGGTAAGGAAATGAAGAGAAGAGGAGAGGAAGAGTAGAGAAATAAGAGAGAGAAGGCCATTTTGGTCATTTTCATCCATCTATTATGTTCTAAGATTTATTCTAATCAAGGAAGGTAATCCAAAACCTAAATTTGTTTTCAGTGGTATTATGTTTGATGAACTTAATCTCTCGGATCAATAAAAATATATTTTCTCCTAATTTACTGAACTTTCATCATGTAACTTTTTGTATATGATATATATGATTCTTATGAGCATTTTGATTATAATATTATTAAAATTCACTAGGTAAATTAATAGTTATAATTTTTTGAAGCTAATGAATAGTATATAAATTGTTAGATATTTTATAGCATTTCATGCATAATATTATACTACATAGAGAAAGTAATACAACTAATATATGATAAATATGACATTTGCACATAAGTAAGGAAGGCTGACTATAAATACTATAATTAATATGTATAAGCTGTTAAAATATAATACATAATATAGGAGGGTTGGCAGACGAGCTTTCATTTAAATAAAAAGTTTGTGGTGTTTTCATGGATATTAGCCTATAATTAATTTACATAATTACATCAACGGGCAAACAGTGATGACTCTTAATGCTTTATTGAAATCCACTTATAAACTGATTTAAGATTTATGAATGATGATATCAAGATAAAGACTGATGACCAACTAGTAGATAGTTAGGATTAGAGATATTGAAAACACCACATTAAAATTGGAAGACTTTCCATACTATTCATAATTACATTTATGGTAACATTTACATGATATAAATAATAGTATATGAATAGATTGATAGATATAATTGATATAAGACTAATAGAACTAGAACTGATATTGACATAACATATGAAAGATACACTTATAGGCATTGATAAATATATTGATATAGTACACAGATAGACAAGTACATGTGGCATATCTTTGATAGAAAATTTATGATATAATTATTGTCATGAATATAATTGATAGAAAATTAACATATATTGTACTACACAGCTTCTAATATTATATTAGACTTTTATTGATTTCCTTATATATTTACAGATTCCTATACCTCTTGTGATGTTTTTGTTTTATTGATCATAGTAATTTCTATTGATGTATTGATACTGATTTTTGACTTCATGCTAATGATTACTGGTTTTATATTGATTGACATGAGTATGCATATTGATATCATTGTCTTGCTTTGAAAGTATTGGTAGTTTTGATTGTTTTTTAGCTTTGTAAGTTCATTATGTGGATTTGATTGATTTCAAATTTAGGAAGGGGACAAGCTGAGTGAGATTGATTAGAGTCAAATTATTAAGTTTAGTTTATTTTCTTATATTTGTGTTATTCTTTTACAAATAAAGGGTTGTAACAAATGGATGTTAGAGATTAAACTTCTAGTTAGTACATATAAATTTTGATTAATGATGTATATTGACAGATAACATGGAATATATAGAATCTTTTGATATTTTAGATTAATATAAAAGAAATTAAAGTCTCTAGCAAATTAATAGAAATAAAAGATGTAATTCTTATAATTTAGGTATTTGGGCATGACATAAAGAATCTTAGTCAAGTGATAGAGATCGAAAGACTATATTCAGTGAACGACAGAGGTCCAGGGATGGTAGTCAACTAACGACAGTGATCGAAGGACCATGGTAAGCTAGCGATGATGTTCTGTAGATCATAGTGATCAACTAATATAGATTTGTTGGCGATGGTCAAGTGGTGGTGCTCCAAGATCTTTATAAGCTCAAAGTTCTCTTGAATCTAAAGCCAAATTTTAGGCTCCCCCTCCCCCCTAGGGTTCAAGTATTATAATCGATAGACAATGGAGGTTGGAGGACTATAGTCGATCAATGGTGGTTGGTGATTATAGTCAACAGGCAACTAAGCCCATATTATCATAATTGATAGATGAAGGAGGTTAACAGATTGCAATATGTAAGCGATAAAGGTCAAAATGGACATAATTAGGCGACGGAGGTCAAAAGACTATAATCGAGCAATAGTAGTACGAGAATTATATTTGGGCAAGGGATTAGAAGACCATAGTTGACAATATTACAAATAAGCATTTGAATTCTAATATGCAAGCATTTTATCCTAGTGTATTTAATTGATAAGTCGACCTAAAATCTATTAGGCAAAAAGTGAGCCAAGTAAGTTATCAATAAAATACAAATTTAGATCTTTAAATTTAGATATTGCAGTAACCTTTGCATTATAAGCACTAGGTAGACATTGTAGGATTTTGTTAACCTTTCTAGAATTAGATAGTTCTCTATCTAGAGCATGTAGGGATGTTTCTATCTGAGTGAATCTAGTGTACATTTAGAAATTATCTCATTAGGTTTCATGTAAAATAGTTTGTAGTCATGCAGTAAAATATTTAACATTAATTGTTTAACCTCACTAGTACCCTTATATGTGATGCATAGTTTATCCCAAATCTCCTTCTCAATTGTACATATGGACACTCTCATGAAATCCTCAGATTTCAATGCATAGAAAAAATAATTCAAGCACTTTGCATTTAATTAAGTAAGATCTCTATTCTCATTACTCCATTTATTGAAGGGTGTTTCTACCTTAATTCTATTAACTAAACAAAAAGGTGCAGAATAACCATCTTGAATTAAGTACCATATGCGATAATCAATAGATTATAAAAATGTTGACATGTATATTTTCTAGAAATCAAAGGGGATGTTATCAAACAAAGGTGGATGGATTATAAAATAAATCTCTGCAGTATTTCTATTGCCAAAATATACCATGGAAGCTTTTCTCAAGATTTTTTAAAATGTTACTTATGAGACCCTCTCTGATACCAATTAAAAGTTAAGGGGAGGTTATAAGACCTCGTTGAACAATCCCTAGGCATACCAAGAGGAGGGATGAATTAGTTATTGTAAAAAGTACCCTTTAAAAATCTTTTTCTTTTAGATTAAATCAATACCACTATTTATAAAAATTTTAATCAAGTCACAATATGCAAGCAGAAGCAAATACAAAATCTTGATTTTGTTTTTCAACTTTTTGTAACACAAATAAGTAATAAAAAATTATTTTTGGATTTTCTTTTTCTAACACAAATTAGATCTAAGCAAGCAAAATTTATAATTCAACCATAAATTGCAATGAATTAAAAAATATGCCAGAAAGTAAAATGCAGAAAATAAAAGAACAGAAAAAAATCAGAAAGAACATACCAGAATTTTATAGTTATTTGGTCAACCTTGACATACGTCCACTCCCCGGAGTCCTCCTCTCTTGGTATTTCACTTATACTATAGTGACTATCTCTTACCCCCACAGTAAGGCAAAGAAGCCCTAACAAATCACTTCCATCAAACCCCTTGCGGTGGAGAATCAAAAGCTATGTCACCCTCCTGATGACGGCAGCAAACCTTGAAGCATTTATCTCACTCTTGGTGATGGTAGCGTACCTTTGAAATCTTTCTCATCCTCTTGATGAAGGTAGAGAACCCACAACCCTTGACCTTGAAGCTTCTCTCCTAAGAGCAACTCTAAGAACTCACCAAGGCCACTAGAAGAAATAAGATGAAAGCTTGCCTAGAGTAGCCATGTGGTACAATCAGATGATCATCTGGTATGATTAGTTCAATTATTTATTATTCATACGAGATAATTTTCAGGATGATTAAAAATCATCTCTGTTAATCGTCCAATACGATTAACATTGTACTATATGATTAGTTCAAAAATTAAGATTTCATCCGGTATAATATCCGGGATGATCGAATTTCATCTTTATCAGTCATACAGTAAGATATACATCGTATAATATGATTGGCCATATTTATTAAACCTTGATTTGATTAACTAATTATGGGAATTAATTTCAGTAAGATTTTAAATATCGTACAGTATGATTGGGATCATATAATACGATTAGTTCAAAAATTGAATTTAAAAATATTTACATAAATCGTCTAGCAGCTAGGGTTTCCTGATGGAAATGAATTCATACAATATGATCTACATTGTACAGTATGATTAGTTCAAAAGCATTAATTATAAGATTAGCCGTTATAAAGAAATTAAAAATACAGACTCTTTCAAACCATACTACTCTACCCAAACTTGAGCCTTGAACATTCTTGAGCAGTGTATGATGTACCAGAAATATTAGCGCACACATAGAAAAATAATATGCAATACAGGTGCTAGGAGAAATAGAGATTCAATCAATAATATTTATTATCATCAAAATCACAATCTAAGGATCCTAGGTTGCAATAGATCTAACGAGACATTTATAAGAGGTTGTACCCTTGTGTATGTGTTGTACTACTGATATCCCTTTTGTTGATAATACTAAAGAGGAAGTTGAAAGAAAACTTGAATTATGGAAATCAACCATAGAGTTTAAAGCTTTTCATTTAGTAGATCTAAAGCCAAATATATTGAGTATAATTTTAGTAGTGATAGATATGGTGAGGAGATTGTGGCTTTGGGTAGTCAAGTCATTAAAAAAAGTTCAAATTTTAGATATCTTGGGTCTATTATTTAAAGTGATGGTGAAATAGATGGGAATATTATCAGTATAATTTAAGTTGGATTGGTGAAGTTGAAGAATACATCGGGCCTGTTGTGTGCTAGAGAAGTAACCCTCAAACTTAAGGAAAGATCTATAAGATGGTGGTGAGACCTGCAATGCTTTATGACGCATAATATTGGTCAATAAAAGAGAAGAAAAAAATTAAGTTAAGTGCTGCATAGATGAGGAGGCTCAGGTGGATGAGTCTCTTTATACTTAAATATAGAATGCAAAAGAGCATATATGTGAAAAGGTTAGTGTAGCTCTAGTGGTAGATAAGATTAGAGGGAGTCTCCTTAGATGTGAAAAGGTTAGTGTAGCTCTAGTGGTAGATAAGATTAGAGGGAGTCTCCTTAGATGCTTTGGTCACATAAAATGATAGCCATCTAATGACCCAATTAGTAGAGTAGATGCATTAGATCTGACCTATGTTAAGAAATGTAGAGGTAGACTTTAAAATACATAGAAAGTATTAGAAATTACCTTTTTTCTAATAGATTTAAATAAGAATTTGACTCTTAATAAGACACAATGGAGAAAACTATTCATGTATCTAACCACACACAGTGGCATAAAGGCTTGATATTGTTGTTGTTATTATTGTTGTTGTAATGTGCACTTGTGAATTAGTATATATAATCATGTTGATGTTGGGTATGCGTTGCAATGAAGATTTATGAAACCATGTGCATATGTGAAGTATGATAATCCAGATTTGCAAGGAGGAAGTCAACCAGTACATGGGAGTCATGAAATGTTTAACAAAGACACTCATCATTGCGTGGCATGATAGAGAGAGCATTTTTTGTTTGGAAAAACAAGTGAGTTATACTAAGTTATATGTCCACATACTCATTTAAGAAGCAAGTGAAACTTGTGGTTGCTACAATGACACTACATAACTACATAAGCCATCATTCCTCTTGAGATGATTTAAATTCAATATATTTTATAGAGATCAATCATATATATCTTAGGAAGCGTATGAGTTTTGAAATTGGTAGTCATTATTAGATCATGAAGAAGATGCAATAGTTTATATGGCAAGAGATGGCGAAGGTGCTAAGGAGATATAACTATGGGACCAAATTGCATATGATTTAATGAATGAGATGAATTAGAAATTACTTTCTATTCAAACTTTTTAAAGACATTATTAATCTATTTTTACTAGATTCGACTGGTTTATGATCACATCATAATTTTCTTTTTATTTTATTATTATCTAACTATCCTGAAAAAAAGTATTATAATTCACTAATAAATAGTCATATAAATTACATTGTTATTCTTCATAATAAATAATTTCATTCAAAAGTTATAATATATTGGCTAGAAATATTTAAGTTGAACTACAATAAGTCAACTATTGTTGGATTCTTTTAAAAAAGAAATGTAATATAGATAATTTTCTTTGAGCTTAATATATATGGAAGTATCAATATAATTTGATCTCATACAGCTATAGCAAAACATTCAATAGGTATGCTTCCCAAATGAAATATGTCGCTTTATGCGTAGCAACTTCAAAATCAACTTTTTCAACAATAACTTCACAACCTACTTTCTCGATGGTTTCCGCTTTATGTGCAACAACTTCAAAAACAAGCTTCATTTGGGAGGGCTTTTTCACTGCTTCTTAAAGCAACTTTTTAGCACAAAATTAAAATTTTTATACTAAAAAGTTGCTTTAAGAAGCAGTGAGAAAGCCGTCCCACTAAGTGATATGTCCACATTGTCATTTAAGAAGCAAGTGAAACTTGTGATTGCTACAATGACACTACATAACTACATAAGCCGTCATTCCTCTTGAGATGAGTTAAAATTCAATACATTTGATAGAGATCAATCATATATATCTTAGGAAGTGTATGAGTTTCGAAATTGGTAGTCATTATTAGATCATGAAGAAGATGCAATAGTTTATATAGCACGAGATGGTGAAGGTGCTAAGTAGATATAACTATGGGACCAAATTTCATATGATTTAATGAATGAGATGAATTAGAAATTACTTTCTATTCAAATTTTTTAAAGACATTATTAATCTTTTTTACTAGATTCGACTCGTTTATGATCACATCATAATTTTCTTTTTATTTTATTATTATCTAACTATTCTGAAAAAAAAAATTTATTATAATCACTGATAAATAGTCATATAAGTTACATTGTTATTCTTAATAATAAATAATTTCATTCAAAAGTCATAATATATTGGCTAGAAATATTTAAGTTGAAGTAACTACAATAAGTCATCTATTGTTAGATTCATTTAAAAAAAGAAATATAATATAGATAATTTTCTTTGATCTTAATATATATATATATATATATATATATATATATATATATATATATATATATATGAAAGTATCAATATAATTTGATCTCATAAAGCGATAGCAAAACATTTAATAGTTATGCTTCCCAAACGAAATATATTGCTTTATGTGCAGCAACTTCAAAATCAGCTTTTTCAACAATAACTTCACAACCTGCTTTCTCCATGGCTTCGATGGCTTCCGCTTTATGTGCAACAACTTCAAATTCAGTTTTTTCTACAACAACTTCACAATCTACTTTCTCGACGGCTGCCGCAATGCCAAATCTACCCTTAGTTTTGTGTGGCTTGAATTAAAATCTGCCGTAATGCTTTTATTAAGCATTAAGCATGCAAAAATACCACATTAATTAACAATCTAAATACTAAGATTAATTAGTTTATTAACTTCATGAAGTAAGATTACATACATCAAATGAAAATATAGTACCTAATTGCCGTTAATGCCGCGTAATCGGCTCAATTACAACTTGATATAAATATAATCAGTTAGAATAATTCAAAAGCCACCTTAATCTTAAAAAAAACATTTTTTTGACGCCATCTTATAACTTTTTTTAATATATTTGCTGCATTCCGTTTACGTTGCATGACAAACAATTGACATTTATGATAATACTATTGTTTTTTAAATCCTTCATGATTAGCTCAAGCTTCTAAAACCCCTTAATGAAATTCTATATAAAGTCCCATCAGGCAAAGTCACAGATATAATCCTTCATTAGCCATCCTTCTTTATTTCTTAAGTAAATAGCAAAGGTTCTAAACGGCTATGGGTAGTCGGCTTATAATTTTCGTTACTATTTCTTCACTTTTATGCCTTAGCCCCATTTCTCACGCCGCAAGGCCGACTCCTGATTATTCGCCCGACCCAATCAAGGCTGTTAATCTTGGTGGATGGCTGGTTACTGAGGGGTGGATCACACCCGATTTGTTTGATAATATTCCGGTTAATAAAGATCTGTTGGTAAGACTATCACATATATTTATCATCTTGTGCAAAAATGGGCTGCCCTTACTCTCTGATATTTCAGATAGAACTTCTAAGACTACTTCAAAAAATATATGAACTCTTTAAGTATTTAGCTTTAATATTTATTTAATATTTTTTATTAAAAAAATTATTTAATTATGTATAGTTTATTTAGCATTGATCAATTGAGTTGAAGATGTAAAAAGTAAATTATTTGATGAATTTAATTTACTTTCTTGATTTTGTATTCTTGGTTTATATATATATATATATCAATTATTTTGTATGTTTTAGGATGGAACCCAAATACAAGTTAAGTCGGTAACACAGAACAATTACCTCTCAGCACAGAATGGAGGTGGTTCGACAATCATCGCAAATCAACCATCCGCATCAACATGGGAGACTTTCAAAGTATAGTAGCTTAATTGCATCCACCTTATTTTGTTATTTGAATTAAAATTTACAATATTAATATGGATCCTAAGCTTATCATTTGAATATTTCAGTTATGGAGAATCACTGAGACAACCTTTCAGTTCAGAGTCCTCAATTGGCAATTTTTTGGCATCGATGATAATGGGAATCTAGTGGCCACTTCAACCTCTTCTGATGACTCAGATTCTTCGCATACATTTGTGATCGTGAGAAAAGATGATGAGCCCAATCGAATACGTATCAAGGCCCCGAATGGTTCTTTCTTACAAGTAAATTCAGATACAACAGTGACTGCTGACTATACAGAGAATACTAACTGGGGAGATGATGATCCATCAGTGTTTATAGTGACAAATTTGTATCAGTTGCAGGGGGAGTTTCAAGTCACCAATGGTTATGGACCAAATATTTCTGACTCTGTAATGAAGGTGAGATGCCTTAAAACTTTAAATTTGATTGATTATTCTTCGTGAATTCCCACATATGAACTTTAATTTAGAATACCAAGGTTATTGATTTTCTAAGCACTATATAATTGATATTTATTTAAGTATCTTATGCATTTACTTTTTAACTAAATACAAAGGCATCAATAATTGATTCATAAAATAATACAATGAGATGATTATTGGTGTCTACAGAAACATTGGAATAGCTTCATAGTGGAAGATGACTTCAAGTTTCTATCTGATAATGGATTGAATGCAGTAAGGATTCCAGTTGGGTGGTGGATACGATTTGATGAAAACCCACCCCGCCCTTTTGTTGGTGGATCCTTACAAGTATTGGACAATGCCTTCTCTTGGGCAGAGTAAGCATATCATGTTCTCTAATTTTGTATAACATCTAAAAGCCTCTTACATTAACATGTGGATTTGCTCTGTAGGAAGTATAATATAAAAGTGATCATTGATATTCATGCTATGCCAAGTTCGCAAAATGGCTGGGAACATAGCGGAACAAGAGATGGATTACAATCATGGGGTCAGACTGATGATAGTATTGATCAATCAGTTGTTGTGGTCGACTTCCTAACTTCTAGGTGGGTTAGTTTAAGTTTTGATCTTCATATGAGTTTTTCATATTAATTTATTCCTCATTTTTGTACATATAGGTATGCAAATAGACCTAGCTTTTATGCAATTGAGTTGATCAATGAACCATTAGCTCCTGGTGTAGCTTTAGATAGTCTAAAGAAGTACTACAAGGCTGGCTATGATACAGTTAGGAAGTACTCAAATGTATTTGTGATCATGTCAAATCGATTATCAATTAGTGATCCTACAGAGCTCATTCAATTCGCAAGCGGCTTCTCGGGCTCTGTCGTAGACGTCCATTACTACAACCTCTTCTCAGACATTTTTGAAGGCATGTCAGTGCAACAAAATATTGACTATATATACAATAATCGTGCTTCTACTCTTAGTTCTCTAATGGTTTCAAATGGACCTCTTATATTTGTTGGTATGGATAATATTCTTTATTTTTTTATATTTATATATTGCTTATATATGATCTTAGTTCTCATATGTTTATATATGATGTAGGGGAATGGGTGGATGATATGGATGTAAACAATGCATCAAAGAATGACTATCAAAGGTTCGGATCAGCCCAAGTTGATGTTTATGGGAGGGCGACCTTTGGGTGGTCATACTGGACCCTTAAAGCTGCTCAAAACCAGTGGAGTTTGGAATGGATGATTACAAATGGATACATAAATGTGTAAACATTTCCACTTTATCAATTAAAAGTTTGGGCACCGCAATGTACATGTATATTATGCTTTGTTCGCTATATGTATCTTTGGAAGACAACTTGATGAGAAAGATTTGAATCTTGGTTTGGTCATTTATGCCAAAGTTTAGGTTTACTCTCTTGAATTTTCATGGCTAAGAGTATCTTTAAACATTGTGTGTGTTTATGTGCTTAGATAATAATTTCTCATGGTACTACTATTATGATAGTTCTCAAGATATTTCAAGCAAAACATAATAGGATCAATCACTAATATTTTTATATAATAGATCTTTATATTATTTTACTAAAATCTTATGGGAGAAAATTTTTGAAAGAAAAGGATAACTTGGCTTATAAAATATGACTTACAAAAGATTGATAAAGCAACAAAATTTATACATAAGATGATGTGCGTGGAATAGATGAATCAACCACCCAATCAAATATTTCAAGGAATATCTTAATCGTAGATTAAAGATTAATTTACAAATTTCTCTCTTATAAAATGTATTCCAAAAGCAAAATAGTAAGCTAAAGGTTTACTGATTTTCACAAGCATGAAAAGAACTAATTCCAAATGCCATTTATGAAAATGAAAAACAAGAACACAATATTTATATGGTTCGAGTTCTTGCGAACTCTTCATCCATGGGGCAACCTCGATCATCTTTTATTCAGATGTGTAAAAAATTGGATGCAAGATTTGTATATATAGAAATGATTCTCAATTTATTTTAACAGCAGCCTACACTTGGCTGAAACAGAGAAATATAACCTTGCTAATAACAAAAAATTGCTTCCCTTCAAAGACCTAAAACAGATCTTAAGCAATAATAAGAACAATTAATTTCTTATAACAGTAAACAACTCCACCTCAAAGATCTTTAATAGATCTTTCGCAAGAAATTAATTCTAAAAGAAGAACTGTGCAAGAATTGAGAAAACCCGAAAACTGAGAACACCAAAAACCGTAGGCAAAAAATAATGCATCAATCTTCCTAGTCTAAATAAGAAAGAAATACCAGCATTTCAGCACATAGCTAAGCATTGCAAAAGAACAAGTTCTTATGACACAAAACTTGCTTCCAACCGACATTCACTTACGATTATCTTTCTTAGAGATGAAGGAGAAGCTAGATTGACAAGAAAGATTCACCGACTTCACACACACACACACACACACACACACACACACACACACACACAAATCCCCTGATTTCAACAACTCTCCCCGCCTCTTTCTCACTCAAGAAGCCAAGCTGACTCAAACCCTAGTTCTCTCTCAAAAAGCTCTCACTCTCTGAAACTCGAACCAACAACACAGCCCCTTATCTCTTCTTCACTTTTGCTGCTCTCGATTTTATAAATAAGAAAATACCCAAAAAACCCCATTTAACATATAAGCAAGAATTAGGATAAGGAAAAAATTAAAAAAACTTATTTAAAGAATAGAAATAATACTTAAAAGACAACACTTAAATTAAAATTAATTAACTGAATAAGTAATTTCAATTATGATTATTTTAATTTTAAATCAATTATATAAATTCTCCATCTTGATTTAAAAATAATAATAAAAGAATAAAACATGACAAGATTGCCCAAACTATAAACATTACTTACACATGCTTAGGAAACTTAGACAATATCTAAATTTGCTAAGAGGAACTACCTTTGTAGCCATGTTTACAGGATTATCATCTGTTGAGATCTTAATAAGCTTTACTGCACTTGAATTTATTAAATCATAAATGAAATGATAATAACGAACATCCACACGCTTTGTTCTTTCATGGAAGACTGGATTTTTACATAATGCAATGCACTAACTATCTGTAAAAACTGTAATGACATTGTGAAAAATACCAAGCTTACTAAGCAAACTCTGCAACCAGAATGATTATTTCATAACTTTTGTCACTGCAATATACTCTACTTCTATTGAAGATAAAGCTATAATTGACTACAAGTGAGATTTCAAACGGACTGGACCATCATAAATCACGAACACATAATATATAGTAGATCTTCTTCTATCCAAATCTCCTGGAGAATCTGAGTTAACAAATTCTGTAACATCAACTGCATCAACACCTGATCTGAAATAAATACCCATGTCCAGAGTTCCTTGAATATACCTCAGTAATCATTTAACTACCTTCCAATGTCCTATTCCTGGGTTAGACATAAATCTTCTGAAAGTTTAATAGGGATGTTAAGCCCTTATGAACTAGCCCGAGGCTAACTAAGAGGGGGGGTGAATTGGTAGTTTTAAAAACTTCTTTAACCAAAAGAAAGATCTTTTTATAATTTATAGCAAAAATGAATAAAAATGATAATAAAAAAATCAATCACAGAGTTCACCCAAGCAGATAACAATAGAAAAATAAAGTGTAAAAAATAATCAGAAAGAACACATTAAATTTTATAGTGGTTCGGTCAACTTGACCTACATCCACTCCTCGAAGCCTCGCCTCTAGGTATTGCACTACTCAAATAAGTGACTCCTTTTGCTCCCATAGCAAGGCGGAAAAGCCTTTACACAACTCTTTTTCACCAGCCCAGTGAGATAGAGAACCCAGACTTCTTTTGCTTCCTCCTAAAGCGGTCAGAGAACTCAGACTCCTTTCGCTTCCTCCTGAAGCAGGCAGAGAACCTTACCTCCTTTTGCTTCCTCTTGAAGCAGGCAGGGAACCTTGACTTCTTGCTGATGAACCTTCCCACAGAGACACCACGGGATAAGAGACGATGACCAGAGAAAATGACTCGAATCCTTGCTTGGAGTAACCATTATGAACACCTCATAAACTCCCCCTCATAAGATTCTCTCTCTCTCTCCCAAGCTCTCCCTCTCCATCTTAAAGCTCTCTCAGGAAAGGACTTTGGCAAAAAAAATTTCCAATAACAAACAAAAAAGTTTAAATAGAAAGGCACAAAAATTGCCCTAAAATTCAACTTGCCGTCAAAGATCGTCCAGGACGATCGAAGGATCGTCATCTACGATCAATGTAAATCTTCACCAATTGGCCTGGACGATCTGACTTCTCTGGACGATTAGAAGACATATTTTGTTCAGATCATCCAGGACGATCCTGCGATCGTCTAGGATGATTAGTTCAACTCGGGAAATTCGTCCTGAGGATTGTTCGGGTCGTCCAGGACAAAATGCTGGACGATCTGAAGAAAAAGACTTGATCGTCCGGGATGATATGCCTATCATCCCGTACGATTAGTTAAAAAATGACCAAAATTATCCTGCACATTATTCAGGTCATCCTGCATAAATATGTTATACGATTGAAAATGACTTGATCGTTCAGGATGATATTTCTATCATCTAGACGATTAGTACAAATAGGCTTATATCATCCAGCACATTGTATGGGTCATCTAGGTGAAGTTATTTGCACGATGAGGATTTTTAACATATCGTCCGGGATGATCTTGTAATCGTCTAGGACGATGTGATCAATCAAATTAATCCTTGATTGCTTTCCTTAATGACCTGATTAATTTAGGCATGATTATTGTGAATCATCCAAGATGATACACGTATCATCCAGGATGATTAGATAGAAAAACTAAGAAATCAAAATATGCCTAACTTACGGCTGAGAATTTCTGATTTGAGCCTATCATCCTGTACGATGAGAGGATCGTCCATGATGATCGACTTAATCAGACTGACTTAACTTGATAGCCCTGATTAGGGTTTTTATTTTTAATGGATCGTTCAGGACGATATGGCGATCGTCTAGGACGATATGATCAAAAAAAGAATAAAAACTCTAACTCACAAAAAATCTCCTCCTGAGTTTGTATGTGCAAGATTACTTAGCTAGGGGATCAATTATATTATATTTGACTCAATAAAGTAAAAATTTATATTTAAACTCACACGGACCCGATCTTGAGTTGGCTTGAATTGCATTTGATCATTTGTACCTGAAATGTTAGCTAATCAAAATAGAACACAAAAATATTTGTTATCATCAAAATTATAATCTTTAAACCCAGATTTGCAACAATCTCTCCCTTTTTTATGATGGCAAATATTTATTCAGTAGTTTCAAATAAAACAAATAGAATAATCAGCGCACATACGAGAGAAGATTTATCAATGCAAATTTTATTAATCATTGATAAACAGTGACACTAAAAATAACAAAAGAAACAACTAAAACAAAAAAACAACAAAAGAAATTACTTGTAACACAAAAAATAACTCTTCCTTTCGACATCACAAAAAGGAGGAAGAAAACGCAAAACAAAATAAACTAGAAACATTATAGCATAAACAATTAATAGAGAGGCGGATCCTGTTCAGATGGAGGTGGAGGTGGTGGCTGAAATTTTTTTTTAATAGATCAGCTCCAATAAATCAGAATTTTTTCATAGTTTTCAATTCAAAAACCAATAAGAAGAAATTGATAAACTGAAATCCAGAAAAATTTGAAAATCGATTTTTATAAACCCTATCTCAGACACCTTACAAGTTCAAATTTCTTTTAAACAGAAATCTAATTCAAAAATGAAAAAATTAGATTTAAAAAAAGATCCTTTCAAACATCATTCCAGAAAAATATCTGATAAAATAGTATTACAAAGAAAGGAATCAGAAATCATGAGTTTCATTCTCAAATGATTGAAAATATTAAGTTGTGCATTAATTTTTCTAATGTGTTTAAAGATTTGAAAGGGAATAAGCTTATTTCCTTGTGGGCTCATTTTGTGCCTCTTTTTTAATTTGTTTGGCGCACTTTGCGCATCTTTTGATTTTTGGTACACTTTGTGTATCCTTCCATTTTTGGTGATATTGTGCATCTTTTCAATTTTGGATTTATTTTGTGCCTTTTTTATTTCTTTTGCAAGCTTGCTTCCTTTTATAATTCCTAAAATATCTCAGTTGTGAGATTACCTTCCAGACATAAGAGAATAAAGGCTCACTTTCTACAATCAGAAAGAGTAATCCATAAAATAAAATCATACTCATTTGATAAATGTAATCACTTGATTAAGAAGAACCTAATAATGATTCAATGCTTTGAAAATACTATTCATATGAGATAGATTACTATAGGAAGATAAAATAGATCTCCATTTCAAAAGCTAATATTTAAATCTTGAAAAAGATCTCCATTTAAAGAGAAAAATTCACAAAATAAAATCATACTCATATGATAAACTCATCAATGTTTCTTCCCTTTAACTAGTTTAGAGAAGTCAATCACTGCTTACAAACTTTCAAACAAAAACTAAGGCAAAACTCTCAGTCAGAAAACCAGTTTATCAACAGTAGTGAGCAGTGATCTTATTTTTAATTAAGTAAACAGTAAATCCAAAATCAAGAAAAAACTCATAAAAAGAGATAACCATATTCAATAAGCAAATCAAAGAAACTAAAATCAGTAGAAAAATAAAAGAACTAAAAGAAAACTGATAAAATAAAAATAGAGAAGAAGAAATGAAAAACAAAAAGTTCAGAAATCAATAATTACCAGATTCATGCATTTATGTCAATCACACCTAATCTAGTTCTTAAAATGCTGAATGTGTCAAAGGCCAGTGGTTTAGTAAAGATGTCAGCTAGTTAGTTTTCAATTGTTACATGGTGTAACTCAATGTCTCATTTGGTAATATGGTCCATAATGAAGTGATGTCTTATATCAATGTGTTTGGTTATAGAATGTTGGATTGGATTCATAGAAATGCAGATGGCACTGGTGTTATCACATAGAACTAAAATTGTGCCAACAGGTAATCCTAAATCCAAAACTTGTTGCATCAAGCAAAGGATTTGAGCCACACAACTTCCTAAGGCAATATACTTAGATTCAGCAGTGAAAAGTGCAACTGAGTTTTATTTTCTATTGGACCAGGAGACTAAAGATAGTCCTATGAATTGGCAAGTACCATAAGTACTCTTTCTATCCACCCTATATCCTGTAAAATCAGAATCAGAATATCCAATAATCTCAAAAGAAGTGTTGTGCCTAGGATATCATATTATTAGGTTTGGGGTCCCTAAGAGATATCTAAGTATTCTCTTAACTGCAGTCTGGTGGGATTCCTTAAGATTAACTTGAAATCTAGCACAAAGATAAATACTAAACATAATATCAGGTCGGCTAGCAGTCACGTAAAGAAGTGATCCAATTATTCCTCTAAACTTCTTCTAATCAACAGATTTTCCATTTGAATCCTAATCTAACTGAACAGTGAAACTCATGAGAGTGTTGATTGGCTTAGCTTTGTCCATTTCATATTTCTTCAAGATATCCTTAGTGTATTTTGATTGATTCAAAAAGGTTCCATCATCCATTTGCCTTATGCTAAATCTCAAAAAGTAGGATAATTCTCCCATCATACTCATCTCAAACTCCTTACTCATTATTTTAAAAAAATAATCACATAAGTTTTTATCAGAAGATCCAAAAAGTATATTATCAATATAGATCTGGACAATGAGTAAATCTTCTCCTACTTTTCTTAGAAAAAGGGTGGTGTCTACGCTCCCCTTAACAAATTCTCTTTCTAATAGGAATGTGCTAAGCCTCTCAAATCAAGCTATAGGTGCCTGTTTCAATCCATATAAGGCCTTTTTTAATTTGTAAACATGATTAAGATATTAGAAACTCTCAAAACCTGGGGGTTGCTCTATAAAGACATCCTCCTTTATTGCCCCATTCAAAAAGGCACTCTTGACATCCATTTGAAAAAGTTTAAATCTCTTATAACAGGTAAAGGCTAGTAGCACTCTAATAGCTTCCAATCTAGCTACAAGGGCAAAGGTCTTCTCAAAATTAATCCCTTCTATTTAGTTATACCCCTTAGCTACTAATCTTACTTTATTCCTAACCACCACACTAGAATCATTCATCTTATTCTTAAAGACCCATTTGGTTCCCACTATACTTTGATTCTTAGGTCTTTCTACTAACTGTCAAATATCATTTCTTACAAATTGGTTCAATTCCTCTTGCATAGCTAAGATCCAAAATTCATCAAAAAGGGCTTGATTGATGTTGGTGGGTTCAGTCATTGAGATAAAGGCAGAATGGTCTCCTAAGATCAGTTCTAACACCTTTAGAACTGTCTCCTAAGATTAGTTCTTTAGGATGACTCGAAGAATATCTCCAATCTCTAGGCAAAGTGTTTTGAGGTTCTACCCTTTTCTCCAAATTTACATTTTCAACTCCTTGAGTAATCTCTCCTATATCTTCTTCTTCCTCAACTCTAGTATCCTTGGGATCAAATTCATCAAACACCACATGTGTAGTCTCCTCCACCACCAAAGTCCTCTTATTAAACACTTTAAAGGATTTTTCCACACTAAAATAGCCTAAGAATACTCCTTCATCAGATTCGGGATCAAATTTTTCTAAGGATGATTTCCCATTATTTAGAATGAAAACCTTACAGCCAAGGACATGGAGGTGGGACAGGTTTGGAGTTCTACCCTTAATGATCTTATAAGGTGTCTTATTCAGATTGGATCTAATATTCACCCTATTCAGCACATAACAAGCTGTGTTTATCGCTTCAGCCCAAAATTATTTTGGAAGTGAATACTCAACAAGCATGGCTCTAGCGGCTTCCACTAAGGTCTTATTCTTCCTTTCAGCTACCCCATTCTGCTGAGGGGTCCTAAGAGTTGAAAAGTTGTAGCTAAACCCTTGCTCCTCACAGAAAGTTCCAAATTTCTTATTTTCAAACTCCCCCCATAATCACTATGGATGGTCAAGATCTTACAACCAAACTTCTTCTTAATCTAAGTGGAGAAGGATTTAAATTCATCAAATGACTCAGACTTATATGACAGAAACCTAATCCAACTGAATCTTGAATAGTCATCAATAATCACAAATCCATAGAATTTTCCCCCTAAGCTAGTAGTACTAATGGGTCTAAAGAGATCCATGTGAAGGACTTCTAAAGGTCTAGAGGTGTTGATGTCTTTAATGGAGTGGAAAGAGGATTGGACTTACTTTCCTAGTTGACAAGCATCACACAGGTGGTCCTTAGTGAACTTAAGCTTGGGGACACCTCTAACTAAGTCTTTTTGGATGACTCTTCTAAGGATTTTTATACTAGCATGACATAACCTTTTATGCCACAGCCAAGACTCATCAGCGGCAGTTTTTTAAGCAAATTGAAACATCAGCTTTAAAGCAGCTTACATCCAGCATATAGACATTATTGATCCTTTTTTCCTACAAAATAATTTTATTATTTAAGCTTATAATGCAGTAAGTTGGTAGGAACTTTATATTGTATACTTGGTCATAGAGTTGATTGATGCTGAGCAAGTTGTGTTTCAGTCCATCTACAAGCAAAATATTGTCAATACTAAAATTTTTTGAATCACCAATTATATATGCTCCTACCACCCTCCTAATGTGTTGTCTCCAAGTGTAACCTTGCCTCCTGCTCTGGTCTCCAGCAAAATAAACTAATTTACATCTCCAGTGATGTGCCTTGAACATCCGTTATCCAGGTACCACATACCCTCACGAGGCCTTTTATGAGAACACACCTACAAAATTATCAAATGTCAAATTTAGGAACCCAAATAAGTTTGGGTTCCTTCTTATGAAAAAAAGAATGCAATACATGTGTGCTGTGCTGTGAAATAAGTAATTTGGTCCTCCACACCTAATGTGTACTATGGTGAACAGTGCAGATGTGAGAGATATGTCCTAGCATGCCATAAGAAAAATATCTAACACCAGAAAAAGGGTTAACTAATCTACGTGGGTGATAGTGCCTCTTCTTAAATTTGAATGAAACATACTTTGATGATTTTGAATTAGATTCTTCAAGTGGTGGAGGTGCATAAAATTGTGCAAAAGTAGGAGGTGTTTCATTTTTCTCAAAAGCACTAATTTTTACACTTAGAAATTCATTTTTCTTTCTGAGACTTACAATTTTAAATTTCAAATAATGCTCATCACTATCTAAATCAGATGCAGGTGATTCTAATTTTTGAAATGCAGCTTCTAATTCAAGATACGATGCTTTTAATGAATCATGCTCAATAATCAAATCAAAATACTTTTTATTTAACTCATCAAATTCATCAAGTAATGACATGTGATTGCTATCAAGTGTAGAATTATCTTTAATCAAAATTTCATGCTCTTTTTATAAATTCTGAAATTCCAATTTCAGACTAGTATGAGTTTTCTTAAGCTTCCTATATGATGAATGGATTTTTTCAGAAACATCAAGCAATTGATCGTAGGATAGTTCACATACCTCTTCTTAGTCTGACTGACTAAGATGCTCACCAGCCATCAAATATAAGTTTGCAACTTCTTCTTCAGCTTCAGTCTCAGAGGAGTCGGATGTAGAATCCGCCCAAAAAGCCTTTTGAATCCTTTTCTTGTCCTTCCTGAACTTGGGTTTCTCCTCACCCTTCTCTTTGCTTGGGTGAGCCTTAAGTGTAGAACAATCAGCTTTTATATGCCCTAGCTTTCTGCATTCAAAATAAACTGTACCAGAAGAACCTTTAAAATTTTTATTATTCTTATATTTGTTCCACTTCTGATAGTTCTTATGTTTCCTCCTCAGAAAGCTTTTGAATTGCTTAGTGATTAAGGCAACATAATCATCATCGGATCCTGAAGAGCTAGAATCAGAATCATTAGCCTTCAGGGCTACAGTCTTCTGTTTCTTCTTCTCACCTGCATCAAGCTGTCTTTGGTTCACCCCTTGCTTGTAAGCAATGAGTGATCCAAGTAAGTTATCAATATAATAGGCATTCAAATCCTTAGATTTAGTGATCATAGTTATCTTGGCATCATAGGAAGAAGGCAAATATCTCAAAATCTTGTTAACTTTCTCATAATTAGTAAGCTCTCTTCTTAAGGCATATAGGGATGTGACAATTTGAGTGAACCTAGTGTACATTTCAGATATGGACTCACTAGGTTTCATGCGAAAGAGTTCGTAGTCATAAAACAGTATATTTAACCTAGACTATTTAACTTCAGATGTACCTTCATAGGTAATGCATAATATATCTCAAATTTCTTTACCAGTTGTGTAAATAGAGACATGCATGTAATCTTCATATTTTAATGCACAGAAAAAATAATTCAAGCATTTTGCAATCAGTTGGGCTAAGTCCCGATCATCAAAAGTCCATTCGATAAAAGGCAGTTCAATTTTAACATTATTAATAAGTCTAAAAGGTGCTTCATAGCCATCTTTAACAAGCATCCACATGCGATAATTTATAGATTGAAGAAAAGTGGACATGCGAGTTTTCAAAATTTAAAAGGTATGTTATCAAACAACGGCGGTCGTGTAATTGAATAATCTTCAGCAGTATTATGATTACCAAAGTTAGTCATAGATCAAAATTCAAAAGTTTTTAAAAACTAGATTTTATGAATCTCACTCTGATACCACTTGAAAGTTCGATAGGGATATTAAAACCTTATGAACTAGCCTGAGGCTAACCAAGAGGAGGGGATAAATTGGTAGTTTTAAAAACTTTTTTAACCACAAAAAAGATCTTTTTATAATTTGTAGCGAAAATGAATAAAAATAATAATAAAATGATCAATCACAGATTTTACCCAAGCAGATAACAACATAAAAATAAAGTGCAAAAAATAATTAGAAAGAACACACCAGATTTTATAGTGGTTCGGTCAACTTAACCTACGTCCACTCCCCGGAGCCTCGCCTCTAGGTATTGCACTACTCAAATTAGTGACTCTCCTTTTGCTCCTACAGCAAGGCAGAGAAGCATTTACACAACTCCTTTTCACCAACTCGGTGAGGCAGAGAACCTAGACTTCTTTTGCTTCCTCCTGAAGCAGACAGAGAACCTTGACTTCTTACTAACGATCCTTCCTACAGAGACACCATGGGACAAGAGACGATGACCAGAGAAGACGACTCGAATCCTTGCTTAAAGTAACCTTTGTGAACACCTCACAAACTCCCCCTCACAAGATTCTCTCTCTCTCCCAAGCTCTCCCTCTCCATCTCAAAGTACTCTCAGGAAAGGACTTTGGAAAAAGGTTTTTCCAATAACAAACAAAAAAGTCTAAATAGAAAGGCACAAAAATTGCCCTAAAATTTAACTTACCGTCAAAGATCGTCTAGGACGATCGAAGGATTGTCCTGTATGATTAGTGTAAATCTTCACCAACTGGCCTAAATAATCTGGCTTCTCTGGATGATTAGAAGACATATTTTGTTCAGATCGTCCGGGACGATCCTGCGATCGTCCAAGAAGATTAGTTGAACTAGGGAAAATCGTCATGAGGATTATTCGGGTCATCCAGGATAAAATGCTGGATGATCTGAAGAAAAAGACTTGATTGTTCGGGATGATATGCCTATCATCCCGTACGATTAGTTCAAAAATAACCAAAATCATCCTAACATTGTTTGGGTCGTCTTGCACAAATATGCTGTACGATTTAAAATGACTTGATCGTCTAGGACGATATTTCTATCATCCTGGATGATTAGTCCAAATAGGCTTATATCATCCAGCACATTGTACGGGTCATCTAGGTGAAGTCATTTGGACGATGAGGATTTTTAACATATCGTCCGAGACGATCTTGTGATTGTCCAGGCACAATTGTCCTAGATGATGTGATCAATCAAATTAATCCTCGATTGCTTTCCTTAATGACCTAGCTAATTTAGGCATGATTGCTGTAAATCATCCAGGATGACACACATATCATCAAGGACGATTAGATAGAAGAACTAAGAAGTCAAAATATGCCTAACTTAGTCTGGCAGTTGAGAATTTCTTATTTGAGCCTATCGTCCTATACGATGGGAGGATCGTCCAGGATGATCGGATTAATCAGACCGACTTAACTTGACAGCCCTAATTAGGATTTCTATTTTCAATGGATCGTCCAGGATGATATGGCGATCATCAAAGATGATGTGATCAAAAATAGAACAGAAACTCTAACTCATAAAAAATCTTCCCCTGAGTGTGTGTGTGCAAGGTTACTTAGCTAGGGGATTAATTATATTACATTTGATTCAAGAAAGGAAAAAATTATATTTAAACACACACGGACCTGATCTTGAGTTAGCTTGAATTGCATTTGATCTTTTGTACCTGAAATGTTAGCCAATCAAAATAGAACACAAAAAAATTTGTTATCATCAAAATTATAATTCTTAAATCCAGATTTGCAACATCTTCTTAACACACTGACAGAGAAAGCAATATCTAGTCTATAACATACCATAGCATATATAAGAGACCCAATGGCACTAGCATAAGGAATTTTATGCATCTTTTCTTTCTCTTCATCTCAATTTGGACACTGAACTACAGATAGTTAAAACTGACTCCCAAAAGGCAAATTATGAAAACCCTTAATTTTTTTAAGAATTTTTTTAAATCTAAAATATTCAAAAAAAATTTTAAGAGCCATTATCAGTTCAAATCATAAATCATCTTTATCATAACATAGATATTATTGTGTTTCAGCTTTACTAATATTTTTATAATTTTTGGGCTTAGGTGAAATTCCTTATGAAATTATCATTTTTTAGTACAAATGGGGATTCTATGATCATTATGTGTCCGTTTTACAAACCATTTTCATTAGAGTCTTTGAAGCATGATTAGCTAATTTATTCATATTTTTCTATAATTTTTGTATTCCCAGATTTGAAGATATAAAAGAATTTTGGCCTAAAATTAAATAAATTATATAAGTATATTATTATTTTAATATAAATATCTAAAATCACTTAACTTATTAAAAAAACCTTTTCTCCTTTAATATTCGGCCAATAGAGAGCAGCTTAAGGAATTTAGGGAAAAAAGTGAGGAGAGAAAAAATAGAAATCTGATTTTGAGCGACTTTTAGCCTTTTCCATCCATCAGCCCAGTTGAGAAATTTGTTTGTCTCATGGTATGTCACATTATGTCTATCTCAATTTTCAGAAATATGAAATTTTTATTTAATTTTATGATTAAATTTTTATTTTTGTTAGCGAAAAATGTTGATAACTTTGCACCGATAAAACTTTCACTACACAACTTTATTATAAATCTGATTCAAGTACTATGATTTTGATAATAACAAACATTACTGTTATTGTTATTGCTTCCTCCCATTTCTGTGATATTTTATTTTGTGTTATGTGTACTAACATTTCAGGATTACAGTCCACCGTTCATTTGTAATTTGGATCATCTCACGACTAGATAGATCAGCATTAAAGTTGGTTTTCATTTTATTCTGTATTTTTCCATTTCTTGAGTCATATTTTATAATTGGGTTGATATATTTGCTGAGTAACCTTAGACACATAGGGGAGAGAGAAAAAGGGGTTTTGACAGAGTTTTTCTTTTTAAGTAAATCATAGTGTATAATTTTTTATGGTTTTAATTCATATTGTACAATCTGTACAACTCTGTCAAAACCCTAACTATCAAGGCTCTAATTATGTCGATCGTACAGTATAATTTATTTCATATTATATACCTTAATTAAAATTATTTCCTAATTAACCCCACGATATCAAGAAATCAAATCAGGGATAATTATTTAGATCGATCATACCGTACGATTTATATCGTACAGTATGATTAATAGAGTACAAAATTGATCATCCCAGAGATCATACCAGAGGAAAGCCATGAAATATTAAACTAGTCATACTATACACTTTCAATCATAATGTACGACTATCAAAGTACGAAGTTGGTCATCCCAAGCATCATCCTGTATGAATAGAAGAAAATTCTGAATATCGTATTGTACGCTATTTTTATCATATCGTATGATTTGTTTAAAAGCTGCATAGTTCATCTGGACGAACTTGCTGAACGATTCTAAATTATACTGATCGTACCGTATGATACATGTATTGTACCATACGAAAAGAAGATGAATTTCTTAAAATTTAAGATTTTTTAAGCCAACTATTCAAGCAATTGTATTAACTCTTGAGTTAATCTTTTGATGTGGAGTTAACCTGAGAGAGAGCTTAGAGAAGGAAGAGAGAGAGCTTGAGAGAGACAGATCCTTGTGAGGGGGAGTTGTGAGGGATTCATAAAGGTTGCTTCAAGCAAGGTGTTCATCGTCTTCTTCAAGCTGTTGTCCTAGTTCCTTGGTGGCTGTGAAAGAGATCTTCATCAGCATCAGATCCAGGTTCTCTGTCTTCACCAGGAGGTGAAAAAGAATTTTCAAGTTATCTACCTACTTTAGGAGGGAGTAAAACGATTCAAGGTTCTATGTCTCACCGGCTCGATGGAAAGATTTTGTAAGGGCTTCTCTGCCTTGCTGTAGGAGCAAAAGGATAGTCACTATTATTTTAGTGCAATACCAAGAAAGGAGATTTTTTGGGAGTGGATATTAGTCAAGTTAATTGAACTACTATAAATCTTGTGTGTTCTTTCTATTTATTTTTTTGCATTTAATTTTTGTATTTTTCTATGATTTGATCTATAGTTGAAAACTCTGATTTTGTTATCTGCTTCCGCACAAGTTGTTTGTTTTTTTTAAATATAAAAAAAGATTTCAAAAAAATTTTAATTTCTCATTTAGTTAAAGAAAGTTTTAAATAACCAATTCATCCCCCCCCCCCCCCCCCCCCCCCCCACCTCTTGGTAGTCTCGGGACTAATTCTTTAGGGTTTAATAACCCTCATGAACTTTCAAGTGGTATTAGAGCTGGATTCATAAGATCAATTTTTAGAAAAATTTTGAATTAAGATCCATGGCTAATTTTCATAGTCGTAATACTGTGGAAGGCTATTCAATTACTCGACAACCTCTATTTGATAATATTCCTTTTAATTTTTGGAAAACTTGCATGCCCACCTTTTTATAATCAATTTATTATTGCATGTGGATGCTAGTTAAGGAGGATTATTCTGCACCTTTTAGATTAGTTAATTATGTTAAAATTAAAATTCTTTTTGCTAAATGGACTATTGATAATAGAGATTTAGCACAACTAAATACGAAGTGTTTGAACTATTTTTTATGTACCTTAAAATCTGAAGATTATATACATGTTTCCACTTGTTCTATTGGCAAAGAAATTTGGGATAAACTATGCATAACATATGAAGGTATAATTGAAGTTAAACAATCTAGGCTGAATATTTTACTCCATGATTATGAATTATTTCCCATGAAACCTAGTGAATCTATGTCTGAAATGTATACTAGGTTTACACAAATTGTTACATCCCTGCATGCCTTAGGAAGAGAACTCACAAATTAGGAAAAAATTAACAAAATTCTTAGATGTTTATCTTCTTCCTTTGATGCAAAAATTACTAACATTACTGAATCTAAGGATCTGAATGTTTATTCAATTAATAACTTACTTGGATCACTCATTGCTTACAAGCAAGGAGTGAACCAAAGGCAGCTTGATGCAGGTGAGAAAAAAAAGGAGAAAACTGTAACCTTAAAGGCTAATAATTCTGACATTGATTCTTCTGGTTCTAAAAATGATGACATTACTTTAATAACTAGGCAATTCAAGAGCTTCTTAAGTAAAAAAGCAAAAGCATCATCAGAAACGAAACAAAGGTAAAAATAATAAAAATTCTAAAGTTTCTTCTGATGTTATTTATTTTGAATGCAAGAAGCTAAGGCATCTGAAGTCTGATTTCCTAACTCTTAAAGCTCACCCAAGCAAGGAGAATGGTGAAGAAAAACCTAAGTTCAAGAAGGGCAAGCAAAGAACCCAAAAGGCTTTCTGGGCGGACTTAGTATCAGACTCCTCTAAAATTGAAGCAGAAAAGGAGGTAACAAACTTGTGCTTAATGACTGATGATCATCTTGATCACTCTGATCAAGAAGAGGTATATAAGCTTACTTATGATCAATTACTTAAAGTTTTTTAAAAAAATTATTTATCATATAAGAAGCTCAAGAAATTACATGCTAGCCTCAAAGTTGATTTTTTAAATCTGCAGAAAGAGCATGAAATTCTAAGGAAAGATCATTCCACTATGGATAACAATCACATGGCTTTACTAGATGAATTTTATACTTTGAAAAAAAAAATCATCTTGATTTAACTGTTGAACATGGTTCCTTGAAAATATTGCATGTTGAATTAGAGAATGCATTTAAGAAATTAGAAACTCTTATATCTCAATTATATAGTAGGGAGCATGCATTGAATGTTAAAAATTTAATTCTTGAAAATGTAAACAAGCTTTCATAAGCTGGGTTAACTACTTTTAAGGAAAATAAAAAATCACATTCACTTGAAGAATTTTAAGAATCTTCATCAAAGCATGCATCATTCAAACCTAGGAAGAGACATTATAACCCAAATAGATTAGTAAATCATATTCTTGGTGTTAGATGTCTTTCTTGTGGCATGTTAGGATATATCTCCCACACTTGCACCATTCACCATAGAGTATATTTGGTGTGGAGAGCTAAAATTTAAAACACATAGCATATCATGCATGCATCTCACTCTTCTTTCCATAAGATAGGACCCAAACCTGGTTGGGTTCCCAAATCTGACATTTAATGATTTTGTAGGTGTGCTCTCACAAAAAATCTTATGAGAGCATGTGATACCTGGACAGCGGATGCTCAAGACATATGATTGGAGATGCAAAATAATTCATTTCACTGGAGGCCAGGGTAGGAGGCAAGATAACACTTGGAGAAAATACCACCAGGAGAGCGATGGGCTCAGGTATAATTAGCAATTCAAAAAATTTCATCATTGAAAATATTTTATTTGTAGATAGCTTGAAACACAATCTGCTCAGCATCAACCAGCTCTATGATAAAGGCTTCAGCATAAAATTTCTGTCAACCAACTACATTATAAGCTTAAATGATAACATTATTTTGCATGGAAAAGGGATCAATAACGTCTACATGTTTGATTTAAATAACATTGAATGTGTCGCTTTATTTTGCTTAAAAATAATTGCTGATGAATCTTGATTGTAGCATAGAGGATTGTGTCATGCAAGCATGAAAATTTTTAACCTGGGTTAGATTCCTATCACATAAAAGTGAATCTTGATAATTATTCGAAGTTTACCTGGGTTAGATTCCTATCACATAAAAGTGAATCATTCGAGGAGTTTAAGTCTTCTTCCACTTGGATTCAGAGGAAGCTAGATATTGAAATTGTAACCATTTATAGTGACCACGGTGGAGAATTTAAAAAAAAACTTGAATCTTTCTGTAAAGAGCAAGGGATATATCTTAATTTTTTAGCTCTTAGGACCCCTCAGTAGAATGAGAAAACTGAAAGAAAGAACGGGATCCTAGTAGAAGCCACTAGAGCCATGTTAACTAAATACTCACTACCTAAATACTTTTGGGCAGAAGCGGTGAATACAGCATATTATGCTCTGAATAGGATGAATGTTAGATCCAAGCTGAATAAGACATCCTATGAAATCTTTAAGGGTATGACACCCAACCTCTCTCACCTTCATGTGTTTGGATGTAAAGTGTTCATTCTGAATAATGGAAAGTTTCAACTAGAGAAGTTTGACCCAAAATCTGATGAAGAATTCCTAGGTTACTCAAGTATTAGGAAATCCTATAGAGTCTTCAATAAAAGAACACAAGTGGTTGAGGAAATCACTCATATTATACTTAATGAATATGATAATTCTGGAGGGTCTAGGGTAGAAGAAGAAGAGGTTATAGAAGTCACTCAAGGATTAGAATCTACAAATCTAGAGGAAAGGGTAGAACCTAAAATTTTATTGCCTAGAGAATGAAGATATTCTTCAAGTCATTCTAAATAACTGATCTTAGGAGACCTATCTGAAGGTGTTAGAATTAGTCATGGACTTAGAAAAGAAGTAAACCACTCTGCCTTCATTTTAATAATTGAACCCACCAACCTAAATCAAGCCCTATCTGATGAATTCTAGATTCTAACCATGCAAAAAGAGTTAAATCAATTTATAAGGAATGATATTTGAGAGCTAGTTGAAAGACCTAAAGACCAAAGTGTGGTTGAAATTAAATGGGTTTTTAAAAATAAAATGAATGATTCTGGGGTAATGGTAAGGAATAAGACAAGATTAGTAGCTAAGGGGTATAACCAAATTGAAGGGATTGACTTTGAAAGGACTTTTGCCCCTGTAGCTAGATTAGAAGCCACTAGGGTGCTACTAGCCTTTGCTTATTTTAAGAGATTCAAATTGTACTAAATAGATGTTAAGAGTGTCTTTCTGAATAGGGTAATAAAAAAGATGTGTATATTGAACAATCCCCAGGTTTTAAAAATTCATAATTTCTTAGTCATGTCTTCAAATTAAAAAAGGCCTTATATGGACTAAAACAAGCACATAGGGCATGATATGAAAGGCTAAGCACATTCCTACTAGAAAAAACTTTTGTTAAGGGGAGCATATATTGCAAATCTGGTTTTGATGATGACAAGCATGTCTCCAGTGTGTTTTGCTTGGCTAACCCATTTTAGGCACAAAAGATCACGAGCAAATCAAGCTAACTCAAGATCGGGTCCAAGTGTGTCCAATGTACTATTTTTCATTTTATTGAGTCAATTGTAATGTAACTGATCCCCTAGCTAAGTAACCTTGCACACACACACTCAGAGGGAGAGCTTGAGTGAATTAGAGTTTCTGTTCTGTTTTTGTTCAGATCGTCCTAGACGATATTCACATCATCCTGGACGATCAGGTAAAAACAGAAACCCTAATTAGGGTGACTAAGTTAAGAGGGTCTGATTATGCAGATCGTCCTGGACGATCTTTGGATCGTACGGGACGATATGCTCAAATCAGAAATTCTCAGCCGCCAGATCAAGTTAGGCAAGTTTTTATTTTTAGTTATTTGGTCTGATCATCCTGGACGATACGTGTATCGTCCTGGACGATTCAGTACAATCATGCCTAATTTAATATGGTAATTAAGGAAAGCAATTTATTTTTAATTGATACGATCATATCGTCCTGGACGATCGCAGGATCGTCCCGGATAATCATGATCGTCTAGTGCATTTCAGTTGTACGACCCGAACTGTGTTCAGGACGATTTGGGCACTTTTTGAGCTAATCATACAGGATGATATCCCTATCATCCTAGACGATCAAGTCTTTTTTTGGTCTTCCAACACAGATTTCTCTCGACGACCCGAACTGTCTTCTGGACGATATTCCTCGATTTGCACTAATCATCCCAGACGATCGCAGGATCGTACGGGACGATAGGAACAATTTTTTCTACTGTTCGTCCAGAAGAGCCAGATCGTCTAGGCTGAAACAGCTGAATTTGAACTGATCGTACAGAACGATCTATAGATCGTCCTGGACGATCTTGGCCGACCAGTTGAGATTTAGGGCAAATTTTAAGCCCTCCTATAAAAAAACTTTTTCTTGAAACAAGAAAAATCTTTTGCCACCTTCCTTCCCTGAGAAACCTTAGAGAGAGAGAGAGTTGGGAGAGAGAGAGAAGATCTTGTGAGGGGGAGTTAGTGAGGGATTCACTAAGGTTGCTCCAAGCACGGATCAGAGTCGTCTTCTCCGCTCGTCGTCTTTCGTCTAGTCGATGTTCGTCATGGGAGGATCGTTCACAAGAAGATCCGAGGTTCTCTACCCACTTCAGGTGGAAGCAAAAGGAGTTTGAAGGTTCTCTACCTGCTTCAAGAGGAAGCAAAAGGAGGTCGGGTTCTCTGCCTCACCGTGTGGTGAAAAGGAGGTGTTTGTACAGGCTTCTCCGCCTTGCTGTGGGAGCAAAAGGAGAGACACTTTTTGTTTAGTGCAATACCCGGAGGGGGGGCTCCGGGGAGTGGACGTAGGTCAAGTTGACCGAACCACTATAAAATCTGGTTTGCTTTTCCGATTCAGTTTTGCACTTTACTTTTCCGATATTAACTACTTGGGTGAATATCTGTGATTGATCTTTTCGTTCTTGTTTACTTGTTTTCGCTGCTAAGTATCGAAAAGATTTTCATTGTTATCGTGAAATTTTTAAATAACCAATTCACCCCCCCTCTTAGTTAGCCTCGGGACTAGTTCACTAGGGCTTAACATCCCTATCAAACTTTCAAGTGGTATCAGAGCGGGATTCAAAATTTAGGTTTAAAAATATTTGAATTTGATCCATGGCTAACTGTAATAATCGTAATACTACTGAAGGCTATTCCATTACAAGACCACCGTTGTTTGACAATATTCATTTTGATTTTTGGAAAATACGCATATCTACTTTTCTGCAATCTATTGATTATCGCATGTGGATGTTAGTTAAGGATGGATACGAACCACCTTTTAGATTCATTAACAATGTGAAAACTGAATTGCCTTTTGCTGATTGGACGTTTGATGATCGTGATTTAGCACAGTTAAATGCAAAATGCTTGAATTGTTTCTTTTGTGCTTTAAAATTTGAAGACTATATGTGTGTTTCTACTTGTACAATGGGAAAGAAAATTTGGGATAGATTATGTATAACATACGAAGGTACAACTGAAGTCAAACAATCTAGGTTAAACATCTTGTTACATGATTACGAACTTTTTCGTATGAAACCTAGTGAGACTATTCCAGAAATGTACACAAGGTTCACTCAGATTGTTACCTCTTTGCATGCTTTAGGTAGAGAACTTACTAACTACGAAAGAGTGAACAAAATTCTGAGATGTTTGCCTGCTTCTTATGATGCTAAGATTACTGCGATCACTAAATCTAAAGATTTAAATACTTACTCTATTGACAGCTTACTTGGATCACTCATTGCTTACGAGCAAGGGGTGAACCAAAGGCAACTTGATGCAGGTGAACGCAAGAAAGAGAAGACAGTGGCCCTAAAGGCCAAAGATTCATATGCTAGCACTTTCGGGTCTGATAGCGATGATGTTGCCTTAATTACAAGGCAGTTCAAAAGCTTTCTAAGGAAGAAACATAAGAACTATCAGAAGTGGAACAAGGGTAAGTCCAGTAAAAATTTTAAGGGTCCATCTGAATCTGTTTGTTTTAAATGTAGGAAGCCTGGACACATTAAGGCTGATTGTCCTACACTTAAAGCTCACCCAAGTAAAGAGAAGGGTGAGGAGAAACCAAAGTTCAGAAAGGACAAGAAGCGGATTCAGAAGGCGTTCTAGGCAGACTCTGCATCCGACTCTTCTAAGACTGAAGCTGAAGAGGAGGAAACAAACTTGTGTCTGATGGCTGATGATCACCCTGGTCAGTCGAACCAGGAAGATGTATGTGAGCTTACTTACAATCAATTATTTGAAGTTTCTGAAAGAATTCATACATCCTATAAGAAACTTAAGAAAACTCATGCTAGTTTGAAATTAGATTACTTGACTTTGCAAAAAGAGCATGATTCTGTAGTTAAAGATCATTCCACACTTGATTCCAATCACATGTCCTTGCTTGATGAATTCGATGATTTGAACAAAAAATATTCTGATTTAACTGTTGAGCATGATTTGTTAAAAACATCGCATGTTGAATTAGAAGTTGCTTTTAAGAAAGTGAATGTTATGGCATGTGATTTAGAAAGTAATGAAAGTGCAAGAACCTTTGAAATTGCAAGTCTAAATAAACATATTGAGTTTTTGAAAGTAAAAATCACTGCTTATGAAAAGAACAAAACACCGCCTACTTTTGAACAGTTTTATGCACCGCCACCTTTTGAAAAATATGTTGCAAGTTCATCAAAGCATATTTCATATACATCTAGGAAGAGGCACTATCACCCACGTAGATTAGTTAACACTTTTCCTGGTGTTAGATATTTTTCATGTGGCATGTTAGGATACATTTCCCACACCTGCACTGTTCACCGTAGTACACATTGGGTGTGGAAACCCAAACTGCCTGTTTCACAGCACAGCACGCATGCATTGCATTCTTTTTTTCATAAAAAGGAACCCAAACCTGTTTGGGTTCCTAAGACTGACGTTTGATACTTTTGTAGGAGTGCTCTCACACAAGACCTCGTGAGAGCATGTGGTACCTGGACAGTGGATGTTCTAGAGATATGACTGGAGATGCAAATCAGTTCATTTCGCTGGAGGCCAGAGCTGGAGGCAAGGTTACACTTGGAGATAACACCACCAGAAATGTGGTAGGCACAGGTATAATTGGCGATTCAAAGAATTTTATGATTGATAATATTTTACTTGTAGATGGACTGAAACACAACTTGCTGAGCATCAGTCAACTCTGTGACAAGGGATACAACATTAAATTCCTGCCCACTGGCTGCATTTTAAGCTTAAATGATGAAGTTGTTTTGTAGGGGCAAAGGATCAACAACGTCTACAAGCTGGATGTAAGTTGCATTAAATTTGATAATTCAATTTGCTTAAAAATTGCTGCTGATGAGTCTTGGTTATGGCATAGGAGATTGTGTCATGCCAGTATGAAAACCCTTAGGAGAGTCACCCAAAAGGACTTAGTTAGAGGTGTACCCAAGCTTAAGTTCACTAAGGATCACCTGTGTGATGCCTGTCAGTTGGGGAAGCAAGTCCAGTCCTCTTTTCACTCTATTAAGGATATTAGCACCTCCAGACCTTTAGAAGTTCTTCATATGGACCTCTTTGGACCCATTAGCACTGTCAGCTTAGGGGGGAGAGTCTATGGGTTTGTGATTGTAGATGATTATTCGAGATTCACTTGGGTTAAGTTTTTGTCACATAAATCTAAGTCAATTGATGAGTTTAGATCTTTCTCTACTTGGATTCAGAAGAAGTTAGGATGTGAGATTATTAGCATCCATAGTGATCATGGAGGGGAGTTTGAAAATGAAAGATTTGAAAGTTTTTGAGAGGATCATGGGATTAGTCACAATTTTTCAGCTCCTAGGACCCCTCAGCAGAACGGGGTAGCTGAAAGGAAGAACAGGACCTTAGTGGAAGCCGCTAGAGCCATGCTTGCCAAGTATTCACTTCCAAAATACTTTTGGGCTGAAGCGATGAACACTGCCTGTTATGTACTGAATAGGGTGAATGTGAGAGTCAAACTGAACAAGACACCTTATGAGATCATTAAGGGTAGAACTCCAAATCTGTCCCACCTCCATGTCTTTGGCTGTAAGGTTTTCATTCTGAACAACGGGAAATCACCCTTAGGAAAATTTGACCCCAAATCTGATGAAGGAGTGTTCTTAGGATATTCAAGTGTGGGGAAATCCTTTAGGGTGTTCAATAGGAGGACTTTGGTGGTGGAAGAAATAACCCATGTAGTGTTTGATGAATCTGATCCTAAGGAGTCTAGATCTGGAATAGAAGATGAAGAGATCGTTGAGGTTACCCAAGGAGTTGGAAATATAAATTTGGAGGAAAGGGTAGAACCTCAAACCACGTTGCCTAGATATTGGAGATATTCTTCGAGTCATCCTAAAGAACTGATCTTAGGAGACCCTTCTGAAGGTGTTAGGACTAGACATGGACTTAGGAAGGAAGTAAACCATTCTGCCTTTATCTCAATGACTGAACCTACCAACATCAATCAAGCCTTGTTAGATGAGTTTTGGATTTTAGCTATGCAGGAAGAATTGAATCAATTTGTAAGGAATGATGTTTGGGAGTTAGTAGAAAGACCTAAAAATCAAAGTATTGTGGGAACCAAGTGGGTCTTTAAGAATAAGATGAATGATTCTGGTGTGGTGGTGAGAAATAAGGCAAGATTGGTGGCTAAGGGGTATAATCAGATAGAAGGGATTGATTTTGAGGAGACTTTTGCCCCTGTAGCTAGATTGAAAGCCATTAGAGTGCTACTAGCTTTTTCTTGTTACAAGGAATTTAAGCTGTTTCAAATGGATGTCAAGAGTGCCTTTTTTAAATGGGGTAATTAAAGAAGATGTTTTTGTAGAACAACCCCTAGATTTTGAGAGTTCTCAATATCCAAGTCACGTCTATAAATTAAAAAAGGCCTTATATGGATTGAAACAGGCACCCAGAGCTTGGTATGAGAGGCTTAGCACATTCCTGTTAGAAAGAGAGTTTGTTAAGGGGAGCGTAGACACCACCATTTTTCTGAGGAGATTAGGGAATGACTTACTCATTGTCCAGATCTATATTGATGATATAATTTTTGGATCTTCTGATAAATATTTATGTGATGAGTTTCCTAAAACAATGAGTAAGGAGTTTGAGATGAGTATGATGGGAGAATTGTCCTACTTTTTGGGGTTTAGCATAAGGCAAACGGATGATAGAACCTTTCTCAATCAATCAAAATACACTAAGGACATTTTGAAGAAATATGAAATGGACAAAGCCAAGCCAATCAATACTCCCATGCCCTCCTCAGTTCAGTTAGATAAGGATTCAAATGGAAAATCTGTTGATCAGAAGAAGTATAGAGGGATAATAGGTTCACTGCTTTACCTGACTGCTAGCCGACCTGATATCATGTTTAGTGTCTGTCTTTGTGCTAGGTTTCAGGCTGATCCTAAAGAGTCCCACCTGACTGTTGTTAAGAGAATTCTTAGATATCTTTTAGGGACCCCAAACCTAGGAATTTGGTACCCTAGGCACAGCACCTCTTTTGAGATCATTGGATATTCTGATTCTGACTTTGCGGGGTGTAGGGTGGATAGAAAGAGCATTTCTGGGACTTGTCAATTCATAGGACAGTCGTTAGTCTCCTGGTCCAGTAGAAAATAGAGCTCAGTTGCACTTTCCACTGCTGAAGCTGAGTACATTGCCTTAAGGAGTTATGTGGCCCAAGTTCTTTGGTTGAAGCAACAAGTCTTGGATTTAGGGGTACCTGTTGGCACAATTTCTGTTCTGTGTGATAATACTAGTGCCATCTGTATCTCTAAGAATCCAATCCAACATTCTAGGACCAAACACATTGATATAAGGCATCACTTCATTAGGGACCATGTTACAAAAGGGGACATTGAGCTACATCATGTAGCAACTGAAAATCAGCTGGCTGACATATTCACTAAACCACTGGCCTTTGACTCATTCAGCATTTTGAGAACCAGATTAGGAGTGATTGATATAAATGCTTGATTCTGATGACTGCTGATTTCTGATTGTTCGAATTGGTATTCTGTTTTCCGTTAGTTAGTTTTTATTTTTATTGTTTACTTTCAGTTGATTTTATTTCCTCTGTTGATTTCTATTTTAGCCTTACTGTTAATTTGATTTAAGTATTTACTTTGCTGTGGGGTTTTACCTGTTTTTATTCACTGGTTCATATCTTACACCTACTATTTTATGCTTTTCAAAATCTGATCACCGCTCACTACTTCTGATAATCTGAATTTTTGAATGGGAGTTTTTACCTTATTTTGGTTTGGAAGCTAGTAAACAGTGATTGATTCCACTGAATCGGTTAAAGGGAAGAAACATTGATGATTGTTTATCTTCCTCTAACTCCTTTACTAGTGTATAGTTTCTTTTGGATAAAAATCCTCTTCAAAATTAAAATACTAGTTTTTGAAATAGAGATTATTTTATCTTCCTACAGTAATCTGCCTCATATCAATAGTATTTTTCAAAGTCTTGAGTCATTAGTTTGATTTTTCAAACCAAGTGATTACATTTATCATATGTTGTATGGCTTTTGTTTTGTGAATCGTTCTTCCTTACTGTGGAGAGTCATCTCCTATGTCTGGAAGATAATCTCACAGCTGAGACTCTTTAATGATTATGAAAAGGAGAAAGCTTATAAAAGATGCGCAGTGCGCCAGATAATTTGAAAAAGAGGCATAAAATGAGCACAAAACTGAAAAGATGCAAAATTGCCAAATTGGATACACAAAGTGTATCAAAAATCAAAAGATGCGCAAAGCGCCAACCAATTTGAAAAAGAGGCACAAAATAAGCCCAAACCAAGCTTTCTTCCCTTTCAGATTGTTAAATGTCTTAGAAAAATTCGTGCACCACTTAATATTTTCAAAAGCTTGAGTTTGAAAATCCTGATTTCTGATTTTTTACTTTGTAACACTATTATATCAGATATTTTTCTAGAACGAGGCTTGAAAGGATCTCTTTTCAAATCTAATGTCTTTTCTTCTGAATCGGATTTTTGTTTTGAAAGAGGTTTGCATCGATAAGGTGTCCGGGGTCGGAGTTACAAAAGTTAATTTTTTCAACCTTTTTCTGGATTTCAGCGCTGTCAATCGTCTTCTTATTGATTTTTGAATCTACAATCAAGGAAAAATTTTGATTTATTCGAGCAGCTTGATAAAAAAAAATGTTGCTTTTATGTGTTTTTGCTGTAAGTTTTATTCGTGTTTGTTTTATTTTGATTTCATGGTTGTGTTTTTGGGATCCTGATCGATCATTCCGATCAGGATCTGCCTCAGTTTTAGTTTCCTGTTTTGTAGTTGTTCTCTTTTGTTTTTTATTTCCGTGTTCTATTTTTCCCTCCTCCTTTTTGTGATGTCAAAAGGGGGAGTCAGTTGTAGTCGTTTCAGTCCTTGTTATGTGTTATGTTTTCTGTATTAGTTTGATTATTAAATGAAAATTGGAAAAAATATATATATCTGTTTTTCGATCTCTTATTTCTTGTTATTTTCGAACTACTTTACAAATGTTTGTCATCATCAAAAAGGGGGAGATTGTTGCAAATCTGGTTTTGATGATGACAAACATGTCTCCAGTGTGTTTAGCTTGGCTAACCCATTTCAGGCACAAAAGATCACGAGCAAATCAAGCTAACTCAAGATCGGGTCCAAGTGTGTCCAATGTACTATTTTTCATTTTATTGAGTCAATTGTAATGTAACTGATCCCCTAGCTAAGTAACCTTGCACACACACACTCAGGGGGAGAGCTTGAGTGAATTAGAGTTTCTGTTCTATTTTTATTCAGATCGTCCTGGACGATCAGGTAAAAATAGAAACCCTAATTAGGGCGACTAAGTTAAGAGGGTCTGATTATGCAGATCGTCCTGAACGATCTTTGGATCGTACGGGACGATATGCTCAAATCAGAAATTCTCAGCCGCCAAATCAAGTTAGGCAAGTTTTTATTTTTAATTATTTGGTATGATCATCCTAGACGATACGTGTATCATCCTGGACGATTCAGTACAATCATGCCTAATTTAATCTGGTAATTATGGAAAGCAATTTATTTTTAATTGATACGATCATATCATCTTGGACTATCGCAGGATCGTCCCGGATGATCATATCGTCCTGGACGATCGCAGGATCGTCCCGGACGATCATGATCGTCTAGTGCATTTCAGCTGTACGACCCGAACTGTGTTCAGGATGATTTGGGCACTTTTTGAGCTAATCGTACAGGACGATATCCCTATCGTCCTGGACGATCAAGTCATTTTTTGGTCGTCCAGCACAGATTTCTCTAGACGACCCGAACTATCTTCTAGACGATATTCTTCGATTTGCACTAATCATCCCGGACGATCGCAGGATCGTACGGGACGATAGGAACAATTTTTTTTATTATTCGTCCAGAAGAGCCAGATCGTCCAAGCTGAAACAGCTGAATTTGAACTGATCGTACAGGACGATCTATAGATAGTCCTGGATGATCTTGGCCGACCAGTTGAGATTTAGGGCAAAATTTAAGCCCTCCTATAAAAGAACTTTTTTTCTTGAAACAAGAAAAATCTTTTGCCACCTTCCTTCCCTAAGAAACCCTAGAGAGAGAGAGAGAGTTGGGAGAGAGAGAGAAGATCTTGTGAGGGGGAGTTAGTGAGGAATTCACTAAGGTTGCTCCAAGCACGGATCAGAGTCGTCTTCTCTGCTCGTCGTCTTTCGTCTAGTCGGTGTTCGTCGTGGGAGGATCGTTCGCAAGAAGATCCGGAGTTCTCTGCCCGCTTCAGGTGGAAGCAAAAGGAGTTCAAAGGTTCTCTGCCTGCTTCAGGAGGAAGCAAAAGGAGGTCGAGTTCTCTGCCTCACCGTGTGGTGAAAAGGAGGTGTTTGTACAGGCTTCTCCGCCTTGCTGTGGGAGCAAAAGGAGAGACACTTTTTGTTTAGTGCAATACCCGGAGGGGAGGCTTCGGGGAGTGGACGTAGGTCAAGTTGACCGAACCACTATAAAATCTGGTTTATTTTTCCGATTCAGTTTTGCACTTTACTTTTCCGATATTAATTGCTTGGGTGAATATCTGTGATTGATCTTTTCGTTCTTGTTTACTTGTTTCCGCTGCTAAGTATCAAAAAGATTTTCATTGTTATCGTGAAATTTTTAAATAACCAATTCACCCCCCCCCCCTCTTAGTTAGCCTCGGGACTAGTTCACTAGGGCTTAACATCCCTATCGAACTTTCAGCATAGACACCACCCTATTTTTAAAAAAAGTAAAAGATGAATTTCTGATTGTCCAAATTTATATTGATGATATTTTATTTGGATCCTCTGATAAAAGCCTTTGTGATGAGTTTTTAAAAATAATGAGTAAAAAATTTAAGATGAGTATGATGGAAAAACTGACATACTTTCTTGGATTTAGCATAAGATAGAAGAATGATGGAACTTTCTTTAGTCAAACAAAGTACATTAAGGACATCCTTAAAAAATATAAAATGCATAAAGCCAAGCCAATCAACACTCCCATGAGTTCCACTATTCAGTTAGATAATGATTCAAATGAAAAATCTGTTGATCAAAAGAAATACAGAGAAATAATTGGATCACTTCTTTACTTGACTGCTAATAGACCTGATATCATATTTAGTATTTATCTATGTACTAGATTTCAGACTGATCCAAAAGAGTCTCACATGACTACTATTAAGAGAAATCTTAGATATCTCTTTGGGACTCAAGACTTAGGAATCTGGTATCCTAGGCACAACATCTCCTTTGAAATCATAAGATATTCTGATTCTGATTTTATAAAATGTCGAGTTGATAGGAAGAGAACTTCTAGAACATGTCAAATTATAGTACAATCCTTAGTCTGCTGGTCTAGTAAAAAATAGAACTCAGTTGCATTGTCCACTGCTGAAGCTGAGTACATAGCCTTAAGAAGTTGTGTGGCTAATGTCCTTTGGTTAAAACAACAAATTCTAGATTTAGGACTATCTATAGGCATATTTCTAATCCTTTGTGATGACACCAGTGCCATCTGCATTTCAAATAATCCAATCCAACACTCTAAGATTAAGTGTTTAGACATAATACAACATTTTATTAGGAACCATGATACCAAAAGAGACATTAAGCTACACCACGTAGCCACTGAAAATCAATTTGCTGATATCTTTATAAAATCGCTAGCTTTTGAAACCTTTAGCACCTTAAGAACCAGATTAGGTGTGATCGATATTCATGCTTAAAACTGACACTTTCTATTTCTATTTTATTTATTGGTTGTTACGTTTATTTTAGTTTATATGTTTTATATTTTTTGTGTTGTATTATAATTTTCTTGATTTTTATTCTATTTATTGAGTCTTTAACTTGTTTTTGTTATTTATTTCATTTTTTTGTTTTTGTTCTTAATTCTTTTGATTTTTTTGTTATCATGTTTTGTGTTTGTTTCGTGATCATCTCACAAACCACTTCATTGAACCTCACTTTTCTTCCTGCAAAGCAAAAAAGTTTCATCTTAAATTGTATTATACGACTTACATCATATTGTATGACTTACATCATATTGTATGAAGTCCGATCGTATTGTATGAACTTCACATCACTGCCTTCATCTCTGCCATTTACTTAATGGATGGTTCAAATGGTGTCTATGATTGACAATTGTACTGTACGAACACATTTTGACTCACAACCACTAAGAGAAAACAAAATATTGCCCTAGGACATATGATCGGATATATCCTGAATAAAAAGTACAACATCACATATCCTGCTCCTCCTGACCACACTCTAATCTTTTTCATGGATGCCTCCTTCCGAATGCTTTTTCATAGAGAATAGGAGCCTAAAGATCCTCTCTTTGATGAAGAAGGAGAAGCTGCCCCTACAGCTGAACCTGCACCTGCTCCTCACCACTACCCTTATGAGGAGTTAATTTAAAGATTTGATAGACTGGAGACTCGCCTAGACGAACAATAAATCCAACATGATAATGATATAGCTTAGTTTAGGGAACAATTTGGAAATATTCAACACCAGTTCACCACCATCTAGCAATAGTATGATAATTTTAGCTAGTTCTTCCAACCACCTCCACCTCTACCTCACGATCAAGATCCACCTCTATACTAGTTTTTATTTAGTTTTTATTGTGATGTATTTTCTTTTTATGCTTGTGTATTTTTACCTAGTTTTTCTTTTAATAAAATTTCTTTTCAGTCCTTATTATGTGTTTTTCTTGTAATTATTTCAATGTTTTTTCCCAAAAAAAAAATTACTTTCAAGTGGTACTTCTTTCTAGCTGGCTTTATGCTCTTAGATTTCTTATGTGCTCTTTACTTGAGAATTTTATAGTTAAAGAAAAATATGTTTTCTTTTGATTGTACTATACGACTTAAATCGTACTCTACGACTTAGATCATACTATACGATGAAACTCGTACTGTATGACTTAAATCATACTATACAAATAAACTCGTATTATATGACTTAGATCGTACTATATGACCTACTTAGACTGAATAATATTCTTTTTTATTTGTGTAAATATATTTTTATTCTTACTGAAAATATTTAAATAAGTAATTGCTGACATTTTTAAACTAATAGGATAGAATTTCATGAATTTATATATCCCCTCTTATTTTCTTTACATGATAATTCCTTGTGTATACTTAAAAATTTAAATCGAATTAGAATTAAGTTGGTTGAAATAAAAACTTATTCTCTCTATTACATGTTCTTATATAATGGATATATTCTAAAATTTAATGAATGAAATTCATTATTTTTTTACATCAAGGTTTTTTTCCTATTAGAAAGCTCGGGTTTACTTTGTAGAGTATTCCTCCCTATATAAGATAGTGAGTTATTCTTCTCTGTTATTTGAAAGATAATCTTACAACTGAGATTTTAAAGCTTTAGAAATGAAGCAATTTGCAAAAAAATTCAAAAGAGGCACAAAATGAGCCCAAAAATCAAAAGATGTGCAATGAATGCATAAAATAGATAAAAGAGGCACGAAATGAGCCCAACCTAAATTAGCTTCTCTTTCTGGTAAATCTTTAAGTCTTAAAAAATCCCTGTGCTTCATAATATGTTTAATACTTAATTTTGAAAAAATCGTGGTTTTTTATTCACCACTTTTACAGTAATATTCTATATATTTCATGCTAGCAGTCTGAAAAGTTTAATTTTTCCTATCTAATTGCACTTTCTGAGTTAGATTTTTGTTTAAACACGGACTTTAGCTTGTGAAGATTCTAAGCTGGATGTGCAAACTTTAGAATCAAAATCTGTTAGTTATAATAAGATCAACACTTGCCTTATTTGAGCTTTTTCTATTGATAGAATAAGTTTATTACATTCTGAATATGTCTACGAAAGTTAAAAGAGTTCTAATGTGTTTCTTTATTATGGGTTTGAATATGTATGTTTTTTGGTCTTATTTTTTTACTTCTGTATCTGTTTTTATTTCCTATTTTTCTTCTTTCTATTGTTTCCTTTTTTTTGTGATGTTAAAAGGGGAAGAGTTTTGTTTGTTGATTGCTTCTTCATTTATTACTTAAGTTTAGAGGAAAGTAATTATTTTGAAAATCCTAAACAACAATATTTATCATCATCAAAAAGAGGGAGATTGTTGCAAATCTGATTCATATACTGTTATTTTGATAATAACAAATATTATTGTTCCTTTTACTACTTCCTCCCATTTTTGTGATATTTTGTTTTGTATTATGTGTACTAATATTTTAGTATTACAGTTGACTATTTATTTGCAATTCGGATCAGCTCAAGACTGGATAGATCAGGGTTAAAGTCAGTTTTCATATCTTGTAATTGGGTAGGTATCTTTGCTGAGTAACCTTGCACACACATAGGGGGAGAGAGAAAAAGGATTTTTGAGAGAGTTCTTTTTAAGTAAATCATACTATACGATTTGTCTTCATATAGAATGATGTGTGTATCATACTGTATTATTTTAATTCGTACTATACGATCTGTACAACTCTATCAAAACCCTAGCCGAAAGGGGTTTAATTATGCAAATCGTACCGTACGATTTAGTTCATACTGTACGCCTTAATTAAAATTATTTCTTAATTAACCCCACGATATCAAGAAATTGAATTAGGGATAATTATTCTGATCGATCATACCATACGATTTATATCATACAGTACGATTGACAGAGTATAAAATTGGTTGTCTCAAAGATTATACCAGATGAAAGCCATGAAATTTGAACTAGTTGTACAGTACGCTTTCCATCGAACTATACGACTATCAAAGTATAAAGTTGGTCGTCCCAAGCATCGTCCCGTATGAACAGAAGAAAATTTTGAATATCGTGCTGTATGATATTTTTATCATACCGTACGATATATGTATTGTACCGTACGATACGTGTATCATACCATACGATTCTAAATTACACTAATCGTACCGTATAATACGTATATCGTATCGTACAAATAGAAAATGAATTTCTTAAAATTTAAGGTTTTTTAAGCCCACTATTTAAGCAATTGTATTAACCCTTGAGTTAATCTTTTGCTATGGAGTTGACCTAAGAGAGAGCTTAGAGAAGGAAGAGGGAGAGCTTGAGAGAGAGAGAGAGATCCTTCTGAGGGGGGAGTTGTGAGGGATTCACAAAGGTTGCTTTAAACAAGGTGTTCATCATCTTCTTCAAGTTGTTGTCCTGGTTCCTTGGTGGCTCTGAGGGAGATCTTCATCAGTATCAGATCCAGGTTCTCTGCCTCACCAAGAGGGTGAAAAAGGACTTCCAGATTCTCTGCCTACTCCAGGAGGGAGTAAAAGGATTCAAGGTTCTCTGCCTTATCGAGTCGGTGGAAAGATTTTATAAGGGCTTCTCCGCCTTACTGTGAGAGCAAAAGGAGAGTCATTATTATTTTAGTGCAATACTTAGAAATGAGATTTCCAAGGAGTGGACGTAGGTCAAATTGACTGAATCATTATAAATCTGGTGTGTTCTTTCTAGTTATTTTTTTGCATTTAATTTTCATATTTTTCTGTGATTTGATCTGTGGTTGAAAACTCTAATTTTATTATCTGCTTCTGCATAAGTTATTTTTTTTTTTAATAATACAAAAAGATTTCAAAATTATTTTAATTTCTCATTTTGTTAACTCATTTTGTTAAAGAAATTTTTAAATAACCAATTCACTCCCCGCCTTACTGTGAGAGCGGAGAGTCATTATTGTTTTAGTGCAATACTTAGAAATGATATTTCCAAGGAGTGGACGTAGGTCAAGTTGACTGAATCATTATAAATCTGGTGTGTTCTTTCTAGTTATTTTTTCGCATTTAATTTTCATATTTTTCTGTGATTTGATCTGTGGTTGAAAACTCTAATTTTATTATCTGCTTCTGCATAAGTTATTTATTTTTTTTAATAATACAAAAAGATTTCAAAATTATTTTAATTTCTCATTTTGTTAAAGAAATTTTTAAATAACCAATTCACCCCCGTCCCCCCCCCCCCCTCTTGGTTAGCCTTGGGACTAGTTCTTTAGAATTTAATAACCCTCATGAACTTTAAAAATTTTTATATGTTATAAATATTGAGATTACTAATATTTTGAGTATTTTCTAAAAATTTTACAACAGAAATTTTAGAATTTTTGAGATTTCTATTTTATAAAAAATTATCTGAATATTGAATAATAGTGTTGTACTACGATAAAAATTTTAAAATATTATTTTACGCAATCTTTGATAATTTAATTATTTTTTGAAAAATATGTATTTTTGTCCAGTAAGATTTTTTGTTGCTACTGAGAGAAAACTGTGTAATTCTAACACATGATCATTTATGTTTTAACTATTATAATATGATGAAAAATGTGCGTATGTGTTTAAATAATATTTGAAGGGAGATATAAGAGGCTAGAATCCTTTGAGATTTTTTCTATATCAAAAAATATTCTGGTGCTTATAAGGCATGTTCTGATAGCTATAAATCATATTCTAGTGCCTATGGGTATATTATGGTACAATAAGCACAAAAGGGAGTCATAAGGGGTCATAATCTTTTGAGATTCTATCTAGGTCTAAGAAATATGATATGAATTATAATTTATTCGTATGCTCAGTATTATTTTTTATAATAACATAACTGTTATGCTTTTATTATATTTTTTAGTACAATAATTTATTAGATTGTATTTAATTGATTTTAAATATTGAGCAAAATATTTAATTAAAGAATTTTAAAAATAGATCAGTTTATGTAGCCTACTAAGCTGTTGTATCTCACTGTGATTTTACTTCTGGTTTTTAGGCTCTAAGAAAGGGAAGGAGCTTGTGGATTAATAGTTCATGATCAGATATGAGTTTATAGGTATTTTCCTATTTTGATTTTAGTATAATTATGATTAATTTATTATTCAGTTCTGTAGCTTCTATATGTAGCCATATATTATAGTGTAAATATATTTTTATAAAATGAAAAAAAAAATATTATGGATGAGTTTATATTCAATATTTGGATGTTTTAGTAGTTGTAATCTATTATTTGTTTAAAAGGAATATTAGAAGACAATCTGAAATATTCCAAAATTAGATCTTAGAATTTGCCTATCACAGCTCAACACAATAAGACTTATCCTGATCGGGTTGGGTTGTGACACAAACTAATTGCTCTAAAATCTGACATTAAAAATCTTTTAAGAACCTTTTTAAGATAACTTTTTTGAGACAAGCACAATTATCGTTTCCTGCAATCTCTTAAGATTTTCATTTCAAGAATTTTCTTAGCTTCACATAAGTCTTTTATATCAAATTCTAATTTAAGAGTACGCTTAATGTTTTGAATTACTAAACAATTCTTACAAGCTAACAACCTATCGTCTACACAGATCAGTAAGCATATCAAATTTTCATCTAACAAAGTACTAAAATAAAAACATCCATCAAAACTGCATCTTTTGAAACCTATATTTTGCATGAATGTATTAAACCGTTTGTACCATTGCCTTGGATATTTTTTAATCCATATAATGATTTCTTAAGTAGACAAACTTGATTTTCCTTATTTTTTAAAACAAAATCCTTTGGTTGCATCATCAAGATATTCTCTTCTAGTTCACCATGCAAGAAAGTTGTCTTAACATCTAGCTATTCTAATTCTCAATCAAAGAAGGCCAATAACCACATCAATATCTGAATTTATGTATGCTTAACAATAGGATAGAAAATCTCAAAATAGTTAATACCTTCCTTCTGAGTGTAACCCCTAGCAACCAATCTAGCCTTGAATCTATTTGGTTCATTTATTGTGTTTCCTTCTTTGATTTTATAAAACTATTTACATGAGACAACATTTTGATTCTCTTTCTTATCTACAAGAATCCAAGTATTATTCTTAATAAGAGAATCATATTCATCTTACATTGCCTAAATCCAACTTTCTAAATCTAGACAAGATATAGCTTCTTTGTAACTTAAAGGTTCAAAATCTTCATATTCAAGTGTTCAAAACAACACATTTATGTAAATCTACATAATCATATTTCGACGGTGTCTTAATGTTCCGTTTTTCTCTATCACGTGAAAGTACATAATCACTGTCATTTCAGAAGTGTTTTCTACTTCTAATTCTAGAACACTAAATTGTCGTGGATTTTCAAAATTCTAAGTGTTAGTAGGTGGCTCCAATTGATATTATATAATTATTACACAACAATTTGACAATTACATTTTCCTAATAAAATGTATTTCTTAATGCAACACAATTTCAAAAATCAGCTTTCTCTACAATAATTTCACAACTTGTGTTATCAACAAATGCAATTGTCCCAAACAAACCCTAATCCTCAAAATACTTTTACCGCCTTTACGTTGGGCTATTCAAAATAGTCTGCTTTTGACCCAGCTCAAGCTGAAGTAAACTAAATTCATAATATATAAAGATATGATTAAAATTATATTATTATCTTTCTCGAATAATGAAACAAAATTCTGATCAGTTGAAATTTCATCATCTTTGGTCATATTTTTGTCAAATGTGTAATTACTTTTTAATACTATAATTTGAATTAGGGCCCAAATTTCTTTCCGAAGTTGTCATGAATATTTTTTTTTTCTTTGAAGAATGGGTAGCAATTATTTAATTGCAATGGCACTTCGATATATATCTGATGGCCAAAAAAAATTCATATTACAAAATTTTTTTGAACTATTTCTAGCTTATAATCAGGGTTCCTCCTCTCTCTACCAACATATCACATACTACTATTTATCTCTCTACCAATATATCGCATTCTGCTACCAGTATTAGAGTACAATACCATTCTATTATCATTCAATAAAATATTTGGATTCATTCATCCATACAGAGCTTTTTAATGTTTCAGGTGAAAGTAGAATGTTCGTTAAAAACAGTTAATTCACTGAAGAACTAGCAAATCAAATCAGCATGCTCGCTCTTGCAGATAACCATATCATTATCAATATAAGCAGCGAATCAGATAAGATGTCTAAGGCCAAAGCAAACAAGGAAAGCACTTAACGCCTCAAAGAGTAAGGAAAGAGCACACTGAAAGCAGTAAAATTGACAGAAAGAGAAAACTGAATGGAGTTGGAAGGAAGATGGCAGCTGAGGATGCGAGAGATGGGGATGGCGCCTGGGACAAACCTGCTGGAGTGGTTTCCGGCGATGTTGTGGGTGCATGAACTGCCATGGAATAATAACGTTAGCTTAATGCATCATTGTAAACGTTCATTTAGGTAGGCTGCGCAAAAATATTGAAATGTTACAGAAAAATATTTTTTTGCAAATCATTATGTGTATTATGAACTTGTTTCTTTCATTAAAATTGGATGATGATTTTCTAAAAACTACTGCACTCTAACTTGTATAATTAATAAAAATATATCTAATTATTAAAAAATTACTTCTCATCATAAAGATTTTTGAAAAATAATAAAGAGATACCACCAAATAAAAATATAGTTGTTGCGTGCTAGGATGTTCGTAGCAAAAGAATGATATAAAGTTTAACATCCTAATTTTAAATAAAAATAAGAAAGAATTGCAATAATTGTAAGAGATATTAGAGTTTTTGCTTTGAAAACCCAAGAAAAGAAAAAATCACGTGACTTGTCCCAGTTAAAATGATTCCACTATTATTTATTATCGATTATAAATAATACCCTTCCTTGAGAGAGAGCATAGATGCGTTGTAAAGAACATACTTGCTTAGATGAAGTTGGAAGAGCACTGTGGAAAAATAACAACATAAATCCTAGTGCACAAGTTTAGAGTCAAAGTTGATGTTGACGACATCCACCAATCTTATAAGTGATAGCCAGCACTAGCATTATTGATGATGGTAGGTGATAAAGTCAGCAGGTGTCAAGAGTAGCCATGAACCACTAGTTAGAAGAACCATACTCGGGCGATGGGGGTCGTAGGATCGTAGTTAGGTGATAAAGGTTAGATGACTGTAGTTGGACGATAGGGGTTGGAGGATCATATTCAGGCGATGGCGGTCAGAGGACCGTACCCAATGGGCAACAGAGGTTATAATACCATAATGAACTGGTGACAAAGATGAAGGTCAAAGGACCATAGTCAGGCTGACCCCGAGCGATGGGTGTCAGAGGACTATAGTCAAAAGATGGTAGTCGAAGAACCGTAATTGGGCGACGAAGGTCGAAGGACCGTAGTTGAGCAACGGTGGTTTGAGGACTGTAGTCGAACGACCATGGTCTGAGGACTATAGTCAATGGGCGACGAATGTCAGAGGACTAAAGTTGGGTGACAGTGATTAGAGCACCATAGTCGAGAGATGGTGGTCAGAGCACCATAGTCTGGTGATGGTGGTCAGAGCATCATACTCGAGCAACGATGCTCGAAAGACTGTAGTTAAGTGATGGTGGTCCGATGACCATATTCGAGTAGGAGGTCGGAGTGTAATAACCTGAAATTATGAAAATAGTTTTAAAATGAAAAAATCTATGAAATCTGGGCTAGAGTGTTATTGCGGTGTTGAGCTATATGTTCTACAATAGCTCTGGGAGCCACATGTAGCGATGCAGCTCCAAATTAGGAGTGTTATAGTACTGTGCACTAAAAAATATTTTTTTAATATAAATTACTCCACTTAGTCTTTCCTTACTTATTGCTTGGGTTGTCAGGTAAGGAAATGAAGAGAAGAGGAGAGGAAGAAGAGAGATAAGAGAGAGAAAGCCATTTGGGTTATTTTCATCCATCAATTATGTTCTAAGATTTATTCTAATCAAGGTAAGTAATCCAAAACCTAAATTTGTTTTCAGTGGTATTGTGTTTGATGAACTTAATCTCCCTCGAATCGATAAAAATATATTTTCTCCTGATTTACTGAACTTTCATTGTGTAATTTTTCGTATATGATAAATGTGATTCTTATGAGCATTTTGATTGTAATATTATTAAATTTCACTAGGTAAATTAACAATTATGATTTTCTAAAGCTAATGAATAGTATATAAATTGTTAGATATTTCATAACATTTCATGCATAATATTATACTACATAGAGGAAATAATACAACTGATATATGATAAATATGGCATTTGCACATAACAAGGAAGACTGACTATAAATACTAGAATTAATATGTATTAGCTGTTAAAACGTAATACACAATATAAGAGGGTTGGTCGACGGGCTTTCATTTAAATAAAAGATTTGTGGTGTAATCATGGATATTAGCCTATAATTTATTGATAGAATTACATCGACGGGCAGAGAGTGACAATTTTTAATGATTTATTGAAATCTAGCTATAAACTGATTTAAGATTTATAAATGATGATATCAAGATAAAGACTGATGACAAACTAGTGGACAGTTAGGGTTAAAGATGTTGAAAACACCACATTAAAATTGGAAGACTTTCCTTTTAATTCATAATTACATTCATGGTTACATTTACATGATATACATAATAGTATATGAATAGATTGATAGATATAATTGATTTTAAACTAATAGAACTAGCATTGAGACTAACACAGCATGACATAGCATATGATGGATACACTTATAAGCATTGATAAATTTATTGATATAGTACATAGATAGACAAGTACACATGGCATATCATTGATAGAAAACTTATGATAAAATCATTGGCATGAATATAATTGATAGAAAATTGACATATGTTTTACTGTACAGCATCTAATATTATTTTGGACTTTTATTGATTTCCTTATATGTTGACAGATTCCTATGCCTCTTGTGATGTTTTTGTTGTATTGATCATAGTAATTTTTATTGATGTATCGATATTGATTTTTGACTTCATATTAATGATTATTGGTTTTATATTGATTGACATGAGAATGCATATTGATATCATTGCCTTGCATTGAAAGTATTGGTAGTTTTGATTGTTTGTTGTGCTTTGTAAGCTCATTATGTGGATTTGATTGATTTCAGGTTAAGAAAGGGGACAAGCTGAGTGATTGATCAGAGTCAAATTATCAAGTTTAGTTTATTTTCTTATATTTGTGTTATTCTTTTACAAATAGAGGGTTATATCAAATGGATGTTATATATTGAACTCCTGGTTAGTACATATGAATTTTGATTAATGATGTATATTGACAGATAGCATGAAATATATAGAAGCTTTTGATATTTTAGATTAATATAAAATGAAATTAAAGGCTCTAGCAAATTAATTAGAAATAAAAGATACAGTTTTTCCAATTTAGGTATTGGGGCGTGACATAAAGAATCGTATTCACGCGATAGAGGTCGGAAGATTATAGTCTGTGAACAACGGAGGTCCAAGGATGGCAGTCAACTGGCGACATTGATTGAAGGACCATAGTCAGCTAGCGATGATGGTCCGTAGACCGTAGTGATCAACTAGTAGAGATTCGTTGGCAATGGTTGGGTGGTGGTGCTCCAGGATCTTTATAGGCTCGGAGCTCTCTTGAATCTAAAGCCAAATTATAATTCGAAAGACCATAGTGGACAACATTACAAACAAGTATTTGAATTCTAATACACATGTATTTTATCCTAGTATATTTAATTGATAAGTCGACCTAAAATCTATTATGTTCATGGTGAGATGCTCCAACGACATACTGTCTTGTTATCCTTTTTCAAGATTGAAGTAATTAATAGCTTTAATATTTTGGGAAGATTGAGATTTTAATGCAATGGGTTTCAAATTCAAGGCCTTAATAATTTTTATGACCTTTGTATCTTTTTTTTTAATTGTGAATTCAAGACCTCAACCAGCACTTCTCTACCCACTTATACATCAAGAATAATCCCTACATCTTTGAAAGAGATTTTCATCTCTCCTATAGGTAGGTGAGATGTATTTTTTTGTGGACTCATGCTCGATCAGGACTGTTAATAGATGATGATCCAATCAGATGACTCATAAATGCTGAAGGCTTGCAACACCAACATCAAGGGCCTGGATGAATATTGGACACTCTATCAATCACTATCTTAGCATTAGTAGGTACCTTTGTTACAAATTATTTGCATGTTAAATGAAGTTCTATTTAATATTAAAGTGATAGTTAATTATTCTATCTGAATGCACAGCTTGATGTGACCACCACAAGTGAGCGATGCTCGGATACAACTCTTAGCGTGGTTGATCAAATGTAGTATCCACATTATCGGCCTCACATCAACAAGATCTTCTACCAGTGCTCAACTATTCTGCCACCGTTAATAGTTAAAGATTGAGACTTGAAGATGTGATGATGAATTTTATCTCTCAATTTGGAAGTGTAAGGGAGACATTTGTTGGAAGGGGTTTTCATAGGAAGCGATGAGTACTATAAAAGAGCTATACATGGACAAAAGCTGGCTCCCTAATGATGACAGCAAAGGATCTGATGATGGTTAGGTCGCTATGCAGTAATCAGTCATACTTAATTTGACGTTTAGGACACCAAAATGCATTGTTGGGAACTTAAACAGCATCAAATGTCTTGTTTTGGTATGATACTTATGATATAAGTATAGGGAAAGGAATTTGATCAAATGGAGTATTTATTTCGACCCTTCTATGGCAATAGTGGACAAGGCATAAGCAGGATGATCCTTGGCATCAATTCATTCAACGTAGAGGCCGAAAATTACAAAATATAATGCACTAAGAAACTTACACAGAACTCACAGAAAAGATTGAAGATGAGATTAAATCAGACCATCTTACTGTGTGATAAAATCCGCTAGATGCAAATTGTTCAATGGCAGCTCATCTTTTTTACTCTAACTTAACCTCACCACTAATGGCCATCATTTAATAGGGATGGGGGATCAATAACAAGATGCTCAAGCCATTCCTCAAAATCAATTCCTTCCTATAATTACACAATAATGCCCAATTCAAAACAACAATCTATACTGGGGTACCTTCTTCGTTTATATTCTTTCCTTCCTAAACTGACAATGTCAGCAACAATACTCAAGCTAGACATAAAGATGAAGAATATCATAAAAGAAAATTAAATCAAGAAGAAAAAATATTTCATTATAGCCTCCGAAAATAATTAAGGGGACTACGACAAATGAAAAAGACTATCGACAAATGATAAAGAAAATAATAACTCATTAATATTTAATGATAAACACTATCGACAAATGATACTCTTGTAATTTTCAAAAAAAAAAATTTAATTTATGCACAAATTTTCAGTTATGTAATTACACTATTAATCATGCCCTTAATTTTAAATAGAACTTCTAATGCCAACACTACTTTTAAAAAATTTAGACTTTAAATTTAAAAGAGTTTCAAATTCTACTTTTGACTGAATTTATCTAGATAATAAATTTTAAATTTTGATTGAATTAATCAAGATAATAAAGGCATTAATTTCATTTTTCTTAAAATTTTGAAAAAATTAAAAGATATCTTACTCAAGAATAACAATTTTTTTCATCTACTCTGCTATTTCTATTATTTTACAAAAAAACTAAATAAAACATTTGATAAATTTATTTATATTAAAGATAATTTTCAATCTCAACTATTTTTATTTTATATGAAATAAATTTATATCATATATATAATTATTTAAAAAATTCCTCTTATCCACAAATTTAAAATACTATGTAAAAATAGAAATTTTAAAATTTTAATTGTTTCAATTTATTTAATTTTAATTGAATTTATTTTATAAATACTCTATTTTTAAATTAATTTAATATTTATCTCCTTTTTTTTAATTATTGTTTAACATTTTTTTGTTAGACATTTTAGCCATTAAAGTAAATTCATATATAGATCGCATACGTAAATTTCGAACTCAAAATCTTTTGGTTAGAAGCCAAAGGCCCCCCACCAACAGTAGGCTGAGCTGGGTACTGTTTAACATCAAATTGCATCGTTCCATGTTCAAACAAAAACTTGAATAAAGTTGGAGCGCCAGCTGCCCCTCCGTGTCCTATGCACGGCAAGTTTGAAAGCAGCTCTGTAGCTCCTGGACCGTGAAATTCTCAGTGGTCCTTACTTCCCAAAGAAGAGGTGGTCCAAATCATGGTTACAACCGATGGACAGTAATACATTAAAAGAAGGGTTGCAGAAGAGGAAAAGCTTTTGCTTACAAGAGGAGAGAAGGACACAGAGGAATGCTATTTTTACTTGTTTAAAAATATGATTTGATCGTATTACAAAGTAATTTCTATGAAAAACTAATAGGAAGAACAGTAAAAATATTGTCCAGTTTAAGGCTAAATGTCTCTTATAAACAAAAGAAAGAATTTCTGTTAACATAAAAAGCCAGAAAGATAAACAAACAAATAATTATATTAGTGAAATGATTGAAGATAAACTTATTAAAGATAAGTAATTAAATAAGGACTCAAAAAGTTCAAAAATATGAAAAAAAAGGAAGATAAAAAAGATGCCAATTGAGGTAGTAGATAATAGTGTAAGGGAATTGACAAAGAGAAGAGAAACCTAAAGAAATATGAATAGAGATCATTCACATTAATTTCCGAGAAATGTTTAACGTGTAACATCCGAAGTTGATGTTGACCTCGAAGATGGATTGCAACACATGCATTAATTCTTGCATTATAAAAAACTTGGACAATGATGCCTAATTTCCCATCAATTCAGACATATGGATGTGTTATTTAATCAAGAACTGTTACAAATTGAAACTAATTATATCTTAAGAATTTTCAAAGTTGCACAGAATGTTTAGAGTTAAAAGTCTAAACATCAAATAGTTTTTTTATGAATTTTTTAAAATATGATTGTACATAAATGGGGTATGCTAAAAGTAATGAGCATGCCAATAGTCAATACCAATTTTCAAATGTGGCTAGAATAATTATATCATTACTTTTCATTGAAGTTGTATTATTGATAGAATTCTCCACGGAGCCAATGTATACCCATGAGATCATTTAGAATGATAAATCAAACTATTTTACTCTGAAAACTACTCAAAATTTTAGTTCATTTCATCATTTATTGTGTTAGGCATTGTCTTTCTCCTATTTTCTATCAAAGTGCATGAGAACATGGGCAACGAATAACAAACTTATACAGGCACCATTTTCTATCACACCAATTCTTATTATGAGATTTGAAGGATCCAAATGAAAGTTTTGCTTGGATCTAAAGACATTTGGGAAGATACGGATGAAGGCTACACAAGGCCACAAGAAAGAGCCACCTCACTACTCAACAAAGAGTCACTCGCCTAGAGATTGAGAAGAAGGATAAAAAAAGTCTTGTACTTTATCCATCAATCAATCGATAGATAAGTTGGTGTTTTAGAGGTTGTTGTGGCTACCACCTCCATGCAAGCATAGGAGATTCTCTAAAATGCAAAGGAACCAATAAGATGAAGAGAGCTTGCATTCAAACACTTAAGCTGAGTTTGAATCTCTGTGCTTGAACTGAGTCTAAAAAATGCATCATACTATTTCAAATGAGTCTTGGTCATAGTCAATCAACAAAGGAGGAATTAAGATTTGGGAAGACAGTCGTGAAGAAAGAAGTATGCTCTCATTGGATGCAGCGCTTAATTTGAGGTTGAAGACTAGAAGGATATGGAGGTCTTGACAATTAATGAACTTATAAGTTCATTACAAGCCTATGAACAAAGACTAATAAAGAGGCAAGAGACTTTGGAGAAAGTTCTTCAAAGAAGGTTTTCGTGGAGGGAAAAAAAGATCCATAATACAGCGCTTGAACTCATTCGATGCAGCACTTGCACAGAGTTGATCTATAATATAAATATGCGACAAGCTTCAATGTTGGGCATCGCCCTATGTGACATTCATTGTGCAATTCCTAAATGATTTTAAGCCGTAAGCTACAATTAAGCATATAGAGTTGCAGGCCTTTAAAAAGAAATTTGTCGTGTAAGAGAAGTTTAAAGTGACCACTAATTGCACTTAAAGTAGAATATTGGGGAAATACGAATCAGTAGAATGCGTCACTAAAAAAAATCAAAACCAGGAATTGAAAATAGCATTTCAGCCAAGCTATGTTGTCCACGGCTTAATGGATCGGACTACTTGGTTCAAGGGAATTGGCTTAGTGGTTGATGACAAAAGTAAACAGCTCTAGAAAGTCTGCCCATGAAGCAAGCCGAACAAGCATCTTGTCTTGATTAGTAATGTATTTGAAAGCTTCATGGTCACTAAAAAGAAGGAATTCATTGAAAACAAATAATGGTGCTAATGTTTCATGCTTTGAAAGAAAACATAAAATTCAATGTCATAGGTGTTATAATGACAATTGGAACCCAATAATTTGGCGCTAAAGCAGGCCATAGGCTACATAACTTGGCTCAAAACCGCCCCAATGTAAGTTTTGGGGGCATCACATTGTAGGTCAAACAGCAGGGTAAAGCCTGGTAAGATAAGGATAGGAGCGAGGATCAAATCAGATTTAATTTCTTTGAATGCAAGTTCAGCATTAGAGGTCCACAAGACAGATTTGTCCTTGATGAAACCAAGAAGGGTAGCCATAACATTGCTAAAATGGCCTCATGGTCGAATGCCAATAATTGAGATGGTGGTTGGAGTGCAGCAAGATGTTGGGTGAGGATCTAAAATTGTTATCTTAATTGAGCCAGATCATCCCGGTACTGAACTTCCATCAGTATGTCAAGGCGTCATCGTGGTGACATGTCTTAAGAAAAACCGACTCTGATACCATCTAATGAAACAACATCACTTGCCAAATAGGAGCGAGACAATATCACGACACGACTCCGCTCATGAACAGAGCACAAGCATTATGCTTAATTTCAATATACAACCATCTCCATCAGCAATCTTGAATTCGCACAAAATAGAACCCAAAAAGGTCTGTAATATTTGTTCAACTCAACCACAACGATAATTAGAATCAAACTAAAAAATATCCCTCACCTATTCGGCCACATACGCCATATATAAGACAGTTTGAAAAGTAGAAAAAACAAGGAAAAATGCATAAACAGATAAATTAAACCGATGTAGCATTCTCTGATGTAGTCCCATCAGCATGGGCGGATCCCCATAGAGCCCAAGGTAGAAAAAAAAAGCCTATATAAAGGATAAATTTAGAATTTTGACCCCTCTAAAGAAAGTATTTTGCCCAATGAATGATATCCTTCTCTTACAAAAAATTTAAGTTGCTTACTTTCTAGTTCGTTTAAGGTAGGAGGTAAGCTTTATCCAATGAAGAAAGAAGTGACTTATGGTTTATAAGTTGGATTTGTATTGCCTTGGATTTGACAAAGCATGAATGCAAAAGTCTTAGGGATGACTATGTAGCAGGCAAGCGTTTAGGAAATGATGGCCTTTATTTTTTCTTTTTTGGATATTTTTCTTATTATTTTCTTCCATAATATATGTGGTGGGCCCTTTGAAGCTTTCATATGCAAGTTGTCATGCATACTTTATAGTTTAATTATCCTTTTTTTTCTCAAGTTAGATTATGTTTGGCTAATTTATTATTAATTTTCTCTAAGTTAGAGTCTAAGTTCAACATAACTTACATGATTATACTCCAATTTATATTACTAAAATCAATATTATATTAGAAGATAAATGATAAAAATTTCCTCTTATAAATTTGATAGCATTATATTAGTTAAATTAAAAAAATTTATATTATTATTATTACTATTTGTTATTAATATTATTATTATTTATTATTATGATTATTATTATTGTTGTTGTTTAATACTTTAATTAATTAAAATTTTGCCCACCCTGACAAAAGTAGCTGGATCCGCCCCTGCCCATCAGTTACTTTCTCAGTTTGGAAGTAAAGAGAGAGAAAATATTTTATGACACAAGAAGCTTATGTAAAGGATGTTCTCCAAAATTTTCATGCATGATGCTTGCAATCTAATTAGCACCAATGCTGATTGTGGAGTGGAGTTATCAAAATATGAAGGCAAAATGATGGATCATACTCTCTGTAAAAGCTTAAAAGAAAGTTTGCTATGAACAAAGCTTGATATTCTTTATGGAGTTAAATTGGTTAATTGACGTATGAAGGAGCCAAAGTTAATGTATTTAAAACTACTAAAAGGATTTTCCGTTTTATCCCAGTTACTGTCTACAATGGACTCTCATGTACTTCTTTCGATGATTTTTAAATGTTGTTTTTGACAATGATTGGATTGGAAATATTGATGATAATAAAAGTACCGCATGGTTTATTTTCTAATTGGGAGATATAACATTCACATGCTATCTAAGAAGCAATCTATTATTATTTTCTAATTGGGTGATATGACATTCACATGGCTATCCAAGAAGCAATCTATTATTACTCCCCCTACCCGTAAAATGGAATATGTTCAGCATCATCATGAATATTTTATGAATTTGGTTAATGAGTGTAACACCTATTGCTATAGTGCTCAGAATTAGTTTTGACCCGATCTAGTAAGTCTTATGTGTTTGAATTATCTTCACTTTGATTATGATGTGTCTGTGAATATTTTGTATGTATGTGAATGGATAAATTATGTTCAGGAGTGTGTCCCAAGAGTGTGTATGTGTGAAATCTGAATTCTTGAATATTTTCCTTGGGAGCGCTTTGGCACTATAGGTCGGCGCAACGGTGCGTAGCTCTCTATCTTTTGGGTAATTAATCTAAATGTTGTGGCACTATGTGGTCAAGTGCAGCGGTGCTAGGTCTAGTCTGGGGCATTGCAACGTTGATTCTGAGGGTTGCAGCGTCGTGCTCTTTGTTTAGTTGGGATACTGGCGCTGAGACTCTAAGTGCTGCGGTGTTGGCATCAAATACTTTATAAATATCAAAATCCACTTATTCACCAAAATGCAAGTTTATTCATCCCCCTTAGGGGCCAACTAGATAAACAGGAAGGAGGAATTCTAAAGAGAGAATGTATATTTGGGGCTTCATGTCATTTTTTTCTGTCGTGATAGTTTTAAAAATTATCCAGGTCAAGGTATGTTATTTTTTTTCTATCTTAGTTTTTAATAATTTGAAGTTTTTGAGATTTTTTTACTTTTAAAATAAAGTTTTAATGCAAAACAGAGCATATCTAATCTCTGGAAAAACTTTCATCACGTAACTTTTGATATGTTGTAGTTTCAATATTTTGCACATTTTGAAATTTTATTTGTGAATTTTTGCTAAGTAATTTTAGAAGTATATCGTTGTAATGAACTATAAAAATATTTTGACACCTATAAATAATATCAAAGTATAATAAAAGCTTCGAAATGTAGCTATGAACAATGTATAATAATCTGATAAATTTTTAAAAATATTAAGTTTTATATGTGGCTTTCTCTTGAATTTCTTACTATTTAACGGTTAGTAAGACATTTTGTGAAACCCTATATTAATTCTGACATTGTGTACTATACTTGAAAATGCATTAATTTGTGTATTTATATTCTTAAAATATAAGAATTTGGAGGAATTCTGATAATTGTTGAAAGTTCTAATATGCTTTATGTTGAAAATAATAAGGGCCTGAAACTTTAAATCTTTGTGGTGCTAGACATTTGTGAGTCATAAGGGCATATTATTTGATATACTAGCACAAAGAATCATAAGAGCCTGAATTCTGAATTATAATATGTAAACAAAGGTATAAGGACCTGAGAAAAATTATGTCTATTTTAAGAAATGAACATTAATTGCTTACTATTCTGCTATTTTGATTGATGTGTTAGAGATAATGTTTTACTGTTTTGTAGATATTTGTCTATCCTGAACAATTTAGTGACACCTTTGTAAGGATAAAATTTGCTTTAACCTAGTTTTTTTGCTTTATTACTGGTAGCAATAATTATAAAATACTTGGGTAGGTTGAATATGGCATGTTAAGCTATGGTTGCTCATGCCTGCTTTCTGCATCTATTTCAAATCAAGATAAAGGAAAGGGGTAGGTTGAGTAGAAGAAAGGTTGTAAGTTTTGTGATCTGAGTCTATATAGGCATGTTAGAAGGATTTTAACAATCATGGTTTTTCTTTCTGATCTATATTATCTATGTCATATACTGATTGTAAATAATTATTTTGATAGTTAATATTTCTAAGATAAATAAAAAATATCTTGATGATCAGTAAGTGTATGCTTTATTGAAGTTTTAGTGACTATGTAGTCTTTAAATGAATAAAAATTTGTGTAATTCTCTCCATTTAGATCTTGGGATTTATGTCATACCACAATCCAACACTGTATGATCCATCTTGTCTACGGATTAAATCAAATTGGGTTGTGACAACAAGATTGCATAACAAAATGTGTCTTCCTTAATTGGAAGCTGCAAAAATCAATATTGAAAACAAATCAATAATTACATTAACCAAGAATCCAATTCATCAAGAAAGGACCAAGCACATCGACATCCAACATCTTTAAGATAATTTTAAAGAAAATTAAGTAAAGCTCTTCTACATAAAACACATAATCAAGTTGCAAATATCCTCGCAAAATTACTTGTGGAGGAGACGATCCATTTCATAAACTTAAAGAACTTGTTGAAATGAAGGATGAAAAATATTTTAGTTAAAGAAAAAAGGTGATGAAAATTAAAACTTAATTGAAGCTTTAACAAATTTAAGGGTTAGAAACAATGCTAAGCATCAAGTTTCTTTTACAAATTTATTAAAAATAAATCAAGTATTCTGAAAAATAAATATAATTGTAAGTACACCAAGACTCAAACCCAACTATCAAATGAGACCCAAATAATTGTACAATAACTCTTCATTTAGAATTACATTTGCATCTACAAATCTCAATAAAGCTTTCATATACCCATGAGATTATTTTGGGATGATAAGTCACAATATTTGAGCATAAAAACTCCTACAAATTTCATTTGTATTTTCATATCTAATTTGTTTAAGTTATTATAAATCTCCTAATCTCTATGAAAAACAACATTGAACATTAGTGGTTGATGATGCTCAAGAAACCATATATCCTATTATAAATGGTTCGATGTGTATACTTGTATATGCCTTCACAAATATTTAGTAGGTAACCTAGCACGATATAGCAAGAACTCCCCCTCCAGGAGGAACACGGGATGAACTTTCTGGATGACATGGTGACTACACGCTTAAAGCTCATAGGAGGACCTGCCCGAAGGATAAGTAGGTGCTAGTTGCTCGGGCCTACTAAGGAGCTCACTCAATACAGGGCAGACCAAGATCTCAGCTCCAAATCAACAATTCGGTACATGCCACATTCCTAGACACCACATTAGTCATTCACTCTCTTCAGAGCATCCACCCTCTCATTCAAACTCAGCTACAGGAATGTAATAACCCAAAATGACTTTATATGAAAAATATGAAAATTCTAAGTTAAGCACTGTGCATTGTGCTGGGAAGCACCGCAATGCCAGAGAACATCGCTGTGGTGTTGAAGACTCTGTTCTACAATAACTTTTGGGCGGCATGCAGTTTAGCAGTGTTGGATCTTGCGCTTTATGGCGCCAGACACTGAAAAATATTTATATATATATCTAATATAAATATCCCTCACCACACCTCATCCCTTCTCTCATTTTCATGGCTTGTTGGGGAAGGAAAGAAATGAAGAGAAGAGGAGAAGGAAGAGAGGAGAGAAAAGAGAAAGGAAGTCTTCCGGGGTTTTTTGTCCATCACATCTTTTATAAAAGTTATTCTAATCGTAATAAGTGACATTTACTCTGCATCTGATTTTATTGTTTTAAGTTCAATATATTTCTCTCTATTGAAATTGATAAAAATATGATATCTCTCATTTTAGCAAACTTGCACCTTATAACTTTTAATATGTGATGGATATCATCATTATGAATGTTTTAACTAGCTTATATATGAATTTAACTGAATAGTTTTGTTTATATGTTGTTTTATCTGAAACGAATAGAAATGATTGGGTATGAAATAATTAGGAATAAATATACGATATCTGGAAATGATATATCTAACAAGCACATTATTATAGGCATGATATGCATTTTGGCGTAATACAGGCATATTAATAAGTGCAATATATAGATCTATATGTTATGAAAATTATATGGGATACATATAAGATATGTATATGAATGATGTGATATGTGTAAGAACAGGCGAATGAATAAACTGATATATTAAATAAGATAGGTGGAATTGAGATTGATATGATCGATAAGACAGATGACCGATAACTAATAAGACTAGATTGATGACTGATCAAATGATTGATGAGTTGAGACAGATGATAGATAGGACAGATGACTAATAAGATGGATGACTGATATATGAATGATAAGAGACTGATATGATTGAACCCTTAAGATCAAAATACCCTCAGGATTTTAAGATACCTTTATTTGAATATATGATACATGATAAGAGCACTAATATTAAGAACAATGGTTGATCCAAATGGTATGAGAAACATGACTAATATGTAGTCAAATTGACAGGATACACATGATAAGATTGGTTTATATGATATAGGATATGACATGCATATAACGAAATTGGTAAGCTTGATACAAAGGCATTTAATATATATATATATATATATATATATATATATATATGCATGTTACCCTAGTACATTAATTTCAACTGTAGATATTGGTTACTTGTTGGGCTATGTACTAATTATGTGATTTTTATATGATTTCAGTTAAGATTAAGAGGCCAGTGGAGTGATCTTGGTCATAGGCTTGGCTTTTTTTTCTACATCTACTAAAGTTTTTTTTATAGTAATGATGTATTCATGGTGATGGATTACTTTATTTTATTCTATATCATGGCTATTATACATATGTCATTTTAACCTTGTATTAGTTGTAAATATTAAATGAATAAAAATATAATTATGTTTCCGACTTATATTAAATCGTGTGAGCTCTGGATGATGTTTAGAAATGGAAAATTAATAAATAGATGTACAATTCTTCTGACTTAAATTCTGAGGCATGACAAAATGGTATCAGAGTAATAATTGTTGGAAGAATTAGATTATAGTCATAACAATAGAATTGATTATGAGTAGGGTAGAAATAGAGTAGTGCCTTGCATTCATGAATATATATATATATGTTACATACATAATTGAATATGCATTGCATTGTATGTTAAAATTATGTTAACGGATAATGCAAAGATAAATGAATTCAAAAGGGAAAGAAATTCTGACTAATCAAAATATGGGAGCAACCTCAATTACATCTAAGAGTGTATTAAAGTTTGCTGATATGATTGCTTAAATAATTAGTGAAAAATTGGCTAAGCCGTCTGAACAATGACTTAAACAGAAACCTCTAATTGTCAAAAAAATGGGTAAATGAAGTAAATATATAATATTTTTTTGTATATTTAATATAAATATCCCTCACCCCCCCCCCCCCCCCCCCCCCCCATCCCCTCCCTCATTTTTGTGGCTTGACACGGGAGGAAAGAACGGAAGAAGAGAGAAGGGGGAGGGGAGAGGAGAGGAGAGAGAGAAGAGAGAGAAAGTCTTCTAGGGCTCTTTCGTCCATCGCTATTATTATAAAACTTATTTTGATGGTAGTAACTGGTAACTTTTACTCTGCATGTGATTTTAATGATTATAAGTTAATTATATTTCTCTCTTTTGAAATTGATAAAAAAGCAATATTCCATATTTTAGTGAACTTATACAGTATAACTTTTGGTATCTGACAGATAACGTTAATATGAACATTTTGATTGTCTTATATACGAATTTCACCAGTTAGTTTTGTGTGTGTATGTATGTATGTGTATATGTATATGTATATATATATATAATTTTATCTTAAATGAGTAGAAATTATTGGGTATGAAATAATCATGAACAAATATATGATATCTGTAAATGATATATTAGATAGGATTACATGCATGTTACTCTACTGCATTAATTTCGACTGTAAATATTGGTTACTTACGGGGCTATATGCTCATTATATGATTTTTACATGATTTCAGGTAAGGGTAAGAGGTCAGTGGAGTGACTGATCTGGGTCAGAGGCTTAGTTTTTCTTTCTGCATCTACCAGACTTCTTTTTGTGTAGTTATGATGTATTTATAGTGATGGACTGATTTATTTTATTTTATATCATGGCTATTGTACAAATGTCATTTTGAGCTTGTATTAGTTATAAATATTAAATGAATATAAATGTAATTATGTTTCCTACTTATATTAAATCTTATGAGCTCTGGATAATGTTTAAAAATAGAGAAATAATAAAAAGATGTGCAATTCGTTTGACTTAGATTCTGGGGTGTGGCAAGAAAAGTGCAAACTCAATGAGTCCTTAGCTCACACTACCATGATTAGCCAATCACTAAGCCTGTCTTGACCATAATTATATATCACTTGCCTTCTCAACCAAGCAATCCAAGGCTCGACAATGACCACTAGCGACTTATAGACATTCAAGTGCCTCCAACTCAAAACTTGCTCTCAAACTCACTCATTCCTACTTGGCAACACCAAGCTCACCTTGACTATGGAGCTCGCACATTAAGCACTCTGCACTATTATGCTCAACCAAAGACAGGTCGACAATACTCTGCAACCCACACTCTTCCTCAGCCAATCAAGGGTGACACATGTCTAGAGTAGTATGTAGTGTTGTAAGGGTGATTTATGCAGTGTTATATTTTTTCACTTTTTTCTCTATATCGTTTTTCTTATAGCCCTCAAAATCCTATAAATAAGAGATGAGGAAAAATAATTTAGGCCCTAAGGATATATCGTTGACTAATATAATGGATAGTCAATCAGTTTAAGATTTATAAGCTATTTAATGCATTTTGTATCATTTCCCTCTATTCTCTCCACTCTCCATTTTCATAAGTTCAAGCTCACCAGGTTTGGTTTACTGGTAAGGTCTGGTATTTTTCACGGACAAATTTGAATCCAACACAATTACAAAAAGTATTTAAATTGCACCTTGATTGTAATAACCAAAAAAAATTCTAAATGAAATTTTATTTGAAAATAAGAAAATATACATTGCAGCGAAGTGGCGTTGTGCTTACGAGTGTTGCGGGGCCAAAAAGTGCTTCCATGACGTTGAAGATTCTGTTCTACAGTAACTCTGGATTCAACATGCAACGCAACGAGACTATGATTTGTGGTGTCGTGGTGGTGAACACTGAATTATGTTTTTAAAATATTTAATATTAAATATCCTTCACCATCTGAACGCTACCCCCATATTCCCTCACTTTATTTGGCTTGGCGGGGAAGAAAAGAAAGAAAGGGGAGAAAGGGGGAGATGAGAGAGAGAGAGAGGAGAGAGAAGATTGTTCAGAGCATTTTCATCTGTTAGTTCTGTTCCAAGATTTCTTTTGATCGTGGTAGGTAACTTGAATACTACTTATATTTTTGATGATTTTAATTTCTCAATTTTTTTTTTCTAAAATTGATAAAAATATATTTTCTCTTGATTTATCAAACTTTTTACCATATAACTTTTCATATGTAATAGATATAATTTTTATGGACATTTTAACAACAATATTATTAAATTTCACAATAAATTAAAAGTTTTGGTTTTTTAAAATTAATGCATAGTTTACAGATTGTCATATATTTCCTAGATTATAACAGGATTATTACATTTCAGATATTATATTGAAATGATACGTCTGATACATGATGAATCTGATATTTGTATATAAGTAAAGAAGGTTGGTTGTGAACACTATAATTAATATGAGTTAGCTATTAAAATAATAATATATTGTACGGAAGGGTGGGCTGATAGACTTTCTTTAAAATAAAAGTTTGTGGTGTAATCCTGGATGTTATCATGTAATTGATTGATTGATTACACTGCCAGACAGAGTAACGACTCTTTATTGAATTATCTAAAGCCTCCTATTAAAGTAAATAATTGATAAAAATAATTAAAAGATATGATTAACCAATAATGATGGATTGATAAGATAGATGGATGACAGATGAAAGAATTAAAACATCACTTTAAAATTGGATGTCTAATCTTGTTAATTAAATTCATATGATAAAGACACCTACATTAATATGCATGCATGATAGCATACATGATGTGATAGATATAGAAATGATTAGTTGGCAACTAGTAGGATAGATAAAAGATTCATGATGCATACCATACTAATATATGCATAGCAATGGTAGAGATTGAACAGATTAATACATTGTTTACATGCGACTGATAGTTGGGATAGAAGCATTCATGATTCATTTATAGCATACATGATTCAAATGCAAAAGAACAGTCATTGCAATGAGTATAACCAATAACATTGTATATGACATTACACTTGATGTATTTACTTCTCCAATACATGATATTGATTTATGGATTTCTGTATAGGATTATGGACTTGTAATATTTGCTGTGCGTTTCTCATTTAATGATCATATAGATATGCATTATTATTGATTGATCACTGCTCATCATGGTAGTTATTGATTTTATATGAATTGAGATAAAATATTGTCTTGCATTAACTAAATTAGTAGGTTTTAATAACCTATTGGATTTTGTAACTCATTATGTAATTTTTTTATTGATTTCAGGTTTGGAAATGAGTCAGGACCTTATAGAGTGAGGCTAATCACTATTTTCAGGTTTATTTTATTTATGTATTTTACTTTATTTTTTGTAGTTAATAGTTTAAAAGAATAGATTGATATTTGATGTGATCTCTTGGCTACTATAAATTGAATTTTTAAGGAATGAATAAAATTTTATATTTTGATGAATAAATATGATTTATAGTTGCTTCCGTTGATTATATTTAATTAAAGAAATTATAAGTTCTGGTGATCTAATTAATTGATAGAATAGGCAATTATAACTTTTATTATTAAAAGCTTGAGCTTATTTGACATGTAAAAATCTTAAGAAATATTTGATTTGTTTCATTTTTTCAAAAAATCCAACATAAAAGTAGGAGGACCCAACATCAAGAGGAAAAAAAAAGGACCTAATATATAAGTCTATGATTAATATGTCCTATATGTACTTATTTATAAATAAAATAGGGTATACTTTGGAGGGGGTAGGAATGTTTTGGCAATTCGAGGGCAGACCGGCTAGAAAGATTTTTCATATTCAACCAACAAGCCACAACTCGGGTCAATAGGGTATACTATTAAATTTGTATAAAAGAGAAGGTAAATTATCCATAAAATGTAAAACGTCCTAGGGTACATTAAAGAATATTATTATTTTTAAATCTTAAATTTAAATTATATATTTTATGATTACCAGTCATAAAACATCATCCAAAAAAAAAATTTAAAAGAAAAACATAGTGCCTGTTTCCTTAGAAAAAAATTAAATGTATTTTTCACCAGATTAAAAAAAAAACATTTAAGCAGTACAAACGTACCCAGTTAATTAACATTTACCGTTGTCCACTGCTAACCTTTCATTGAATGATGCAAACATCTATTATTCCTTGCAACTTTCACAGGACAGTTTTTTATATTCCCAAAAAAACTCTGAATAATAAAGAAGATAATGAGGGCTATTAATTTGAGAAAATACTATTCAGTGATAAATAGAGAGAGAGAGAAATTAAATAAATATTATAAAGTATCATTCATTACTTTAATTTTTATATAAATTTATCTTTTTTTCTCTTTCTATTTAATAACCCGTGACCTCATGACAAAGAATAGGGATATACTGATTATTTTTTCCTCTGTAGTGATTATTGTTTCTTAATCCTGCTTTCGTCTGTAAAGAAAACATGGACTATGTGCACATCTTTTTATGCTCATCTTTCCATCACCTAATTTCCTTTAAAGTAAACAATGCAAGTTTCAGGAGATTTAAAATCCAGTAAATTAGCATAAAACATATTTCCTCTGAAGCGCATTTAATCTTTTTAGCCGTGCTTCCAAACTCCCCCACAAAAATTAAAACGAACAAATACAAATCCAGATATAACCAAACCGAAAATATATATATATGAATAAGAGGAGCTCGAGAGAGTACATGGATAACATACCAGGAGCTCCCAAAGGCGCACCAGCCACAGGCACTGCAACACAGAAAAATATGAGAAAAACAAAGAGAGAGAGAGAGAGAGAGAGGAACATAGCAGGGAGCAAAAAAAACATCAACAAGAAGAAAAAAGATCAATAAAAATGTCAGGAAAAAAAAAATTTTGAAGCAAAAGAGAAGAAACACTCACACTTGCAGTTGGAAACGGAGGGAGTTTTTACACTACAAGCAGAAGGGAGAGAGAGGGCTTTAGTTATGTTAAGGCTGATGCCAAATGTAGAGCTGGAGCCGAAGGCCTGGCAAAGACACGCTGGCTTCTCCTTCACCACCTTCTTTAGAGGAGAGCAGCAGGAGGCATCCGGCTTCGCCACAGTGCTTCCCGCCTGCACATAAGGCAGGCAGCCGGAGAGACTCAACAGCTCGGACAAGCAATCCGCCGGAGGAAGAGACGAGGAAGGTGACGGCGCCGCAACAGACCTCTCAGTCTCTGCCCAAGCGCCGCCCAAGAGGATGATGAACAAGGCATGGAAGAAGATAATGAGAGTTCCTGAGGATGCCATTGTTGGGTTGTAAATAAGTTTAAGATGGAGAGGTATTATTATAGAACGAAAGGAAGAGAGAGATGAAGGGAGACCCTCCTGGTTTAGGGTTTCGAGAGGGAGTAATGAAGATAGCGCGTGGGGAGAATGATGAAGAAGAGACCAGGACCAATAAGCCTTCCTTTCGGCGTTTAATTAAAAAAAAAAAGTCTGGCGCATAGGGAAAGTGGGTTTTGGTGGAATGTGAAGTGGGATTTCAAAAAAATAAATTTATAGATAAAAATAAATAGTTATTAAATTTTTTAAATATTTGAAATAAAATAATAATACCCACCAATGATTAGTTCGGTTGGTGGACGAGTACGCGTGGGTACCTCCATCCCGGGTTCAATTCCCTTGGGCTGCAGTGCCCCCTTCGTAGGCATCCAAGACGCATCGGTCATGGGTTCTAATAGATGTGGGTAGCCTGTTCAGGTCAACCGAGGTTTACGGACAGCCAAGCGCTCTCGACTAGCTTGGTGATGGCAGCGGACGATTCCTCGTTCTCAAAAAATACAATAAAATAATAATAAATAATAGATACAATTTAGTGCTCACTTTTCAACTTTTGCGATCATATATTATGTACTATATTTTTTTATAGATAAAAATTGGAGATTAAATTTATAATTTAATAATAAACTATTATTTTTAAAAAATTAGTGACATGCAAAAAATAAATGAAAATATAAATAATATTAAGAATCTAGTATGTAGAAGCTCATTTATTGCTCATTTTAATATTGATAAATTTAATTGATGTCTAAATTTTAAATAAAAATTATTTAAATTTTAATCAATAGTAAATTATAATTGGTAGTCCATCATATTCAAATCATATATATATATATATATATATATATATATATTTGATTATATATGTATTAATATTTAATATATACCATAATATAATAATTAAATTAATTCATATTTTATACAATTATCAATATGATTTATAATTTAATTTTTAAGAATTCAAGAATTAACAGAAAATTAACTATTTTTACTCAAATTAAAATAAACTCAAATTCAAATTAAAATATTCATTTAAATCATGGGGGTTGACCCAGGTCAATTTTTATAATTACAAGCAATGTTGGTAAAGCAATTTTAAAGAAGTTAATTTATGATCTTTTTATGACAACTTTATTATATTTTTTATTTTCACACCACAATTAGTTATTATTTTTTGTTATTTTTTTTAAAAAAATTATATGAAGTTGCTTTTTATAATAGCTGCTAAAAAGTTAATTTTTTCATAATTATTTTATAATTATTTTTATAAAAAATTATAGTCATCTAAAATATATTCTTAGTTAATAAAATCTTAAAATAATTATATAAATTTATGTGTAACGCTCAGTATTTAAAAGAAATTGTGAAGGAGACTAATTCCATACAGTGAACTTTCTTACTTTGTTAAAGGTAAAATTAAATATGAATTATAAACTTACAATAAAGGGAAAAAAAAAAAAGATGAAACTGATGCAGAGAGTGCACGCGAGTCATGATGAAGAAGAAAAACGTGATGAGATTCGTTTGTTTGAAATATTATATATTTAATATAAAATAAATAGGGATCGATCTGTGTGGCTCATTGATCAACAGAAGCTTATTCCTCTCCACACTTTAACATCATAAACTGTTCGAAAAAATATAAACTAAATAATTAATATGGATTCATATAATTTAGATTCTATTTTTCATGTGGGAATATTCACGGAGGTTGAGAGATAAAGAGCTTAACGTCTTAGTTTTGAACGAAAATTTAATGTACATATAATGAGAGAAAGGCGTAACAATCATAAGATATAAAAAATCCTAGAAAGTGGAAAACCGACGGGGTTTAGCCTTGATGAAATGATTGCACTAGTATTTATCATTGATTACAAGTGATGCCATTCAATAAGGTAGGTCGTTGGCACAATGTAGCAAATGTACATCATTTAGAGCATTTTTACATGATTGGAGTTAGAAAAATCTAATGACATGCGAGTTGTTCTCAACAGAATGTTAGCATGTTCGTTTGGTCGGTAAGACTATAGGTGAAACTAGTTGGAAGGATAGTAATCAGACGACTGAGGTCTAGGGGATTGTTGTTAGGTGACAGAGGTCAGAGAGGTCGTAGTTGGGTGATGGAGGTCTCAAGGAACATATTCGGGCAACTAAGGTCAAAGGGACTGTTGTAAGGTGATAGGGGCCAGAGGGATTGTAGTCGACGAGTGACTAAGGTCAGAGAGACCATAATCTAACGGTGGAGGTTCGAGGGACCATAGTCAGGTGATAAAGGTTGAAAGGACATGCGTTAGGCGACGGAGGTTGGAGGGATCGTAGTCAAGAGATGGAAGTCAGAGGGACCATAATTGGACGGTGACAGAGGTCATAAGGATGGCAGTCGATGAGCAACCATGGTAGGAGAGAACATAGTCGGCGGGCGACGGTGGTCGGAGGGACCGTAATAGCCAGCAACGGAGGTCAGAGGAATCTTAGTAGGTGGCAACGGAGGTCGGAGGGACCGTAGTTGGATGACGTCGATGGTCTGAGGGACCGTAGTCAACAGGTGATGGAGGTCTGAGAAACTGTAATCAACGGGCGATAGAGGTCAGAGGGATCGTAGCCTCAAGAAGATTATGGTTGAAAACACCATAGTCAACGGGCAAAGCTAGTTAGAGGGACCATAGTCGGCAGGGGGGAGGGATTATGATTAGCAGCGGTGGTAGAAGGGACCATCGGCGGGCGGTCATGGTCTGAACTATCATAATTAATAGGAAACGATGGTTAAAGGGACCATTGTTAGCAGGCGTGATAGTTAGAGGGATCATAATCAGTGGGCAACAGTGGTCGAAGGGGCCGTAGTTATCAGGGGACGGTGGTCGGAGGGACCGTCATCGGTGGGCGATAATAGTCAGAGGAACTATAGTCGGCGAGCGATAATGGAGGGACCATAGTCGATGGGTGATAGAGCTCCAAGGGACCATAGTCAGTGGGCACAGAGGTCAGATGGATCGTAGTCTATGGGCCACAAAGGTTAGAGGGATTATCTTAGTGGGCAACGCAGTTTAGAGGGACCATCGTTGACGAGAGATAGAGGTCAGAGGGATTGTAGTCAATGGGGGACCGTGGTCAAAGTGACTGTAGTCGATGAGTGCTGGAGGTCAGAGGGATCCTAGTTAGTGGGAAACAGAGGTTAGAGGGATCGTAATCAACTGGCGACAGTAGTCCGAGGGGCCTTTATTAGAGCTATCGTAGTCGGTGGGCAACGATGGACCTCTCTTAAGTTTCTAGACTATGGTCTAAGCCTCTCAAAGTCCAAGCCCCCTCTCATATGGGAAGAGGGGGGCTATTTATAAATTTTGAGAGTGACATGTAACACTTCTAGGTTCAACATTTTGTTCAAACGGTTCCGACCCGATTAAAAAAAGTAAGTTTATGAATTTTTTATTTTTGAACACATTTGCATGTCTTTGGGAGTTTTTTTATGCATGAAAATGGTTTTGTGTTCTAAAATGAATCCCTAGGGTCGGGAGCGAATTTTGATAAAATTTGAGAAAAGTTACTATTTGAGTACTGATGGTGGTGGCTGTGGAGTAAACTTTTGAATTGTATAAAAATTTAGGGCTCTATCAACCCTAAATAATGTTTAGGTTTTTTTAAAAAATAATAAAACCCAACTTAATATATACAAGTATATGCGTCGAATCAAATAATAAAGTAATAGAGAGGAGTGTCGAACCCACAAAGAAGTATGCTTACTTATAACAAACTACTACCATTTACTCTTATTGTAATAATTATCCTACTGAAATAAAATTGATACTTATGGAGATTCTATCACTAAATAAAATACTTAAAAATATTGGATGCAATATTTAATAAACGTATTTTGGATTGATGAGTGTAAATTTCATATCTTTCTTAATGAGACTCTTAATTATCGATGTGATTAAGAGCATATACATTCCTAGATCTTTATTGAGCTTGTAAGGGTGAAAGAATATCTACTGACCTCCAACAGTTATAAGATCTCCTTAAGAATCTAAAATATTTTACATCCTATGTTTAGGAACACAAATATCATATCTCAATATTCATGGTTATTCTTGCATTCCTCCATCGAGGCTATACATCTCACTATATTTTTAACTACACATATGGCTACTATATGCATTAAATTAAGAACGAGATAATATTAAAAATATCATTTAATATTTATAAAATAAGAGTCTTCATTAGTACTTAACATGCACTTTACATCATCAATCTAAAATAAGAGAATTAGCTAGACAGAATAAAAGTCAAGCAAACTTATTTTCATTAAACTCATAGATGTATGAAAATACAAGAGAGTGATATTACCAAAAAAGATCAAAGTATCTCCTCTATACTCCTTCTCCCTCAATATATAGAGTTACTTAAGGAAACATAGGCTAAACAGTCTAAATGATTATATATTATACTTCCCTAGCCTCCCTTAAATTTTACTCTAAGGGAGAACTAGGGAAATACTTTAAAAAAGTAATAAATTTTAATCAAGGGACTAAAATATCTTATAAATATAACATCTCAACTATTTATATGATAACACAAAAAGGAATTTGACACTGCAGTGCTTGAAACAGTTGTGCCACGATGCCATTGAAAAGAACTAACATCTCGGTGCAAAAACTTTTGCACCACCGTGGTGCTTGCTAATGTATGGATCTTTTACAAAGTGAATAATCGCATCTCTTTACGGAAAGAATGTGGCCCTTGGAAGTTATAATTGCAATGTTGTGATGCTGTTTACATTCAAGCTCTGCGATGCCCAAGTGGAAAAAAATGGCACCAAGGCACATGAGAAATTGTGGCACCATAGCATTTGAAAATAGAGAATCTGGCGCTGTCAAGTTGACTTTTTTTATGCCGTGGCACTAGTAATACTACGGCGCTGGCTATTTTTCCACCACAGCACTTGTAAACAGAGAACTCGGTGCTGCAATGTTCAATTTGTGGCTCATCGGTGGTATTGAAGGTAGCGCTGTGGCGTTGTTTTGTCGGACACCATGGTGCTATAAGCTTCTTAGAATTTTTGCTATTTTTTAGTTTTTTCTATACAAAATAACTAAAATAATATATTTTCACTTAAAATCAAATATATAAAATACTATATAATTTATACTTATCAAGCACCCCAATGTTTGGGGTCCAAGCACCTCAACGTTGCTACCATACTATGCATCAAATAATGACAATGCATGCTCCTAGGTCTAAAATTTGAGATTTTTAACTAGCATCACAGTGCTAGGTGATAACACCGTAGCGCTAGGCCACTAACAACCAATTAAATATATTTTAAAAGCACTACTCCATTGCATTTGATCGAGCAATTAGCCGAGCAGTAGAGAGAAAGAGAGAGGTTTGGAGAGGAAAAAGTACATTTTGAACCGTTTTAGGCTATTTTTAGCCGTCAAGCCTAAGATCCGGATCGAGGTAGGTCACATTATGCATATCTCAATCTTTAAAATATGAAGTTTTTTCATATTTTCTGATTAAATTTATATTTTTGTTACTTAAAAATGTGAATATCTTTGCACTAAAAACACTTTCATCCCATAAATTTTTATGAATATTTTGAGTATTTTTTAAAAAATTTGTGCTAGGTATTTTGGAATTTACGTGATTTTAATTGAACAAAAATAATTTGGACATCGAAAAATAATGTCGTAGCATAATTAAAGTCTTGAAATGATACTTTATATAATCTTTGGTAATTTAATTAAGTTTTAAAATTATGAAATTTTACTTAGTAGAAATTTTTGTTGATTACCATTATAGAAAATTGTATAATTTTGACACATTCTCAATTATATTTTAATTATTATAATGTGATAAAATATATGCATACGTAACTGAATTATGATTGTTGAGAGATATAAGGGGCCAAAATTTTGAGATTTTATCTATGTCAGGGATTATTTTGATGTATGTAAGGCATGTTCTAGTGGATATAAATCATGTTCTGGTGCCTACAGGTATATTCTAGTGCTATAAGCACAAAAGGGAGTCATAAGAGGTCAAAATCCTTTGAGATTTTATTCGGGACCAAGATATATGATATGAACTGCTTTGTGATATGAACTACTCTATAATATAAATTTTAATTAATTTATTTGTTCAATATTATTATTTAAATAATTAAATAATTGCTATGCTCTTATTACCTTTCTAAGTATAGTGATTTATTAGACTGTATTTAATTACTTTTAAATATTCAACAAAATATTTTATGAAAGAATTTGAAAATTTAAATCAGTTTGTGTGGTCTGCTAGGCTGTTGTATCTCATTGTGATTTTGCTTCTGATTTTTAAAATCTTGGAAAGGGAATGAACTTGTTTATTAGCAGTTCAAGATCATATCTTAGTTTATAAGTATTTCTCTATTTTAATTTGTATACAGTTATGATTAATTTATTATTCAGTTTTATAGCTTTTATTTATAACCATATATTCTAATTTATATATTTTGATGAAATAAAAATAATCTTATGGATGAGTTTATTTTTCAATACTCAGATATTTTAGTAGCTTTATAGTCTATTATTTTTTTAAAATGCATATTAGAAGAATCTGAAATATTTTAAAACTAGATCTTGGGATTTGCTTATCATAGATTAACACAATAGGACCTATTCTGGTCAGGTTGGGTTGTGACATGATATGCCATATAAATATGATGAAGATCGAGGGTAGATTCAGAGTGCTCCATTGGATGACCCATACTTATTCCTTAATCATGGAGCATTAGTTTAACATTTAGACGCCTTAATGATGTCAGAATTAACAATCTTGGGCATGTTGGATTTGTCTCATCGAGCCGCTTGATTCGACTATAAGGATGTCATATTTAGATATCATTTGGTCATCTAATTAATGCCATGAAGCTTTCAAATATGTTTTAAGCCCTTGATTTGAGCCCATTTGGGCTCGAATTATACCACTTTTAATGTCGTTGGGCTCGTCTTACTGAGACATTCAATTTGATTATAAATATATTAAAATTAGAGTTTAGCTAGTCCCATATTTAATTTTAAAAGTTTTTAACTTGAATATGACTTGAGATGCGTGCTCGATCAAGCGGATTTTTTGTAATGTATCAGTTGCCCCCCAATTTTCAAATATTAAAGCTTGGAGAGGCCTAAAATATATGTTTTTGTACATTAAACTATTAATATGATAAAATTATAATTTCAAAAAAAAAATGACGTACGACTGGTCCTAGGACGTCAACATTAACCTCCCCTCGAGACTATGAACCAAGTAAAATACCATCGATCATAGTTTTAGCATTCCATGAAGTTGACGTGATGATCAAAGTAGAAAATATTAAAAAATATTTACTTCAAAATTTTTAAAATGACTTGAAATTGACTGCAAAGGCTCTCTTGGACTCTAAAAATGTCAAAATTTAGTCCAAAATGTCAAAAAAAATCTTAGGGACCCAAAAAATCTTGGAATCTGATTGTTTGAGCATGACATGATAGCCAAAAAGGCTGGCCGACGAGATCCCGAGCGTGCCTAGCCCACGCTTGGGGCGTGCATACAACACCCCTTATGAATTTTTTTTACTTTAATTAAATTATTTCTTATTTCCTTTTAAAATTTATCCAAAAATAGTAAAAAAATTCAAATTTTTAGAATATTCTTCAAAAAGGAAATAATTAAATTAATGTATATTTATTTATTTTTAATTAAATATTCTTTTTTTTATTTATGTTAAAAAAGGAAAATATGATTTTTTGCTTTTAAAAATTCCAAACAAATGGAAAATTCTAAAAAATTCAAAAAAAAAAATTCAAACTTACCCCTATTAATCTATAAATACCCCCCCCTTGGGGGTGGTGGAAAATGTTTGTTTTAAGCTGGTCAAAAAGTTTCTATCGTAAATTGAGAAAAAATATACTAGCAAAAATTTGGAGCTTGTCAACACCAAAAAAGGCTTGGTCCTCTAGAACAATCTTCAGTATTCCTCTTAAATGCTATAAAAAATTGTTCTATAGGAGTCTAAAGATCATCAACGGTGGTAAAGATACGATCCTCTGGTGCAAGCTCTGATTTTTATTGTGACTCAAACTCACGAGTTTATATTTTTGATGATAATAAACATTATAGCTCACATCTTTATGTCTCATAGTACTTTCATTCTATACTTATTTGTGTGTATACTAATATTTTAGGAACATCATGCACCATCCAATGAAGAATCAGAGCTCAAGATTAAGTAGAACATGTTATGCTGTAAAGAGTTTGTAAAATTGATTGATGTAATTTTTGATTTCTTGAGTTGAGTCCTGTAAAGGTGTTTGCTAGCTTGGTGATCATGCACACACACACTTAGGGAAGTGAGATTGAGCCAAAACTAGAAGTTTAGTTTTTGGACTAATCATCCTGGACAATTTATATCATCCTGGTTGATCCAATACGATCTCAAAACCCTAGCCGCCATAATAATTCAGGCAAGATTTCAAGTTTCAGTTTTTGGTCTAATCGTCCAGGACGATCCATATCGTACTAGATGATCTATGATGATGTTGCCTAAATTAATCATGTGATTAGTCAATCAAATATGCTTTATTTAATATTATGATCATCTTGGACGATCTATATATTGTACTATATGATTTATTCAAAATTTGTACTAATCATCCTGGACTATCCTAAGGTCGTCCAGGACTATTAGGTCAAATTCTGCACATCATCCTAGACGATCCTGACATCGTACTGAATGATTCTTGGCGGCAGAATTGAGTTTGTTAAGATTTTTTGAAGCCCTCTTTTTAAACACATTATCCTGGACGATCCTGCAATCATCTTGGATGATCTTTGGTGGCAGAATTAAGTTTTTAGGATTTTTTGAAGCCCTCTTTATAAGCACATCATCCTGAACGACTCTGCGATCATCCTAAATGATCTTTGCCACCAGAACTGATTTGAAAGGTTTTTAAATCCCTTTATTTTAGGCTTGTCAAAGACTTTGAAAGTGTCTTTGTCAGCCATTAAGTCTTCATTTCTTTTAGAGAAAACTTAAAGAGAGAGCTTGAAGGGAGAGTAGAAAGGGTGGAGTTTGAGAGGGAGAAGAGCCTTGGAAGGGGGATTTTTGAGGGAGTGTGAGGGGGTTCACACGGTTGCTCCGGCAAGCTTACACCTATACCATCAGATTTAAGGGTCATCTTGAGGAAAGTTTTCAGAAGAAGAAGATCTCTTTGGTGTCGAAGGACCAGGCTACTCCGCCGCACTGGGGAAGGTGGAAGTGATTTTGTAAGGGCTTCTCCGCCTAGCTATGGGGGCTAAAGGAGAGTCACTAAAGGTTTAGTGCAATACTCGGAGGATGCCTCCGAGGAGTGGACATAGGTCAGGTTGGACCGAACCACTATAAAGCTGGTGTGTTCTTTCTGATTATTTTTCGTATTTTATTTTGCTGTGATTAACTGCTTGGGTGAAATCTGTGATTGATCTTTTTATTATTGATTTAATTCATTTCCACTATAAGATATAAAAAGATTATTATTTTTTGTTAAAGAAGTTTTTAAATATCCAATTCACCCTCCTCTTGGTTAGCCTCGGGACTAGTTCTATAGAGTTTAACAACCCTCACGAACTTTTAATTTTCCTCTATAAAAGGGGTAAATATTATCTTATAGGAGTCTAAAGACCATTAATAATGGTAAAGGCTTGGTTCTTTGGCATAGGCTCCTATCTTCCTCTATAAAAGGGGCAAAGACTGTCATGTAAGAGTCTAAAGATAGTCAATGGCAATAAGGGCTCGATCCTCTAGTGCAGGGAGACTGGCAGCAAGAGTTGAATGTTATTGGCTGTGATTAAAGCCCAATCCTTTTATGTTGGGTGCCTAGTGGACATATGTTAATGGTAGTAATTAGAGGGTGCACCAATGATGGAAGTGAGGCAAATGGCCAATGATTGGTTGTAAGGAGGTAAAGGGTCGATGACGGTGGTTAAAAGGTAGAGGGCCAATAGTGGTAGTCATGCGAAGGGCCAATGACATTGGTGGTTAGATCGAACACATATACAAATAAAAGAGAGAGGTGTAACAATCATAAGTGACACCATAATTTTTACGTGAAAATTGTTAAAATGGGAAAACATCACTAGGTTATGCCCATTTAAAATAATTTCACTAGTGTTTGCCATTGATTACAAAGGATGCTCTTCCTCGAGGGAAAGTGTTAGCTCAATGTAGCAAATATAAATTATATATAGCATATTACATGGTTGGAGTTTAAAGAATCCAATAACATGAAAGTTATTCTAAAGATAACATTGGCTAATTCATTTGATTAGTATGATTATAGTTAGGCAATGGTGGCTAGAGGATCATAATATGGCGATTGAGGTCAAAGGGACTGTAGTTAAGTGATAGAGGTCAAAGGGGTCATAGTCGGGTGATTGAGGCTAAAGGGACCATTATTGAGCGACGATGGCTAGAAGGATCATAATCGATGGGCGATGGAGGTTAGAAGGATTATAATCGGGTAACTGAGGTTGAAATACCATAGTAAGTTAATATAGGTCGGAGTGGTCTTAATAGGGTAATGGTGGTCTAAGGACCATAATTGATGGGCAATATAGGTCGAAGGGACTGTGGTTAGGTGATAGAGGTTAAAGGGATAATAATCGACAGATGACAGAGGTCAAAGGGACCATATTCAAGTGATTATAATCAAGAATAATAGTTAGTAGGTGATAAAGGTTAGATGGATTATAGTTGAGTAATGAAGGTTAGGGACTGTAGTCGACGGGCAATGGAAGTCAGAGGGACCATAGTCAAGCAACTGAGGTTGAAGGACCATAGGTAGGTGATAGGGGTCAAAAGGACCATAGTCGAGCGACATAATCAAAAGACCATAATGTGTGTGTATTGGGGGGGGGGGAGAGAGGGGGCTAACAAAGTTTGGAGGGACCATAATCGACGTGCGACAGAGGTTAGAAGGATCATAGTAGGGTAACTAAGGTCAAAAAAACCAAGTCAATGGGCGATGATGGTCGGAAGGATCATAGTCGGGTGATTGTGGTCAAAGGGATTGTAGTTGGGTGACGGTGGTCTGAGGATTGTAATCAGACGATGATGGCTAAAAGGACCATAGTCCAATAATTAAGGTTAAAGGGACCATAGTAGGTTGGCGATGGAGGTCAGAAGGATCATAGTTGAGAGACGGATGTCAGAGAGATCGTAGTCGGGTAGCGATGGTTTGAGGGATCATAGTCGGCGGGTGACGATGGTTGAAAGGACTGTGGTTGGCAAGCAACAAAGGTCGGGTGGTGTCCCGATATTTGTGGTTGGAAAAAGGTTCAATGGCTATAGTCGGGCGAAGGTCCAACAACAGAGGTCTAACATCGAGGGTTCGTCGGTGGTGGTGCTTGGGTGGAGCTTCAAGATTTTTCAAGCCTCAAAGCTCTATTGAATCTCTAGCCCAGGGTCCAAGCCTTCTCCAAAAAGTCCCCACCCCCCCCCCCCCCCCCCCCCTTCCTTTCATTTGGGAAAACAGGGCCTATTTATGGATTTTGAGAGTGGCATGCTCCGTAAATATGGAGAAGATCAAGAGCAAATTTGGAGTGCTCCATATGATGACCCATATTGATTCCCTCGATCATAGAGTATTTATTCAGCATTTAAATGCCTTAATGATGATAAAATCAAGCGATATTGGGCTCGATGATATTTGTCTTGTTGAGCCACTTGATTGGACTATAAGTATGCCATATTTGGATATCATTTGGTATTTGATTAATGCTTTGGAGCTTCCACATATACTTTAAGTCTTTGAATTGAGCTCATTTGGGCTCAGATTGGACCGATTTTTGTATTGTTGGGTTCGCCTAAAATTAGAGGTCGGATGGTCTCATATTTAATTTTGAAAGTTGTCAACTCATACATACTTTGAGATACGTGCTTGATCAAGATGATTTTTTATGGCTTTTTTTATATAATTTTATATGAAAAAGTTTAAAAATGAATTTGTTCCATCCAATATCATAATTTTAATGAATAGTACATGCATAAGCATTTTTAATATTTTCAAAATTTCATAATCTCAACATAGATATTGTAAAATAATAATGTTCAGATAATAAATGAATAAATAGTTAAATTAAATTTAAGATAAGTTTATTGTGTTAATTATTCCTAATTGAATTTGCTTTGGAAAAAATTTATCATAATTAAGTAGAACATCTCTATAAGTAGATTTTTCATGTGCTCCTCAAAAATTCCAATTCAAAAAATAAATTTAGAAAAAAAAAATATGCCTAAGGTGAAAAAGAACTAAAGTAGGTGTGCAATAAGATGTACTTATATAAAACCTACATATGAGCTTAACTATGATTAGATGTGACACCATAGAAATGTGTTCATAAGCAAACACTAAAAATAATAATACATCTACTTATAATAAACTCTTAATCCCATGAGCTGAAAAATTAATAATTTTTGTAATGATCATAAATATATTTTTCTAAGGAATAATAATTTTATTTAGCATTAACGTAGATGCAAGTTAGTTTGATTAGCATGAGATTAATAGAACTAAAAAAGAAGAATACTAAAAATTACTATGATTTCATTTGAGGTTGATGGAAAACTAAGCTTGAATGCATAAGATCTACCATTTGAAAATTCAAGTTTTAGCAAATAATATATTTTTTAGTATTAATTATTATATTATATTGGTAATGAAATTTAAAATTACTTGGAGGCATACAAATGGAAAATTTGAGTTAATTTAATCAAATCATTAAATTGTATGTGCAATTAATTCCATATTATAACTAAACACACTATTTGACAAATCTTATACAATGTGCATTAATTTTGAACTATAGCCAACCAAATAAATTAGATCAACTACATTAATTTGAGCCAACTAGAATCATATTGTATAACGGTGATTATATTGTATGATCTTCATGATTCATTCTAAAATGAATGAAGTGTACTTTGTAATCCATGATCACATAATACAATCAAGCAATAATTTACAATTTTAGAATTAATTTACATTAATGGTTAATTGATATGATTGTGGAAGTTTGAATAAAGTTAGGGTTTGTTAATGAATGTATCAATAGAGGTTTGAATATAAAAATTACATGAGAAACCCTAGAGTGAAAAGGAAGGACAGAGACCATGAGCTCAAATAACTCATGTATGATTTTGTAGTGATTCAATGATAACAAATTTTTGTGATGTTACATAATGATAAGCTAAGTAAATTTAGATGGTAAACATGTACTAGTTAAACCATGAAAAATGATGACATATACCATTACAAAGTTGTATGCTTTAGATTCTTTTATTAAGTACTTGTATTCAAGGTTTTCTTCTTGTCTTCAGCTGCCATGTTCTCTTATGTTTTCATTGTAACTAATTTGATGATAATAAAAATATATATGTTTAAATTATTAACATTAATCATACTTGATACATCATCAAAAAATTATCATGATCGAGCACGAATCTCGAGGCAAAATCAAGTTGGAAACTTCAGAAATTAAAATTGGAACCATCCAAACTCCAATTTCAGCAAACTTACGGCCGAAATAAATGTCTAGAAAATACGAACCCAACGGCACCAAATTCGACTCAATCTGATCCCAAATAGGTCTAAATCAAGGGCCGAAGCGCTGTTGGAAGGTTCAAACCACAATTTGGTTTACTAAATAGTTTCCAAACGTGACATGCTTATAGTCAAATCGAGCGGCTCGATGAGACGAATCCAATGAGCCTAAGATAACTAAATTATGATATCATTAAGATTTTTAAATGCCTAATAAACGGTCCATAATCAAGGGATTCAACATCGGCCGTCCATCCAAATGACTCCTCATTTACCCTTGATCTTCCTCCTATTTATGGGCCATGCCACTCTATGAAATCTATAAATAGACCCCTCCTTTCTCATGAAAAGGTACCCAAGCCCAATGAAACAAGAGAGAGAGATCGGAGGTCGCACTTGCCCCCTTGCACCTCCTCGACCACCGCCCGGAGTTGTGTTGGACCACCACCTGACGCCAGAGTTCCACCAGACCACCACCTGAAGATGGAGTTCCACCGGACCACTACCTGAGGCCCAGAGTTTTGCGGGACCTCCACCTGATGCCTGAGTTCTGTCGGACCACCAACTAACGTCGGGAATTTCACCGAACTACCCCCCGACGTCGGAGTTCAGCCAGATCACCGACTGACATCGGGACTTCCACCAGACCACCAGCTAATGCCCAAACTTCCAAGTGATTGTTGACCTCATTTTTGTATGAGGTCAGTAAAACCCATCCAGACCCCAGGTCAATCCTAACCCCAGATCAACACAACTTAAGACCAATCTAGACCCTAAGATTCCTTTAAATTGATCTAGATTCTAAGATCTTCCTAGATTTTAGATCAATCCAGATCTTAAGATCTAATCTAGATTATAGAGCCACCTTGACCCTAGAACCTCCCTAGTTCTAGAATTAATCCAGCCCTTCATTTAATTCAAACTCCAATCAAATCCAGACTTCAAACCTCTCAAAACTTTGAACCTATCCTGATCTCAATTTTACTCCAAACCTTGATCTTGCCTTTGACCTAGCTTCAACCTTATCCAATCACTTATGATTATCCAAATGATCACAAATGATTTGGATGATTCAAATTCACATCAACTCAAGCTTTAAATCCCAATCAAATCCCAATTTAATTCCCAAACAAATCCCAATCCAACTCTTAACCAAATTCCGATCCAACGTTCAATCAATCTTCAATCATTTTCCAATCAAATTTCGATCACACACCAGTCCAGTCCGCAATCTACACTTCAATCAAATCTTTGATCATACTTCAGTTCAATCTCAATTCAAACATCCAGTGTTTAATCAATCGCCAATCAAAATTCAACCAAATTTAATCGAGCATCATCAAGTCAGCCTGAATCAATCCTAGTGAATTTTAACCTTGATAGCTTTGATCGATTTAATTTAATATGCCCCGATTCGACTCGCGCAAATTAACGTTATTGATTCGAGTCAAATCAATTTTGATGAAGGTGAATTTGCTATAAAAAAATTTAAATCAAAATGCTACTTGATGAATTTGGTTTCTATAATTCCACATTTCTTCTACAATTTAGCTCTTCAAATTTCTTTAATTTTAGCACTAGATATCAACCATCCAATCAACTTTTGAAAGGCTTGATGGTCATCTAACCGTTCATATATGTGAAAGGGTTTGAAGGGGGATTAGGGCAAGCGGCCCACTTTGATTCTACGACCCCATCCCCCACGTCTCCAAGCAGTCGCCCCCTCCTTAGGGAAATCGGAGCTCACGTTTTTGAAGCTGCTAGGGCCGGCCAAGCTCACGCGCCTCCAAGCCAAAATAAAGCTCTCCACCCCTCCATTCCAGCCACCCAAGAGAAAGGAGCTACTCCATGTTTTGGCCGTCGAAGAGGAGAAAGCTGCTGGTTGCTTCATTTTCGACTACAACAGTTGGAGGGAGGAAGATTGAAATCAGTTCCTGCTCCCTTCTCTTGAGCAGACCGAACCAAACAAGAGGATAAGCATGAGATTTATTGTTGCTTTCTTTGTTTGACCAGCAAGATGGAGAAGAGTTCATGCTTTTCTATTTAACTACAGCATTTCAATTAGATCAAAGATGCATCTACTTAACCGACTCAACCACTCAAAATGCCTAACTTGCTGGCTTGCTGACAAACCGTCTTCTCACTTTCAAGAAAACAAAAGACTGCTAGTCCATTCCTTCTAGCAAAGTTCGTCCAAACAAACAGAATGAGTATGATCACAAATTCCGGCCAGCCTTCCCTCACGTCTCCACTGACTTAGAGAGCAAGGGATTTCAATTTCTGGATAATATAAGCGGTAAATCACATTACTCATAACTTTAATGTTTCTTCTTCCTTTAGTTCGTTAATTAGAGGCTTGAGTCTTAAGTTATATTTGATTAAAACATGTAATAAGTTCCTTTTCTTACCTGTATATACATACATCATAATTTTTCTTGTGTAGTATAACACTCAAATTGATGAGAATGAATGATACGTTTACAAGAATCGTGTAAATGGCAAACTGCTTGTTTCATCCCCATGTTAATACTTATCTGCATTCAAATGTGAGTATGGGAAAGGTCTCTTTGATTGTCAATATTTGTCAGTTATGAGAATGAGGCATTGTTTTAATCTCCCTTACGTGGAAACAAAATAAATTGCTGCTATTTGCCTCCTCCTCTAAGAAGTAAAGACACATGCATCTTTTTGCTCTCCTGACGGTTAAAATTCATATGATGAGTACCTCTCTTTGAAATCTGGATTGTTTTGAAATAAATTTCTTCAACCCTAAATCAAGAAATGATAAATTCTATTTTTTTTTTTTTTAATTTGTGATGTTGAGCACTGACACTTCGTAAAAGTATTCTAGCGTTAAAGTTGTTGGATTTGAAATCTATGGACCGTAAGCATCTCTCATGGGTAAATTTACTAAGAAATATGGTGGTATACTCTCTTGCTTTAAAAATCCCCGTAAATACGTAATTCCCTGTTGGATTTGTTCAGGAAGACATAATGTCTTATAGAGATTCTATGCTTAATGGAATTTGTGAATTTGGGTTGAAAAGAATCTATACTGTGATGCTAGATAGGGTCTTAATATCTTAATGAGGCAAACTGAGGAGCATATTTTTCTGAACTCCTTACTATAGCATTTTGAGCAAATTGATGTCAATTGGAGATTGCATCCTTATATATATATCTTGTTTCATGAGTCAATTCAATGATTTGGGCTACATATTTGTTATACATCTCTTACATGAGTACTTGTGGTTCCAATAAAAGATTATTTGGTCTATGTTGGAGAGCTTCATGAGTTGGAAAGGTTCCTGTGTACATTTGATAGCATATGGTGTGAATGTTGGAGAGCATTTCATGTGTTTTCATGTTTTAATTTTGAGTATTCATAAGTTTTACATTAAGCGCTTTAGTTATGATGGAAGTGGGGGAATGAATAAATCTATTAAGATTTCATCAAACTTCAAACCTTAATTTAAACCTGATTCATTTAACCATACTGGGTACCACTGGGTAACTCAGGCCTACGAGGCTATTAAATTAGCCCCAAGGAGGTGAAATAAACTTCATGGCCTCGGTGAGCAACAAAGGTGGTATCCAACAAACAATCAAGAATCATTTTTAAAATTTATTTCAAATCATTAAGACTTAAACTTTAACCAAAATCTTCCCTTGAGCCTTTCAACAAATCAGAACATTAAACAACTTTAACCAATTGCCCGATATAGGATATATCCAAACCACACAGCCTGATACACACACTAGATTGACCTGTTAGGACACGAACTCTAGCTTTAGGTTAGGCCGGTGTTCCTTTCTATTTTTTTTAAGACAGTTGATATGCATATAAAATGAAAGTGGCATCCGAGGTTAGATAACATAGACATAGGTTCACTACCCACAGACCTGTGCACTTCATATGTGTCAGCCTAGGATTAGGTCCCCAGCTCCTTTGCTTATGAGGTCCCCTTGAATGAGGTAACCCATGGTTGCTAACAAGGATCCTCTGGTCGGCACTCGACTAAGTAGGCTAAGGATATTGACGAACCCGGACGATAGAAAACCATGGGATCTTGACCGGGGACGTCATACACACTTGGTAGGTTAGTCTCCACCCTCACTTCCTGGGCATTCTCCTGATCTATTGATCGGGGATATAAGCCCCAACTTTCTAATGAAATTGATCACTCCAATATTAAATCCTTTCAAACTAATTCAAGCCCAACACTTAGGATAGTTTGAGGTGTTTCTGAAGTGATTAGGAATCTCAAAACATCTATTACTCTTCTTCCTTTGACTCAAAAATAAGTGTTCAATATTGAACCAATCCCTGTTGAATTTTCAGTCTTAACCTCCCTGATATCAATCTTTTGAATTTCTTAAATGAAATTCGTATCGCTATTTTAATCGAGAGTATTCGTAGGAAATTTCTGGTTTCCTACGATATAATTAACTACGAGGGCTTGCGCTCGTAGGAGATTTAGAAACCCAGACCAGATTTCAAAATCAAGCTTTTTCAAAACCTTTAATTAATTATATCTTTGGGAAATCAAAACAAAAAAATGGCGATCATTATTTTTCATATCCAAACTATTGATAATGATTGATATCTTCTTTCTTCAGATAGATATGTCAATTATAATCATAGTTCTGATTATGAAATTAATGATCCTATTCAGAATTAACATAATCAAACAATTGATTAAACATCATTTTTGATCTTTCGAGATCATATGTTGTTTCTCCTTGAGTTTGATTATGACAATCAAATTAAATCCAAGATTTGTAATCTGAACCTATTAGGGAACGATATGTTCACCTTTCGAGGTGATATATCATTCATAATAAGTGTTCGATTATAAAATTTAAATTCCAGAAATTTAACATTTCCCAAAGAAAATTAAACACCTTTTCAAAAACTATATTTTTTAATCAAACAAAAAATTGGCGACTCCGCTGGGGAATATCTCTCTCTCCATCTTTAATAGTGGTACGAATTTTGTTGCATCGGTTTTTGACTACCTTTCTTCCGTTGGTCTCTCTACCATTTCTTCTTGGGTGAGTGTGGCCAACTCAATTAAGACATGTGAAAAGAGAGGCGAGTGTAGGAAACCTCCCTCCAAGCTGGGCTTTGACATTTTACCTCCAAGTTTATTAGTAGAGCAATAGAGTCAAGCCAAGCTTGTTAAAATCTTTTTGCATATGTTACAAACTACGCATGCGAATAGATTCCTACATGCTAAGTTTCACAATTTACAAAAATTCCTCAATCTCAAACCCAGATTCAAAATTTCTTTAATTCAACCTAGATTCTGACATTTCACCCTAAGCTAGTCAGTGTGGCGAAAAGAGTCAAGTCAAGGTTTCTAGATTTTCCCTTGAATTTTGTTAACCATTATGTTTGAAAATAAAACTCAACATTTTTGAGTTTCAAAAGTCAAGGAAAATCTTTCAAATCAACTTCAATCGTCGTTGCTATGTGTCTTCCACAATATTCTATTGTAGTTGAACACATGCAATTCAAATTCATAACTCTCCCAGTCAATTCTGGGCTTTGACATTTCACCCCTAAATTGTTTGGTGGGGTGCAAAGAGTCAAGCCTTAGGATCTTCAGCTAATTTGGCACACCTACATATTTAAACAAAATTCAATATGTTGAGTTCTAAATTTTGAAGAGGATCGTCCAATTCCAACCTTGAGTTTAAATCCAGATTCAAATTCAAATTCAATTTTAATTTAAATCCAACTTCAAGCTTGAATTTAAATCCAAGATTTAATTTTAATTCAACCTCAAAACTGAATTCAATCTTAAGTTCAAATTTAATTTCAAAATTAAACTTAAATTTGATTTCAAACTTAAATTCAACTTCAGATTTGATTTCAAGATCAAATTCGGGACTTTGACATTTCGACCCAAGTCAATTGGTGAAACGAAAAGAGTCGAGCCCGATCCCTGGATCTTTCACATCAATTTTATGCACCTACAAGATTGAGTGAAACTCAATCTGTTGAGTCATAAAATTTGAAGAAAGATCCATTTGACTTGAGCTTCAAGTTTAAATTCAAATTTGAGTCCAAACATAATTTCAACCTCAAATTTGAATTTGATTTTCAATTTAAAGTCGATTCAATCTTGATCGGGACTTTGACATTTCGACCCAAGTCAATTGGTGAAATGAAAAGAGTCGAGCCCAATCCTTGAATCTTTCATATCAATTTTGTGTACCTACACGATTGAATGAAACTTGATCTGTTGAGTCACAGAATTTGAAGAAGGGTCCATTTCGACTTCAATCTTAAATTCAAATTCCAAATCCAACTTTGAATCAAAATACAATCTCAACCTTAAGTTTGAATTTGATTGTCACCTTAAATTTTAATTTCAACTTTGAATTCAAGCTTGAGTTTGAACTTTGACATTTTGCCCCAAGCTAATTGGTGTAGCGAAAGTGTCGGGTTCAACCCTTAAACCTCGTCAATTCTACAAACTACTGTATTGAATCTAAGTTTAACATGATTGAATTATCAAATTTTGAATAACATTAATTAAGTTTAAAATCTAAATTCAAATTCAAGATTAACTAATTCAAATCATTATTCATTAATTTCAGGATTTAAACACTCAAATGGCTGGGAAACTCATTTTCTCTCTAGATAGAAACTTGATAGTCGAAGGAATCACTTCTGGTAATTTTATCCAGTTTGAAATGCAATTCCAAGACTTCAAGTTATCAGTCGACGGAGAAGAAATGATTGATATGTCTACTGGAATACAAAGGATTGTCCCTTTGGTTGAGATTACTTTAGGGTCAGGAGTTGACTCCCCTATCTCCGAGATGGAGGCTGTTGTCACCCCTTTACCCACTGTATCTTTTACTAAGGAGGATAAGAACCAGAAGTTAATAACGATAGAAGAACTACCTTCGTAGAGTCCGAAAGAAGGTTGTCAAGGCCAGGAAGATTGCTGAGGCGAAAGCCTTAAAACACGTCAAGTCCGAGGCTAATCAAAAGTTTGTTGCCCCTTCTACGTACCCCCTCCCAGGTGGAAATCGTTTTCGCCCTTCTCCTGTTACTCAAAGGAGGGAGGTTGTAGAGACGAGAGCACAATCTTCAATACACCTTCTTGACTACTACATGGCGAGAATTAATCAAGCCAGAACTGAACAAACTCCAGCACCAGGCCCTAGGCCCCCAGTTGAAGGTTATGACCCGTCCACTCTACTAGATGATGTTAGGTCACGTTTCTATACGTGCCCCGCTACATCACCTAGAGAGGAGGAGGTATAGAAATCACTCGGGGTGACTCTCTTAATTACTAGACTACTAGTAATAAGAGAGGGGAAATAATCTAGGATTATATCAGATAGTGATACCGTTAAATTTAACTTTTAACGGGGTCCTATCGAGATAAATCTTTTGATTAAAGTGATGCATGATTTCTAAGGATAGTGCAGACCAAATAGTAGTCTCTCCCTCCAAGGAGATTGTACGAATCTAATTCTGTACTACTGGGGTCTTGCCACCTAGATTTACAATTTCGTTTTAAGAAAAAGCTTTCAATTTCTCAAGTGTATTGATTTCAAATTTTCAAGATAATTGAATCATCTTTTTAATGAAATTGACCTCTATTTGAAGTCTTAAGCAGGAGAAAATTATAGTTGACTCCAAATGTTTGAATACACCTCCCTCCCACCTCTTTTGTGGGATTGATTCAACTGTTGAGTTAAATCAATATCAAATTTAAGTTGATCTTTGAAATGAAAATTTTCTCAATTTTCTCGCAATTTTCTATCCTAATAGATATCTCTTGCGTGTTTAAAATTTGTTCAATGATTTTCAAAAGTCAAGCTAATATTCATTTTAAAAGACTGGGTCCTACCTTGAGGATTATTCGTCCTTGCATAAGAGAATGAGTTTTCTTCTCTTATACTCGAGATGTAATCCCGGTATTGAAATAGAGAAGGTGTAGCCTCTTCTTAAATTCAATTGAATTCAAAAGATGCGCAAAATGCGCCAACAATCAAGAAATGCACAAAGTGCACTAAAAATCAAAAAGATGCGCAATGGGCGCCACAAGTTAAGAAACAGTGCAAATGCACTATAAATTAAAAGATGCGCAATGGGCGCCACAAGTTAAGAACAGTGCAAAATGCACTATAAATCAAAAGATGCGTAATGTGCGCCACCAGAAAAAGAGAGAAAGAGGCTCCCTTCTGCTAAATTCTTCAATCTCAAAAGACCCAGTCAATTTTAAATTGCTTGATTTTGAAAGTCTTGAATCTAGAATTTTCACCGGGCATCGATATTCTATCAAGATATAAAAATCTCTCGTATTAAAGAATTGAAAAGATCAAATTTCTATATTCAACTTAAACCTCTTTGAAATTGATTTTAATTCAAAAATATTTAAGGGAGACCCCAGTTTAGTTTCTACGAAACTTGGTCTGGGTCAACAAAACCTAAATCCTCAAACCTTTTCAGGTTAGTTGGGGTCACTCAAACTTTTCACTGCACTTCTAAATTTGTTCCCGTTCGTCATTCTGACAGGGTCCAAGTACCTAGAGGAAGTTTTCTAATAAGACGAATGAAATCTTCTATTCTTGAAAATTCAAAATCTGGTCCTTGAGAAATATGTGTAAGCCCTTCTGTAGGCATCTTTCCTTCTAGGCCTTCTTTATAAAATTACACTCTATGCTGGGTCCAAGTTAAATCCCACTGGAGGAGTATTTTATAATACTGGAAATTGTCGTTCAAAATCAAACCACACCCTGTGCTGGGTCCTAGATCATTTTGATCTAGAAGTGTAGTTTCATGAGCTGAGACTTGCTGTTCAAAATCAAATTATAGTTGAGCAAAGTGCCCGACTCCAATTTGAGGAGCTCGAGGGCCTCAAATAAAAATCAATACATGCTCAATAAAGTTTGAAAGTTCATAAGTCACATTTCATTCAAGTTATTAATAAGTTGTGTCACTTTAGAACTCCCCAAGTAGGAGACTTGGTTGTAGTCTTTTGTAGACCGCTTCTAATTCGTTGTAAACTCAATGGAAAGCTTGAGTCAATGTTGACTGGATCGTTCATTTTTAATGATGATCTTTGAGGAAATTTCCTTTTAACTGATCAACCTGAAGAATGCCACTCAATATTTTCAAATGTTGGGGAGGCTCTTCAGGAAGTACCATGCCAGATGAGTGTCAAACTTAAAATTAAATTCAAAACACTTCAAATTCAAAATCAAATTCAAATAAATCAAAATTGAATCAAACATAATCAAAATTCAAAACTTAAAATCAAAATTCAAATGAATCAAAATCAATCAACTTTCAAATTTAAATTCCTCAAATTCAAAAATAATTCAAATCAAATTCAAAACACATCACAGACTTAAAACCCTTCAAATTCAAAAATCATTCAAATCTCAAGTTCCAGAATTCAAATTCGATCCTCTGTGTGAAGCAAGTTTCCTTTACACACGATCAATCCAGATTCGATCCTCTGTATAGAGCAAGTTTCCTCTATATACGATCATCCTGACTCGATCCTCTATATAAAGCAAGTTTCCTTCATATACGATCATTCCAGACCTGATCCTCTATATAGAGCAAGTTTCCTTTATATACGATCATCCTGACTCGATCCTCTATGTGCAGCAAGTTTCCTTCACATATGATCAACCCTGACTCGATCCTTTGTGTGAAGCAAGTTTCCTTCACATACGATCATTCCAGACCCGATCCTCTATATAGAGTAAGTTTCCTCTATATATGATCATCCAGACTTGATCCTCTGTGTGAAGCAAGTTTCCTTCACACATGAACATTCAGACTCGATCCTCTATGTGAAGCAAGTTTCCTTCACATATGATCATTCCAGATCCGATCTTTTGTATAGAGCAAGTTTCCTTTATACATGATCGTTCAGACCTGATCTTCCGTGTAGAGCAAGTTTCCTCTATACACGAGCATCCAGATTCGATCCTCTGTGTAGAGCAAGTTTCCTTTATGCATGATCATCTAGATTTGATCTTTTGTGTGTAAAGCAAGTTTCCTTTACATACGATCACTCCAGACCCGATTCTATGCGAAGCAATGCTTCCTTCTCACAGATCATCCAGTTTTCTTTTCCTTAAGGTTAGATGTGAGTCATCGTACTTTCTATCCTTAGGATTAGATCCGCTAGTGTGGAGTACGCCCTTCATGGCACCATTCTATCTTCTTCCAGTTTTCTTTTCCTTAAGGATAGATGTGAGTCATCGTGCTTTCTTTCCTTAGGATTAGATCTTCTAGCGGTGGAGCACGCCCTCTGTGGCACCATCCTAGGTTCAAAATCTAGATCTGACCTTCTGTGGGAAGTAATGCTTCCTTCCACTCAGGGTCCTCCAGTCTTCTTTTCCTTAAGGACAGATGTGAGTCATCGTACTTTCTTTCCTTTGGATTAGATCTACTAGTGATGGATAACGCCCTCTGCGGCACCATTCTAGTTTCAAAATTTAAATCTTTAAGTCTGATCTCCTATAGGAAGCAATACTATCTTCCTATGAGATCATCTAGTTCTCTTTTCTTAAGAGTAAGTATTCTCCTTCTCTTAGGATTTGATTCCCAGTGATGGAATAAGTCCCTTGTGGCCCCGTCCTGGATTCAATTTCAACTCCAAATTCAAATTTTCTTCTCCTCAAGGTTAGGCTTTTCTCCTTCCTTTAGGATTAGACTCCCCAATGATGGAATAAGTCCTCTATGGCACCGTCCTGGGATTAATTTCAAAATCCAGTCCTCTCTTCCTTAAGTAGGTTCTTCTTCCTTCCCTTAGGATTAGATCCACTAGTGGCAGAGTACGCCCTTCGAGGCACTGCCCTAGTATCAAAATTCAAACTTGACCCTCTATAGCTAGGAATTCTTCCTTCCTATACGATCATTCAGACCCTCTTTTCCTTTAGGAATAGGACCTCCCTTCCTCTAGGATTAGATCTACTAGTGGTAGAGTACGCTGTCCCTAGCACTACCCTAGCACCCTTTCAAATCCAATTTTCTAAGGTTAGGATCTCCTTTCCTTTAGAATAAAATCCAGACCCGATCACCTGTAGTTATGAATTCTTTCTTCCTACAGGATCATCCAGACCTTCTTTTCCTTTAGGGTTAGGACATTCCTTCCTTTAGGATAAGACCCACTAGTGGTAGAGTGCGCTGCCTTAGCACTACCCTAGTATCATTTCAAATTCAATCTTCTAGGGCTAGGATCTCCTTCTCTTAGATTCAATTCAAATTTAATCTTCTGAGGTTAGAATTTCCTTTTCCTTAGAATCAAATCTGAATTCAATACTTTATAGTTAGGAGTTCTTCCTTCCTATAGGGTCACCCGGACTTCTTTCCCCTTTAGGGATAGATTTCTCCTTTCCCTTAGGACCAGGCCCACTAGTGGTAGAGTATGCTTTTCCTAGCACTACCCTAGTATATATTCAAACTCTAATTCCCCAGGGATAGATTTCTCTTTCCCTTAGGATCAAAACTCTAGACTTGACCATTTTATTCGGTCAACGCCAATATGTGCAATAGAACTTCATTCTATTACACATATTGGGGGTCCATTTGTTAACCTCATTTTTGTATGAGGTTAGTAAAACCCATCCAGACCCCAGGTCAATCCTAACCCCAGATCAACACAACTTAAGACCAATCTAGACCATAAGATTCCTTTAAATTGATCTAGATTCTAAGATCTTCCTAGATTTTAGATCAATCCAGATCTTAAGATCTAATCTAGATTATAGAGCCACCTTGACCCTAGAACCTCCCTAGTTCTAGAATTAATCCAGCCCTTCATTTAATTCAAACTCCAATCAAATCCAGACTTCAAACCTCTCAAAACTTTGAACCTATCCTGATCTCAATTTTACTCCAAACCTTGATCTTGCCTTTGACCTAGCTTCAACCTTATCCAATCACTTATGATTATCCAAATGATCACAAATGATTTGGATGATTCAAATTCACATCAACTCAAGCTTTAAATCCCAATCAAATCCCAATTTAATTCCCAAACAAATCCCAATCCAACTCTTAACCAAATTCCGATCCAACGTTCAATCAATCTTCAATCATTTTCCAATCAAATTTCGATCACACACCAGTCCAGTCCGCAATCTACACTTCAATCAAATCTTTGATCATACTTCAGTTCAATCTCAATTCAAACATCCAGTGTTTAATCAATCGCCAATCAAAATTCAACCAAATTTAATCGAGCATCATCAAGTCAGCCTGAATCAATCCTAGTGAATTTTAACCTTGATAGCTTTGATCGATTTAATTTAATATGCCCCGATTCGACTCGCGCAAATTAACGTTATTGATTCGAGTCAAATCAATTTTGATGAAGGTGAATTTGCTATAAAAAAATTTAAATCAAAATGCTACTTGATGAATTTGGTTTCTATAATTCCACATTTCTTCTACAATTTAGCTCTTCAAATTTCTTTAATTTTAGCACTAGATATCAACCATCCAATCAACTTTTGAAAGGCTTGATGGTCATCTAACCGTTCATATATGTGAAAGGGTTTGAAGGGGGATTAGGGCAAGCGGCCCACTTTGATTCTACGACCCCATCCCCCACGTCTCCAAGCAGTCGCCCCCTCCTTAGGGAAATCGGAGCTCACGTTTTTGAAGCTGCTAGGGCCGGCCAAGCTCACGCGCCTCCAAGCCAAAATAAAGCTCTCCACCCCTCCATTCCAGCCACCCAAGAGAAAGGAGCTACTCCATGTTTTGGCCGTCGAAGAGGAGAAAGCTGCTGGTTGCTTCATTTTCGACTACAACAGTTGGAGGGAGGAAGATTGAAATCAGTTCCTGCTCCCTTCTCTTGAGCAGACCGAACCAAACAAGAGGATAAGCATGAGATTTATTGTTGCTTTCTTTGTTTGACCAGCAAGATGGAGAAGAGTTCATGCTTTTCTATTTAACTACAGCATTTCAATTAGATCAAAGATGCATCTACTTAACCGACTCAACCACTCAAAATGCCTAACTTGCTGGCTTGCTGACAAACCGTCTTCTCACTTTCAAGAAAACAAAAGACTGCTAGTCCATTCCTTCTAGCAAAGTTCGTCCAAACAAACAGAATGAGTATGATCACAAATTCCGGCCAGCCTTCCCTCACGTCTCCACTGACTTAGAGAGCAAGGGATTTCAATTTCTGGATAATATAAGCGGTAAATCACATTACTCATAACTTTAATGTTTCTTCTTCCTTTAGTTCGTTAATTAGAGGCTTGAGTCTTAAGTTATATTTGATTAAAACATGTAATAAGTTCCTTTTCTTACCTGTATATACATACATCATAATTTTTCTTGTGTAGTATAACACTCAAATTGATGAGAATGAATGATACGTTTACAAGAATCGTGTAAATGGCAAACTGCTTGTTTCATCCCCATGTTAATACTTATCTGCATTCAAATGTGAGTATGGGAAAGGTCTCTTTGATTGTCAATATTTGTCAGTTATGAGAATGAGGCATTGTTTTAATCTCCCTTACGTGGAAACAAAATAAATTGCTGCTATTTGCCTCCTCCTCTAAGAAGTAAAGACACATGCATCTTTTTGCTCTCCTGACGGTTAAAATTCATATGATGAGTACCTCTCTTTGAAATCTGGATTGTTTTGAAATAAATTTCTTCAACCCTAAATCAAGAAATGATAAATTCTATTTTTTTTTTTTTAATTTGTGATGTTGAGCACTGACACTTCGTAAAAGTATTCTAGCGTTAAAGTTGTTGGATTTGAAATCTATGGACCGTAAGCATCTCTCATGGGTAAATTTACTAAGAAATATGGTGGTATACTCTCTTGCTTTAAAAATCCCCGTAAATACGTAATTCCCTGTTGGATTTGTTCAGGAAGACATAATGTCTTATAGAGATTCTATGCTTAATGGAATTTGTGAATTTGGGTTGAAAAGAATCTATACTGTGATGCTAGATAGGGTCTTAATATCTTAATGAGGCAAACTGAGGAGCATATTTTTCTGAACTCCTTACTATAGCATTTTGAGCAAATTGATGTCAATTGGAGATTGCATCTTATATATATATCTTGTTTCATGAGTCAATTCAATGATTTGGGCTACATATTTGTTATACATCTCTTACATGAGTACTTGTGGTTCCAATAAAAGATTATTTGGTCTATGTTGGAGAGCTTCATGAGTTGGAAAGGTTCCTGTGTACATTTGATAGCATATGGTGTGAATGTTGGAGAGCATTTCATGTGTTTTCATGTTTTAATTTTGAGTATTCATAAGTTTTACATTAAGCGCTTTAGTTATGATGGAAGTGGGGGAATGAATAAATCTAGAGATTTTATATTTCTGATTCATTGAAACAAGTTGGAATTGCTGCTCCTAGTTGAACCAGTTGCTTACCATACGAGTGAGTACATCTCCGGCCACTTAAATTGTCTTATTGAAACTTACATGAGGAGATTTATGTCGCCTATGTGTTTCGGCCTGCTATCTTGTAACATATTTGATTTGAACTACACGATGGAAGTATATATCGGTGCATGCATGGGAGAAAGGAGGTTATTGGTAGTTATTTTCTTATTCCCAAAATCTACATATAAGCATGTTCTCTTCATTCTTTTGAAATCGGAGGTTGCTGTGATTTTTACTCTTGTCCTGAGTGCTGATAGATATTTGATTGTGGAAGGTTAAATAACCATGTATATAAAGGATCTATTGTTACCTCGACTCAATTATCTCATAGACCATTAATCATACATTTTTGTTTCTCAGTTGCTTGCCGTGGATGTTAATAAGCCATCTGTGTAGTTAATTATTTTTAATGCTCATTGCCTCATAATTGATTCACTCAACAAAATTTTCAAAATTTTCTTACATTTGAGTTTTATTTTACTGGATATATGTGTATTGAAACATTGCGTAAAGTAATAACCTACAAATTTACGTGAGGAAGATACTTATTAAAAGATGGATTTTCCTACTGTTAAAGCTGGTGGATATTTCTCTTAAAATATTTCCCTTGTAGAAGTGGTTAAATCAGGCTTCTCGGGGGAATATTTCAAATTGTATTTATTTTAGAGATATTTGAATAGTATTATTTTCCTATTGAATTGTTTGAATTAACGAAATAAAGGCTTATGAGATATATGTATTATGCTTGAGAGAAGGAGTGCTTTTGTCCATTCTATATTCCTGATGCGATACTTCTTTGATGGTTGTTATTTGTTAGTGATCAAATTAAGCTTGAGCAAGTCGTGTCTGTGTTTGGGTCAGCTCATTTCCTACCAAACTAAAGTGGTGGTTAGCATTTCACCATTCCATGTATACCTGGCAGTTTGCATTGATATTGATTTTAGAATAATGTGCATTAAGTATGCTGAAGGATTGGTGGCTTGTTTTATTTTGCCGGAATTTGATGTTCATTGTGACCGTTGCGAAAATTATACTTTGTCGATGCTATGCGGATCCTGATTTGTCGATTCCATTGTAGTGTGGTTGACCTTTCATTTGAATGTAAGTATGAACTGTTTAATGATTATTTCAATGAGTTCCCCGATCATCTACATAGCTTGATGTATCCTGCTTAGAGTGGAAGGTTTAAACATAGGTTGGCACCTCAATACAGTGCATGAATTCAACGTTAAAGAGTTGGGGTGGCATTTTTCCTTCCTTCTCTTAGCCTTTCCTTTATTTCAGTAATGAAAGAGGAAGTTTATGATCGTCTCTTTAAGAGTTTATACAAGCATTGGTTCCTCGAGGTGTGTTCATTTGACAAATGAAAGTCTCTCTTATATGAAACTGAAACAATTCTTGATGAGTGATTCAAACTTATTCAGTTTTCAAACTATCCATTGATGTTTCCAAACAGATTTTATATGTGCTGAATACTTCCCTGGTTACAAACCGCTGAAAATGATTTTCTATGCTAGTTCCTTGTAATGAGTTACATAGTGCCAAACTAACCTTGATGAAATACAAATTATTGAGATTTTATTTCTTAAGCATTTGAGAATCCTCTATTATAGTCATTCTGACTAGTTATGGGACATTGAAGTTACTCTTGACGGCTTGTAAAATCCTGAAATCTCTTCATTTGCCTAGAGTTATTTGCTGAATTTCTTTCTCTTTTATGAATATACTTGCCGCTTGTGGATATTGTAAATGCTGAAATTGTTCTTGTAAGATAGTATATGAGCGAAATTCCTCTCTTGCATAACATTACATTTGCTGAAATTATCCCTGTAAGACGTCACATACATTGAATTATTTCTTGCAAAGATACATACGCTTTGAAATTGCTTCAATAATTTGATCTAACTCATTTTTTTTTACATATTCATTTACATGTTGATTCTCAGTCCTATATTTACATACATGATATTTTGACACTTCCTTGTCTCTTCGCCTTTTTGCGAGATACTACTGGAGCTGATTGGAGGGCAAAGCCAAGGAGCCTCAGTTATCCCGTTTCTTCCAAACGGGGTGCTATGGCCGGAATCACCGTTGATCAGCTCCGGTGATCAGGTAAGTTTTCTTAAAACTTAGAAGATCATAGGGCTCTTAGATTTCCCTGTTGAGTTATTCCTCCAACCTTAAGTCCTTGACTCCTACATTTAGTTAATATTGACCATCAACATAACTTGTTTACATTCATATGCATGTCCAAAGGGTTAGTGACATTGATTCTAATCCATTAAACCTAGTGACATCATTAAGGATAATAATTAAGGACGAGTCTTAGAGAACTTAGGCAAACTCTAGGATTCACACATATATCCCTTATGGATGAAACATCAAACTTAGAGAACTTAGTGACACCATACCTTAGGATTAGTGTACACTATCAAACTTGACCTCAATCAAACTTAAATCAATCGATTAATCATTAAACTATTTAATTGATTTAATTAAAGTTAAACCTTCAATTAAGCATCAAAACTTCTTTAAATCCGATTGACTTGAAATTCAAACCCCTTGAGTTTAGTGACCTTCCTTGCTCTAGGGAAAACTCTCACTAAAGTTTGAATTCTTTAAACCCCTTAAGATTAAGCCATGATCAAATCCTCAAAACTTCAAGAAATTTAATAAATCAAATTTAAAACACAAAGACACACATAATACCTTGAATTAATCAAAATTGAAACCTTAATACAAAAAAAATTAAAACTCCCTTGATTTGACATTAAATTTAAGCTTAATTAAATTTTAAATGAAATTGAACATTTAATTAATTTAATTAATTAAAAATGATTAAAAATTTCAAAGAATTCTTAAACACTTGATAATCCCTCCTTAGATCATTCCTGATGTTTGGAGGTGATTTCAAGGAGTTTAGAGTTAATTTGGACTCAAATCATTAAAACACCCTTAATTAAATAATTAAATAATTCAAATAATTTTCAAATTTTGATAATTTAAAAATCATGACTATTTTAAGAAAATCTCAAATTGATCAAACTCAAAGTCATTCAAATCAAACAAAAATCTAAAATCTATCAAAAACATCAAACCTTCAAAAATCATTTAAAATCCATAAAATTTCAATTTAACCTTAAAACCAGCAACCAATCAAACCTTAATTAAGATTTCATCAAACTTCAAACCTTAATTTAAACCTGATTCATTTAACCATACTGGGTACCACTGGGTAACTCAGGCCTACGAGGCTATTAAATTAGCCCCAAGGAAGGTGAAATAAACTTCATGGCCTCGGTGAGCAACAAAGGTGGTATCCAACAAACAATCAAGAATCAATTTTTAAAATTAATTTCAAATCATTAAGACTTAAACTTTAACCAAAATCTTCCCTTGAGCCTTTCAACAAATCAGAACATTAAACAACTTTAACCAATTGCCCGATATAGGATATATCCAAACCACACAGCCTGATACACACACCTAGATTGACCTGTTAGGACACGAACTCTAGCTTTAGGTTAGGCCGGTGTTCCTTTCTATTTTTTTTAAGACAGTTGATATGCATATAAAATGAAAGTGGCATCCGAGGTTAGATAACATAGACATAGGTTCACTACCCACAGACCTGTGCACTTCATATGTGTCAGCCTAGGATTAGGTCCCCAGCTCCTTTGCTTATGAGGTCCCCTTGAATGAGGTAACCCATGGTTGCTAACAAGGATCCTCTGGTCGGCACTCGACTAAGTAGGCTAAGGATATTGACGAACCCGGGACGATAGAAAACCATGGGATCTTGACCGGGGACGTCATACACACTTGGTAGGTTAGTCTCCACCCTCACTTCCTGGGCATTCTCCTGATCTATTGATCGGGGATATAAGCCCCAACTTTTAATGAAATTGATCACTCCAATATTAAATCCCTTTCAAACTAATTCAAGCCCAACACTTAGGATAGTTTGAGGTGTTTCTGAAGTGATTAGGAATCTCAAAACATCTATTACTCTTCTTCCTTTGACTCCAAAAATAAGTGTTCAATATTGAACCAATCCCTGTTGAATTTTCAGTCCCTTAACCTCCCTTGATATCAATCTTTGAATTCTTAAATGAAATTCGTATCGCTATTTTAATCGAGAGTATTCGTAGGAAATTTTCTGGTTTCCTACGATATAATTAACTACGAGGGCTTGCGCTCGTAGGAGATTTAGAAACCCAGACCAGATTTCAAAATCAAGCTTTTTCAAAACCTTTAATTAATTATCTTTGGGAAATCAAAACAAAAAAATGGCGATCGTTATTTTTCATATCCAAACTATTGATAATGATTGATATCTTCTTTCTTCAGATAGATATGTCAATTATAATCATAGTTCTGATTATGAAATTAATGATCCTATTCAGATTAACATAATCAAACAATTGATTAAACATCATTTTGATCTTTCGAGATCATATGTTGTTTCTCCTTGAGTTTGATTATGACAATCAAATTAAATCCAAGATTTGTAATCTGAACCTATTAGGGAACGATATGTTCACCTTTCGAGGTGATATATCATTCATAATAAGTGTTCGATTATAAAATTTAAATTCCAGAAATTTAACATTTCCCAAAGAAAATTAAACACCTTTTCAAAAACTATATTTTTTAATCAAACAAAAAATTGGCGACTCCGCTGGGGAATATCTCTCTCTCCATCTTTAATAGTGGTACGAATTTTGTTGCATCGGTAGTTTTGACTACCTTTCTTCCGTTGGTCTCTCTACCCATTTCTTCCTTGGGTGAGTGTGGCCAACTCAATTAAGACATGTGAAAAGAGAGGCGAGTGTAGGAAACCTCTCTCCAAGCTGGGCTTTGACATTTTGTCTCCAAGTTTATTAGTAGAGCAATAGAGTCAAGCCAAGCTTGTTAAAATCTTTTTGCATATGTTACAAACTCGCATGCGAATAGATTCCTGCATGCTAAGTTTCACAATTTACAAAAATTCCTCAATCTCAAAACCCAGATTCAAAATTTCTTTAATTCAACCTAGATTCTGACATTTCACCCTAAGCTAGTCAGTGTGGCGAAAAGAGTCAAGTCAAGGTTTCTAGATTTTCCCTTGAATTTTGTTAACCATTATGTTGAAAATAAAACTCAACATTTTTGAGTTTCAAAAGTCAAGGAAAATCTTTCAAATCAACTTCAATCGTCGTTGCTATGTGTCTTCCACAATATTCTATTGTAGTTGAACACATGCAATTCAAATTCATAACTCTCCAGTCAATTCTGGGCTTTGACATTTCACCCCTAAATTGTTTGGTGGGGTGCAAAGAGTCAAGCCTTAGATCTTCAGGCTAATTTGGCACACCTACATATTTAAACAAAATTCAATATGTTGAGTTCTAAATTTTGAAGAGGATCCGTCCAATTCCAACCTTGAGTTTAAATCCAGATTCAAATTCAAATTCAATTTTAATTTAAATCCAACTTCAAGCTTGAATTTAAATCCAAGATTTAAATTTTAATTCAACCTCAAAACTGAATTCAATCTTAAGTTCAAATTTAATTTCAAAATTAAACTTAAATTTGATTTCAAACTTAAATTCAACTTCAGATTTGATTTCAAGATCAAATTCGGGACTTTGACATTTCGACCCAAGTCAATTGGTGAAACGAAAAGAGTCGAGCCCGATCCCTGGATCTTTCACATCAATTTTATGCACCTACAAGATTGAGTGAAACTCAATCTGTTGAGTCATAAAATTTGAAGAAAGATTCATTTGACTTGAGCTTCAAGTTTAAATTCAAAATTTGAGTCCAAACATAATTTCAACCTCAAATTTGAATTTGATTTTCAATTTAAAGTCGATTCAATCTTGATCGGGACTTTGACATTTCGACCCAAGTCAATTGGTGAAATGAAAAGAGTCGAGCCCAATCCTTGAATCTTTCATATCAATTTTGTGTACCTACACGATTGAATGAAACTTGATCTGTTGAGTCACAGAATTTGAAGAAGGGTCCATTCGACTTCAATCTTAAATTCAAATTCCAAATCCAACTTTGAATCAAAATACAATCTCAACCTTAAGTTTGAATTTGATTGTCACCTTAAATTTTAATTTCAACTTTGAATTCAAGCTTGAGTTTGAACTTTGACATTTTGCCCCAAGCTAATTGGTTTAGCGAAAGTGTCGGGTTCAACCCTTAAATCCTCGTCAATTCTACAAACTACTGTATTGAATCTAAGTTTAACATGATTGAATTATCAAATTTTGAATAACATTAATTAAGTTTAAAATCTAAATTCAAATTCAAGATTAACTAATTCAAATCATTATTCATTAATTTCAGGATTTAAACACTCAAATGGCTGGGAAACTCATTTTCTCTCTAGATAGAAACTTGATAGTCGAAGGAATCACTTCTGGTAATTTTATCCAGTTTGAAATGCAATTCCAAGACTTCAAGTTATCAGTCGACGGAGAAGAAATGATTGATATGTCTACTGGAATACAAAGGAATGTCCCTTTGGTTGAGATTACTTTAGGGTCAGGAGTTGACTCCCCTATCTCCGAGATGGAGGCTGTTGTCACCCCTTTACCCACTGTATCTTTTACTAAGGAGGATAAGAACCAGAAGTTAATAACGATAGAAAAACTACCTTCGTAGAGTCCGAAAGAAGGTTGTCAAGGCCAGGAAGATTGCTGAGGCGAAAGCCTTAAAACACGTCAAGTCCGAGGCTAATCAAAAGTTTGTTGCCCCTTCTACGTACCCCCTCCCAGGTGGAAATCGTTTTCGCCCTTCTCCTGTTACTCAAAGGAGGGAGGTTGTAGAGACGAGAGCACAATCTTCAATACACCTTCTTGACTACTACATGGCGAGAATTAATCAAGCCAGAACTGAACAAACTCCAGCACCAGGCCCTAGGCCCCCAGTTGAAGGTTATGACCCGTCCACTCTACTAGATGATGTTAGGTCACGTTTCTATACGTGCCCCGCTACATCACCTAGAGAGGAGGAGGTATAGAAATCACTCGGGGTGACTCTCTTAATTACTAGACTACTAGTAATAAGAGAGGGGAAATAATCTAGGATTATATCAGATAGTGATACCGTTAAAATTTAACTTTTAACGGGGTCCTATCGAGATAAATCTTTTGATTAAAGTGATGCATGATTTCTAAGGATAGTGCAGACCAAATAGTAGTCTCTCCCTCCAAGGAGATTGTACGAATCTAATTCTGTACTACTGGGGTCTTGCCACCTAGATTTACAATTTCGTTTTAAGAAAAAGCTTTCAATTTCTCAAGTGTATTGATTTCAAATTTTCAAGATAATTGAATCATCTTTTTAATGAAAATTGACCTCTATTTGAAGTCTTAAGCAGGAGAAAATTATAGTTGACTCCAAATGTTTGAATACACCTCCCTCCCACCTCTTTTGTAGGATTGATTCAACTGTTGAGTTAAATCAATATCAAATTTAAGTTGATCTTTGAAATGAAAATTTTCTCAATTTTCTCGCAATTTTCTATCCTAATAGATATCTCTTGCGTGTTTAAAATTTGTTCAATGATTTTCAAAAGTCAAGCTAATATTCATTTTAAAAGACTGGGTCCTACCTTGAGGATTATTCGTCCTTGCATAAGAGAATGAGTTTTCTTCTCTTATACTCGAGATGTAATCCCGGTATTGAAATAGAGAAGGTGTAGCCTCTTCTTAAATTCAATTGAATTCAAAAGATGCGCAAAATGCGCCAACAATCAAGAAATGCACAAAGTGCACTAAAAATCAAAAAGATGCGCAATGGGCGCCACAAGTTAAGAAACAGTGCAAATGCACTATAAATTAAAAGATGCGCAATGGGCGCCACAAGTTAAGAAACAGTGCAAAATGCACTATAAATCAAAAGATGCGTAATGTGCGCCACCAGAAAAAGAGAGAAAGAGGCTCCCTTCTGCTAAATTCTTCAATCTCAAAAGACCCAGTCAATTTTAAATTGCTTGATTTTGAAAGTCTTGAATCTAGAATTTTCACCGGGCATCGATATTCTATCAGGATATAAAAATCTCTCGTATTAAAGAATTGAAAAGATCAAATTTCTATATTCAACTTAAACCTCTTTGAAATTGATTTTAATTCAAAAATATTTAAGGGAGACCCCAGTTTAGTTTCTACGAAACTTGGTCTGGGTCAACAAAACCTAAATCCTCAAACCTTTTCAGGTTAGTTGGGGTCACTCAAACTTTTCACTGCACTTCTAAATTTGTTCCCGTTCGTCATTCTGACAGGGTCCAAGTACCTAGAGGAAGTTTTCTAATAAGACGAATGAAATCTTCTATTCTTGAAAATTCAAAATCTGGTCCTTGAGAAATATGTGTAAGCCCTTCTGTAGGCATCTTTCCTTCTAGGCCTTCTTTATAAAATTACACTCTATGCTGGGTCCAAGTTAAATCCCACTGGAGGAGTATTTTATAATACTGGAAATTGTCGTTCAAAATCAAACCACACCCTGTGCTGGGTCCTAGATCATTTTGATCTAGAAGTGTAGTTTCATGAGCTGAGACTTGCTGTTCAAAATCAAATTATAGTTGAGCAAAGTGCCCAACTCCAATTTGAGGAGCTCGAGGGCCTCAAATAAAAATCAATACATGCTCAATAAAGTTTTAAAGTTCATAAGTCACATTTCATTCAAGTTATTAATAAGTTGTGTCACTTTAGAACTCCCCAAGTAGGAGACTTGGTTGTAGTCTTTTGTAGACCGCTTCTAATTTTTTTAAACTCAATGGAAAGCTTGAGTCAATGTTGACTGGATCGTTCATTTTTAATGATGATCTTTGAGGAAATTTCCTTTTAACTGATCAACCTGAAGAATGCCACTCAATATTTCAAATGTTGGGGAGGCTCTTCAGGAAGTACCATGCCAGATGAGTGTCAAACTTAAAATTAAATTCAAAACACTTCAAATTCAAAATCAAATTCAAATAAATCAAAATTGAATCAAACATAATCAAAATTCAAAACTTAAAATCAAAATTCAAAATGAATCAAAATCAATCAACTTTCAAATTTAAATTCCTCAAATTCAAAAATAATTCAAATCAAATTCAAAACACATCACAGACTTAAAACCCTTCAAATTCAAAAATCATTCAAATCTCAAGTTCCAGAATTCAAATTCGATCCTCTGTGTGAAGCAAGTTTCCTTTACACACGATCAATCCAGATTCGATCCTCTGTATAGAGCAAGTTTCCTCTATATACGATCATCCTGACTCGATCCTCTATATGAAGCAAGTTTCCTTCATATACGATCATTCCAGACCTGATCCTCTATATAGAGCAAGTTTCCTTTATATACGATCATCCTGACTCGATCCTCTATGTGCAGCAAGTTTCCTTCACATATGATCAACCCTGACTCGATCCTTTGTGTGAAGCAAGTTTCCTTCACATACGATCATTCCAGACCCGATCCTCTATATAGAGTAAGTTTCCTCTATATATGATCATCCAGACTTGATCCTCTGTGTGAAGCAAGTTTCCTTCACACATGAATATTCCAGACTCGATCCTCTATGTGAAGCAAGTTTCCTTCACATATGATCATTCCAGATCCGATCTTTTGTATAGAGCAAGTTTCCTTTATACATGATCGTTCAGACCTGATCTTCCGTGTAGAGCAAGTTTCCTCTATACACGAGCATCCAGATTCGATCCTCTGTGTAGAGCAAGTTTCCTTTATGCATGATCATCTAGATTTGATCTTTTGTGTGTAAAGCAAGTTTCCTTTACATACGATCACTCCAGACCCGATTCTATGCGAAGCAATGCTTCCTTCTCACAGGATCATCCAGTTTTCTTTTCCTTAAGGTTAGATGTGAGTCATCGTACTTTCTATCCTTAGGATTAGATCCGCTAGTGGTGGAGTACGCCCTTCATGGCACCATTCTATCTTCTTCCAGTTTTCTTTTCCTTAAGGATAGATGTGAGTCATCGTGCTTTCTTTCCTTAGGATTAGATCTTCTAGCGGTGGAGCACGCCCTCTGTGGCACCATCCTAGGTTCAAAATCTAGATCTGACCTTCTGTGGGAAGTAATGCTTCCTTCCACTCAGGGTCCTCCAGTCTTCTTTTCCTTAAGGACAGATGTGAGTCATCGTACTTTCTTTCCTTTGGATTAGATCTACTAGTGATGGATAACGCCCTCTGCGGCACCATTCTAGTTTCAAAATTTAAATCTTTAAGTCTGATCTCCTATAGGAAGCAATACTATCTTCCTATGAGATCATCTAGTTCTCTTTTCTTAAGAGTAAGTATTCTCCTTCTCTTAGGATTTGATTCCCCAGTGATGGAATAAGTCCCTTGTGGCCCCGTCCTGGATTCAATTTCAACTCCAAATTCAAATTTTCTTCTCCTCAAGGTTAGGCTTTTCTCCTTCCTTTAGGATTAGACTCCCCAATGATGGAATAAGTCCTCTATGGCACCGTCCTGGGATTAATTTCAAAATCCAGTCCTCTCTTCCTTAAGGTAGGTTCTTCTTCCTTCCCTTAGGATTAGATCCACTAGTGGCAGAGTACGCCCTTCGAGGCACTGCCCTAGTATCAAAATTCAAACTTGACCCTCTATAGCTAGGAATTCTTCCTTCCTATACGATCATTCAGACCCTCTTTTCCTTTAGGAATAGGACCTCCCTTCCTCTAGGATTAGATCTACTAGTGGTAGAGTACGCTGTCCCTAGCACTACCCTAGCACCCTTTCAAATCCAATTTTCTAAGGTTAGGATCTCCTTTCCTTTAGAATAAAATCCAAACCCGATCACCTGTAGTTATGAATTCTTTCTTCCTACAGGATCATCCAGACCTTCTTTTCCTTTAGGGTTAGGACATTCCTTCCTTTAGGATAAGACCCACTAGTGGTAGAGTGCGCTGCCTTAGCACTACCCTAGTATCATTTCAAATTCAATCTTCTAGGGCTAGGATCTCCTTCTCTTAGATTCAATTCAAATTTAATCTTCTGAGGTTAGAATTTCCTTTTCCTTAGAATCAAATCTGAATTCAATACTTTATAGTTAGGAGTTCTTCCTTCCTATAGGGTCACCCGGACTTCTTTCCCCTTTAGGGATAGATTTCTCCTTTCCCTTAGGACCAGGCCCACTAGTGGTAGAGTATGCTTTTCCTAGCACTACCCTAGTATATATTCAAACTCTAATTCCCCAGGGATAGATTTCTCTTTCCCTTAGGATCAAAACTCTAGACTTGACCATTTTATTCGGTCAACGCCAATATGTGCAATAGAACTTCATTCTATTACACATATTGGGGGTCCATTTGTTAACCTCATTTTTGTATGAGGTTAGTAAAACCCATCCAGACCCCAGGTCAATCCTAACCCCAGATCAACACAACTTAAGATCAATCTAGACCATAGGATTCCTTTAAATTGATCTAGATTCTAAGATCTTCCTAGATTTTAGATGAATCCATATCTTAAGATCTAATCTAGATTATAGAGCCACCTTGACCCTAGAACTTCCCTAGTTTTAGAATTAATCCAGCCCTTCATTTAATTCAAACTCCAATCAAATCCAGACTTCAAACCTCTCAAAACTTTGAACCTATCCTGATCTCAATTTTACTCCAAACCTTGATCTTGCCTTTGACCTAGCTTCAACCTTATCCAATCACTTATGATTATCCAAATGATCACAAATGATTTGGATGATTCAAATTCACATCAACTCAAGCTTTAAATCCCAATCAAATCCCAATTTAATTCCCAAACAAATCCCAATCCAACTCTTAACCAAATTCTGATCCAACGTTCAATCAATCTTCAATCATTTTCCAATCAAATTTCGATCACACACCAGTCCAGTCTGCAATCTACACTTCAATCAAATCTTTGATCATACTTCAGTTCAATCTCAATTCAAACATCCAGTGTTTAATCAATCGCCAATCAAAATTCAACCAAATTTAATCGAGCATCATTAAGTCAGCCTGAATCAATCCTAGTGAATTTTAACCTTGATAGCTTTGATCGATTTAATTTAATATGCCCCGATTCGACTCGCGCAAATTAACGTTATTGATTCGAGTCAAATCAATTTTGATGAAGGTGAATTTTCTATAAAAAAATTTAAATCAAAATGCTACTTGATGAATTTGGTTTCTATAATTCCACATTTCTTCTCCAATTTAGCTCTTCAAATTTCTTTAATTTTAGCACTAGATATCAACCATCCAATCAACTTTTGAAAGGCTTGACGGTCATCTAACCGTTCATATATGTGAAAGGGTTTGAAGGGGGATTAGGGCAAGCGGCCCACTTTGATTCCACGACCCCATCCCCCACGTCTCCAAGCAGTCGCCCCCTCCTTAGGGAAATCGGAGCTCACGTTTTTGAAGCTGCTAGGGCCGGCCAAGCTCACGCGCCTCCAAGCCAAAATAAAGCTCTCCACCCCTCCATTCCAGCCGCCCAAGAGAAAGGAGCTACTCCATGTTTTGGCCGTCGAAGAGGAGAAAGCTGCTGGTTGCTTCATTTTCGACTACAACAGTTGGAGGGAGGAAGATTGAAATCAGTTCCTGCTCCCTTCTCTTGAGCAGACCGAACCAAACAAGAGGATAAGCATGAGATTTGTTGTTGCTTTCTTTATTTGACCAGCAAGATGGAGAAGAGTTCATGCTTTTCTATTTAACTACAGCATTTCAATTGGATCAAAGATGCATCTACTTAACCGACTCAACCACTCAAAATGCCTAACTTGCTGGCTTGCTGACAAACCGTCTTCTCACTTTCAAGAAAACAAAAGACTGCTAGTCCATTCCTTCTAGCAAAGTTCGTCCAAACAAGCAGAATGAGTATGATCACAAATTCCGGCCAGCCTTCCCTCACGTCTCCACTGACTTAGAGAGCAAGGGATTTCAATTTCTGGATAATATAAGCGGTAAATCACATTACTCATAACTTTAATGTTTCTTCTTCCTTTAGTTCGTTAATTAGAGGCTTGAGTCTTAAGTTATATTTGATTAAAACCTGTAATAAGTTCCTTTTCTTACCTGTATATACATACATCATAATTTTTCTTGTGTAGTATAACACTCAAATTGATGAGAATGAATGATACGTTTACAAGAATCGTGTAAATGGCAAACTGCTTGTTTCATCCCCATGTTAATACTTATCTGCATTCAAATGTGAGTATGGGAAATGTCTCTTTGATTGTCAATATTTATCAGTTATGAGAATGAGGCATTGTTTTAATCTCCCTTACGTGGAAACAAAATAAATTGCTGCTATTTGCCTCCTCCTCTAAGAAGTAAAGACACATGCATCTTTTTGCTCTCCTGACGGTTAAAATTCATATGATGAGTACCTTTCTTTGAAATCAGGATTGTTTTGAAATAAATTTCTTCAACTCTAAATCAAGAAATGATAAATTCTATTTTTTTTTTTTAATTTGTGATGTTGAGCACTGACACTTCGTAAAAGTATTCTAGCGTTAAAGTTGTTGGATTTGAAATCTATGGACCGTAAGCATCTCTCATGGGTAAATTTACTAAGAAATATGGTGGTATACTCTCTTGATTTAAAAATCCCCGTAAATACGTAATTCCCTGTTGGATTTGTTCAGGAAGACATAATGTCTTATAGAGATTCTATGCTTAATGGAATTTGTGAATTTGGGTTGAAAAGAATCTATACTATGATGCTAGATAGGGTCTTAATATCTTAATGAGGCAAACTGAGGAGCATATTTTTTTGAACTCCTTACTATAGCATTTTGAGCAAATTGATGTCAATTGGAGATTGCATCTTTATACATATATCTTGTTTCATGAGTCAATTCAATGATTTGGGCTACATATTTGTTATACATCTCTTACATGAGTACTTGTGGTTCCAATAAAAGATTATTTGGTCTATGTTGGAGAGCTTCATGAGTTGGAAAGGTTCCTGTGTACATTTGATAGCATATGGTGTGAATGTTGGAGAGCATTTCATGTGTTTTCATGTTTTAATTTTGAGTATTCATAAGTTTTACATTAAGCGCTTTAGTTATGATGGAAGTGGGGGAATGAATAAATCTAGAGATTTTATATTTCTGATTCATTGAAACAAGTTGGAATTGCTGCTCCTAGTTGAACCAGTTGCTTACCATACGAGTGAGTACATCTCCGGCCACTTAAATTGTCTTATTGAAACTTACATGAGGAGATTTATGTCGCCTATGTGTTTCGGCCTGCTATCTTGTAACATATTTGATTTGAACTACACGATGGAAGTATATATCGGTGCATGCATGGGAGAAAGGAGGTTATTGGTAGTTATTTTCTTATTCCCAAAATCTACATATAAGCATGTTCTCTTCATTCTTTTGAAATCGGAGGTTGCTGTGATTTTTACTCTTGTCCTGAGTGCTGATAGATATTTGATTGTGGAAGGTTAAATAACCATGTATATAAAGGATCTATTGTTACCTCGACTCAATTATCTCATAGACCATTAATCATACATTTTTGTTTCTCAGTTGCTTGCCGTGGATGTTAATAAGCCATCTGTGTAGTTAATTATTTTTAATGCTCATTGCCTCATAATTGATTCACTCAACAAAATTTTCAAAATTTTCTTACATTTGAGTTTTATTTTACTGGATATATGTGTATTGAAACATTGCGTAAAGTAATAACCTACAAATTTACGTGAGGAAGATACTTATTAAAAGATGGATTTTCCTACTGTTAAAGCTGGTGGATATTTCTCTTAAAATATTTCCCTTGTAGAAGTGGTTAAATCAGGCTTCTCGGGGGAATATTTCAAATTGTATTTATTTTAGAGATATTTGAATAGTATTATTTTCCTATTGAATTGTTTGAATTAACGAAATAAAGGCTTATGAGATATATGTATTATGCTTGAGAGAAGGAGTGCTTTTGTCCATTCTATATTCCTGATGCGATACTTCTTTGATGGTTGTTATTTGTTAGTGATCAAATTAAGCTTGAGCAAGTCGTGTCTGTGTTTGGGTCAGCTCATTTCCTACTAAACTAAAGTGGTGGTTAGCATTTCACCATTCCATGTATACCTGGCAGTTTGCATTGATATTGATTTTAGAATAATGTGCATTAAGTATGCTGAAGGATTGGTGGCTTGTTTTATTTTGCCGGAATTTGATGTTCATTGTGACCGTTGCGAAAATTATACTTTGTCGATGCTATGCGGATCCTGATTTGTCGATTCCATTGTAGTGTGGTTGACCTTTCATTTGAATGTAAGTATGAACTGTTTAATGATTATTTCAATGAGTTCCCCGATCATCTACATAGCCTGATGTATGCTGCTTAGAGTGGAAGGTTTAAACATAGGTTGGCACCTCAATACAGTGCATGAATTCAACGTTAAAGAGTTGGGGTGGCATTTTTCCTTCCTTCTCTTAGCCTTTCCTTTATTTCAGTAATGAAAGAGGAAGTTTATGATCGTCTCTTTAAGAGTTTATACAAGCATTGGTTCCTCGAGGTGTGTTCATTTGACAAATGAAAGTCTCTCTTATATGAAACTGAAACAATTCTTGATGAGTGATTCAAACTTATTCAGTTTTCAAACTATCCATTGATGTTTCCAAACAGATTTTATATGTGCTGAATACTTCCCTGGTTACAAACCGCTGAAAATGATTTTCTATGCTAGTTCCTTGTAATGAGTTACATAGTGCCAAACTAACCTTGATGAAATACAAATTATTGAGATTTTATTTCTTAAGCATTTGAGAATCCTCTATTATAGTCATTCTGACTAGTTATGGGACATTGAAGTTACTCTTGACGGCTTGTAAAATCCTGAAATCTCTTCATTTGCCTAGAGTTATTTGCTGAATTTCTTTCTCTTTTATGAATATACTTGCCGCTTGTGGATATTGTAAATGCTGAAATTGTTCTTGTAAGATAGTATATGAGCGAAATTCCTCTCTTGCATAACATTACATGTGCTGAAATTATCCCTGTAAGACGTCACATACATTGAATTATTTCTTGCAAAGATACATACGCTTTGAAATTGCTTCAATAATTTGATCTAACTCATTTTTTTTTACATATTCATTTACATGTTGATTCTCAGTCCTATATTTACATACATGATATTCTGACACTTCCTTGTCTCTTCGCCTTTTTGCGAGATACTACTGGAGCTGATTGGAGGGCAAAGCCAAGGAGCCTCAGTTATCCCGTTTCTTCCAAACGGGGTGCTATGGCCGGAATAACCGTTGATCAGCTCCGGTGATCAGGTAAGTTTTCTTAAAACTTAGAAGATCATAGGGCTCTTAGATTTCCCTGTTGAGTTATTCCTCCAACCTTAAGTCCTTGACTCATACATTTAGTTAATATTGACCATCAACATAACTTGTTTACATTCATATGCATGTCCAAAGGGTTAGTGACATTGATTCTAATCCATTAAACCTAGTGACATCATTAAGGACAATAATTAAGGACGAGTCTTAGAGAACTTAGGCAAACTCTAGGATTCACACATATATCCCTTATGGATGAAACATCAAACTTAGAGAACTTAGTGACACCATACCTTAGGATTAGTGTACACTATCAAACTTGACCTCAATCAAACTTAAATCAATCGATTAATCATTAAACTATTTAATTGATTTAATTAAAGTTAAACCTTCAATTAAGCATCAAAACTTCTTTAAATCCAATTGACTTGAAATTCAAACCCCTTGAGTTTAGTGACCTTCCTTGCTCTAGGGAAAACTCTCACTAAAGTTTGAATTCTTTAAACCCCTTAATCAAACCCCTTAAGATTAAGCCTTGATCAAATCCTCAAAACTTCAAGAAATTTAATAAATCAAATTTAAAACACAAAGACACACATAATACCTTGAATTAATCAAAATTGAAACCTTAATACAAAAAAAATTAAAACTCCCTTGATTTGACATTAAATTTAAGCTTAATTAAATTTTAAATAAAATTGAACATTTAATTAATTTAATTAATTAAAAATGATTAAAAATTTCAAAGAATTCTTAAACACTTGATAATCCCTCCTTAGATCATTCCTGATCTTTGGAGGTGATTTCAAGGAGTTTAGAGTTAATTTGGACTCAAATCATTAAAACACCCTTAATTAAACAATTAAATAATTCAAATAATTTTCAAATTTTGATAATTTAAAAATCATGACTATTTTAAGAAAATCTCAAATTGATCAAACTCAAAGTCATTCAACTCAAACAAAAATCTAAAATCTATCAAAAACATCAAACCTTCAAAAATCATTTAAAATCCATAAAATTTCAATTTAACCTTAAAACCAGCAACCAATCAAACCTTAATTAAGATTTCATCAAACTTTAAACCTTAATTTAAACCTGATTCATTTAACCATACCGGGTACCACTAGGTAACCCAGGCCTACGAGGCTATTAAATTAGCCCCAAGGAAGGTGAAATAAACTTCATGGCCTCGGTGAGCAACAAAGGTGGTATCCAACAAACAATCAAGAATCAATTTTTAAAATTAATTTCAAATCATTAAGACTTAAACTTTAACCAAAATCTTCCCTTGAGCCTTTCAACAAATCAGAACATTAAACAACTTTAACCAATTGCCCGATATAGGACATATCCAGACCACACAGCCTGATACACACACCTAGATTGACCTGTTAGGACACGAACTCTAGCTTTAGGTTAGGCCGGTGTTCCTTTCTATTTTTTTTAAGACAGTTGATATATATATAAAATGAAAGTGGCATCCGAGGTTAGATAACATAGACATAGGTTCACTACCCACAGACCTGTGCACTTCATATGTGTCAGCCTAGGATTAGGTCCCCAGCTCCTTTGCTTACGAGGTCCCCTTGAATGAGGTAACCCATGGTTGCTAACAAGGATCCTCTGGTCGGCACTCGACTAAGTAGGCTAAGGATATTGACGAACCCGGGATGATGGAAAACCATGGGATCTTGACCGGGGACGTCATACCCACTTGGTAGGTTAGTCTCCACCCTCACTTCCTGGGCATTCTCCTGATCTATTGATCGGGGATATAAGCCCCAACTTTCTAATGAAATTGATCACTCAAATATTAAATCCCTTTCAATCTAATTCAAGCCCAACACTTAGGATAGTTTGAGGTGTTTCTGAAGTGATTCGGAATCTCAAAACATCTCCTACTCTTCTTCCTTTGACTCCAGAAATAAGTGTTCAATATTGAACCAATCCCTATTGAATTTTCAGTCCTTTAACCTCCCTTGATATCAATCTTTGAATTCTTAAATGAAATTCGTATCGCTATTTTAATCGAGAGTATTCGTAGGAAATTTTCTAGTTTCCTACGATATAATTAACTACGAGGGCTTGCGCTCGTAGGAGATTTAGAAACCCAGACCAGATTTCAAAATCAAGCTTTTTCAAAACCTTTAATTAATTATCTTTGGGAAATCAAAACAAAAAAATGGCGATCGTTATTTTTCATATCCAAACTATTGATAATGATTGATATCTTCTTTCTTCAGATAGATATGTCAATTATAATCATAGTTCTGATTATGAAATTAATGATCCTATTCAGATTAACATAATCAAACAATTGATTAAACATCATTTTGATCTTTCGAGATCATATGTTGTTTCTCCTTGAGTTTGATTATGACAATCAAATTAAATCCAAGATTTGTAATCTGAACCTATTAGGGAACGATATGTTCACCTTTCGAGGTGATATATCATTCATAATAAGTGTTCGATTATAGAAATTTAACATTTCCCAAAGAAAATTAAACACCTTTTCAAAAACTATATTTTTTAATCAAACAGTGATGCCAAACTTTTATCCCCATTTCACATTAAACTATAACCATAAGATTAACATTTGTAATCTGATTGTCATCAAGGACGAGTTAGCCCACTGTATTTAACTCAAAATCTTGTGGAATCATTTTCAACTGGCTAGGCCCCGTGGTTTTTTACCTTTCCAGGATTTTCCATGTAAAAAATCTTATATTCTCTATGTGTAAGCTGAATATCTATGCAACACTAAGATGTAGGACTATAACTCTATCGCCATGTATATTCTAACCCATAATAATTTGGCATCGTCTGTGGGAAACTTTAATCCCACTATCCTAAGCACCACTTCGATGGCTAATAGGCATAGCCATCAAATCTTGGGAGCCTCCTGCTCCAACTCATACCCATCTAGGAATCATTCCATAAACCAGGGATGCTAGGCATCTGCGTCTTATCACCCCGATGGGTGAAACCCTACCGAAGAAGGGACATCTGGACCATCCAAGGAAGATCACATCTAAAAAATAGAGGAATCTCAAAATAGAATCCTTCAACTCCTGTGAGAGATTCAACAACTGGTGCTACCACCCTAGGAGGAGATTCTTCTCCCTTGAGATCCACCACAGGTCAAAGTTGTTCAATTAGAACATCTTCATATCAAGATTCCTCTTCCTCCGCCAAGGATGCATCCTCTGACATGTCAAGATAATGAACTTGCTAATATAGAAAGCTCTACCCATCCTTTACGCACAGGTTAGCAACCTCGCATTCCTTCGAACATCCCTGAGGACTTAGCCCGACAACATATTGCTGAACTCCCTCGCAATGCTTTGCAACATGAACTATGAAGATTGGTCTGAGAAGAGTTCCCCATAGGAGGTGTAAGACAATCTCTTTGTCAGTGGGACTTCTAAGAGTCATCACCCCTGACTCAAGCTATCCTTCAACACCCCATTCTAGCAGGATTCAAACTATCAAACATCAATTTTTATGATGGGACATATGACCAGTATAAGCATATCGATCACTATAAAATCATCATACATATCCAGCGAGCCTTAGATGCACTTTTTTGCCAGGTTTTTTCTGCCACCCTTAAAGGGCAAGCTCAAACATAGTTCTATTCGCTCCCAGTCGTAACCATTCCAATGTTCATCATACTAGCCAAAATATTTGTCGAATAATTTATTGCTGATTATAGAATGATCAAAGATTCTTCCCACCTCTCAAGAATTTGTTAGAATGAAAGTGAGTCACTCAAAGACTACTTTCAAAGATTTTCTACTGAGGCTCGACAAATTCTAGGGTTGGATCCTGAATTATTGAGAGGAGTTTACCTCGGAGGGCTTCGTCCTGGCCCCTTCTACTCAGCACTCATGTGAGATAAGATCCATTCATATTCTAATCTGATCCATCATGTGGAGGCAAAAATCTCTACCAATGAAGTCATTAATGCTCATAGGAAGTAATTTGTGTAAACAACTGGGAAGCGTGAAAGTACATCAAGGATGAAAAATCCCTCCTTGTAGCAAAAAAAGTAAGGAAACTATAATTTGCCCCCTCAACCCTCATAGCCGTGATGAGAGCCCTGCCAAGAAAAGGAGTATATGTCACTTAACACATCTCGAGCAATGTATTGATGGCCATCCAAGATCAGGAGAACATGAAGTGGCAAAATCCTTTAAAGCCCAATGTGAAAAATCATGAGCAATACTGTCACTTCCACCATAACTGTGGACACACTACTGAAGCATCCAGGTAACTCAAGAAAAAAATTGAGAGACTAATCCGACAAGGACATCTTCGATAATTTATCCAAAACCCCCCTACTTGAGATAAAGCCCGTTCTGCTGGGGGTAGAATCAATAGTAAAGGCAATCATTGAATAGTTATTAAATGTTTGGAGAAATTGAAACCCTTGTCGGGGGCCCTTCAATGCTTGGTCAAGTCTTGATTGCAGCCAGCTTGGAGCCAACACCTAAGAAGTCTCACACTGATCACTCTATTGCTTTTAATGATTCTAACTTAGAGGGAATAAAGACCCCTCATCAAGACCCACTCACTGTTAGTGCAGGGGTTGGTGATCCATGTTACAATATCAAGAGGATCTTGGTCGATAACAGGAGCTTTGTAGACGTCCTATTCTACTCCACTTTTCTTATCATGGGCCTCCCCAAAGAGAAATTATAGCTTATCGTAGGTCCATTATACTAATTTGATAATTAACCTGTATGAGTGGAAGAAATGATCAGTCTCTTGGTCGTACTTAGAGAGTTCCCCTGACAGGTTACACTCTCCATCCAGTTTATTGTAGTAAAATTAGAATCGGCCTATAATGCTATCTTTGAAAGGCCGCTCTAGTCGATCTTTGGGATTGTTGTTCAATCCCTCGCCTCAAGCTGAAATTTCACACCCTAGTAGGAATCATTATAGTATAAGTAGATCAATAAGTAGCACAATCCTGTTACCTTAGGTAGGCTCAACCACGCTATTCAATTACCCTAAATATCTAGGATTTTGATCTTCAGAATAAAGACATTCCTCAAAAGGCCTCCCCGTTAAGGATCTTGTTTATGTCTCTTTATCACATAAACATCCTTCAAGAATAGTGCAGATTAGATCATTACTCTTGGAGGAAGAAAAAGACAAAGTATGTAGAGTTTTTATGAAGAAATTAAGATATCTTTGCTTGGAGTTCAACCGGTATACCTAGAATCAGCCCTGAAGTAATAGAGCACTCCCTTAAAGTAAATCCAATATGCAAGCTAGTTATCCAAAAGAAATAAAATTTTGTGCCAGAATGCCAACAAGCGATCAAGAAGGAAGTTGATAAACTCCTAAAAAGTTAGATTCATACTGGAAGTGCACTATCTCACCTAGCTCGCAAATATTGTTATGGTCAAGAAAACTAACGGAGCTTGGAGGATGTGTGAAGACTATACGGACCTCAATAAAGCTTGTCTGAAGGATAGTTTTTCACTCCTTTGTATTGACCAATTAGTTAATATCACATCTGGGCTCCAAATACTGAGCTTCATGGATACCTACTCAGGCTACAATCAAATAAAGATGAATCCCATAAATGAGGAGGCAATAGCTTTTTAAACTGACAAAGGACTATATTGCTATCAGGTTATATCATTCAGACTCAAGAATGCTAGAGCTACATATCAACGTCTCATAAATAAGGTATTTAAAGACCTTATAGGCTATATTATGGAAGTGAATGTAGAAGATATGCTAGTGAAAAGTCTTGAAAAATCCTAGTATATCTCTAACTTGGAATAATATTTCTGCCTCCTTCGATCTTATAACATATACCTCAACCCCTCCAAATATGCATTTAAAGTTGCCTCAAGAAAATTTCTAGGATTTATGGTTATCTATCGTGGGATTGAGGCAGATCCTAAGAAGATCAGAGCACTAAGAGATATGGTGCCCAAAGGAGTATCAGAAAAGTCCAACATCTAAATAGAATAATTATATCCCTTTCCCACTCACTTCTTGGCTCACTTTGACAATAAATACCTGCCTTTTTTTAAGATATTAAGAGGAGCCCATAGTTTGGGGTTCTAGTGGACAGATGAATATTAGGAGGCTTTCGAGCAGCTATAAACTTATCTAACCTCTCCTCCACTACTTTTAAAGTCAGATCAAGGAAAAATGTTATACATATATGTGGTCGTCTCCTCCCATTCTATAAGCTCGGCCTTGGTCGAAGTAGACAATGATGTTCAACACCCTGACTATTATATTAGTAAGGTACATTCCGAGACAGAAGCACACTACCCATTAGCATATAAGACAGCCTTGGCGTTAGTCTTCTCAGCTAGAAAGTTATTTCCTTCTTTTTAAGCACATAGAATCGGGGTCTCACAAACCTACTATTGAGAAATATTCTCCAAAAGCCCAATGCATCTGAAAGATTAATCAAGTGGTTAGTGGAGCTTGGAGAGTTTGCCATCCATTTCCTACCTAAACCCGACATCAAATCACAAGTGTTTATCGACTTTATGGTTGAATGTACTAACCCCGCCTCTGACAAACCACTGGATACGTCTCATTCTTCCTCATGCTGGACCCTATATATCAATGGAGCTTCTGGGAGTTCTAGCTCTGGTGCTGGAAGCTTATTAATTTTCCCACAATAAACTACACTCGAATACATACTTTGATTGAAGTTTCCTACAACAAATAATGTTGTCGAATATGAGACCCTTTTTGCTGGATTGAGGCTGGCAATTGATTATGAAGTGCAAGACTTGGTGGTTCACACTGATTCTCAGTTAGTCACCTCTCAAGTGGAGGGAGAATTTGATACCCACAATCTACTGCTGGCCCAGTACTGCCAAATAGCAAAATCTCTTTTGACCCGAATAATAAAGCATCAAATTATCCATATCCTTCGGGAGCAGAATGCACGAGCAGACACTCTCTCCAAACTAGCTACTTCTACAATCAATAATGTTTTCAAAAGGAAGTGTATCGAGAAGATCCACTTTCCAAGTGTTCAAGGCCCATGGGTTATATAATCAATCGATGAGTCAAGAGATGCTTCTTGGATCAATCCTATTTTATCCTTCTTACAAGATGGTGTTCTTCCCGAAGTTCTAATGATAACAATGCGACTTCAGAGGTAGGTAGTAAACTTCATTATTATTAGAGGAGAGTTATACAAGCGAGTCTTCACAGGACCATACCTCAAGTGTCTTCCTCCTTTAGAGGCAAATTATGCAATTTGCAAAGTACATTAAGACATTTGTGGAGAGCATCTGGGTGGAAGATCATTAGCCAATAAGATCATCAGATAGGGGTTTTATTGGCCAACGATAAAACATGATGCACTAAAGTTCATACAAAAGTGCAACAGTTGTCAGTTATATGCCAACCTTACCCATTTACATGTCATAAAGATCTCAGCATTATAGAGTCCTTAGCCTTTTTTCCAATGGGGGATTGACATAATGAGACCTTTTCCTATAGCCACCAGATAATGAAAGTTTATCATCCTAGCTATGGACTATTTCACTAAGTGGGTGAAGGTAGAGCCTCTGGCAAAGATCACTGAAACTAATGCCAAACAGTTCTTATTGAAGAATATAATATATCATCTTGGCATTCCAGCAAAAATTATCACTAATAATAGAACTCAATTTACTGGAAAGATATTTATAATATTTTGTAAAGATCTCCACATTCAATGGATACATACGGCTGTGACCCATCCTCAGATAAACAGGCAAATAGAGGTTACAAATCAGACTATCCTGAAAGGGTTAAAGACACGGATGGAAAAGGCTGGGGGGCGATGGACTGATGAACTCCTAAATGTCCTCTAGGCCTATCATACCATTGCCAGGACTCCAACAGGAGAAACCCCATACAATCTCTGCTTTGGCACGAAAGCTGTTATTCTCATCGACATTAGAGTCCCAAGTCACAGAGTTCAAACTTTTGACTTCAACGATAACGAGGAGAAGCTCAGATATAACTTAGACCACCTTTTAGAAGAAAGGGATGAGACTAAAATCTAAGTTTTAGCATATCACCAAAGAATTGCCCATCACTATAATCGAATGATGAAACCTTGATGTATTTTAATTGGAAATTTAGTTTTGTGCAGTGTTAAGGCAATAGGGAAAGGCCCTCAACGAAATAAACTCTCCCCCCTCTAGGAGGGTCTTTACTCGGTGGCAGCCATGGTGAAGCCTGAAACTTTCAAGTTAAAGAGTGTTGAGGAAAAGATGTTCCCTCGAACCTCGAATGTAGAGAATCTCCATAAGTACTATCACTAGAGGATAATAATACTATTTATTTTTAAGTATTATATGTCTTCAGTGTTGAACATTATTTATCTCCTATATCGCCTATGTCATTTGTAACTCCTTTATCCCTAAGCTATATTAGGGAAGTATGGTATTATTCAGTACAATAAAACTTTGTTTTCTCATTTATATAGATTATTGTCTCCTTCAAGAAAGAATACAATAACTATTTCATAAATACTCTAAACTTTAACATCAAGATCCTTGATTTGAGAAGTACGTAATCTTTATTGCATCTCAATCACTGGATGATCAGTCCCAGGGGGATTAGATCTGACCTTTTTTCACACAGGTTAAAAAGCATCAAATGATGCTTTAATTAACAACCTCGGATAGGCCAAATATCCTAGGTGGGTGTCACTTAATTCTTCAAATCTTTGATTCGAGAAATACGCAATCTTTATTTCATCTCAATCATTGGATGATCAATCCCAGGGGGATTCAATCTGACCTCTTCCATATAGATTAAAAAGCATCAAGCAATGCTTTGATTAATAATCTCAGATAGGTCGAGCACCTTAGATGGAAATTAATCAAACTCACTTAAGTGGAATAAGATCACTGAAACATTTTTCACTATTTAACTTAAAATAAAAGTATCAGCAACTCTATATAAAATCATAGAACATTTAACACATAATAATCACTAAAAAAGATAATGTGGTACACTAATAAAGAATAAAACCACTAATCTCTATATTCTCATCATCCTCCTTAAGGGCAAAGGCCTTTTGCAGCTCACTTTCTATTTCATCACCATCAAAATATGTAGGGGTATCATCAGAAGCCTGGCTGGGTGTTAAGCCTTCAACTTCCACTCTAATCTTTCATTGTATTAGGCGAACCCACTTCAAAAAGCCTTAGATGAAGCCCTCATCAATATACTACTACTCTAAAGCCTTTACTTCTACATCATATATATGATTGTGAGCCTCCTGAATATGATCTTAGATGATGACCTTGAAAGTTATAGACTTCTTAAAATCTTTGATGACTCTCGAAGATTCTAAGCCAGACAAAGCAGACTCCTTCTCGGCTATAAGCATCTGGGATCTCTTATTCTCATCTTCAAGCGCTGATATCTTCTCTACAGAGGCCTTTTAATCCTTCAGAAGTTGGGTAATCATTGCTTGTGCCTCCACCAGGTTAATTTAGAGTTGAGATATCTATTGATTTTGAAGAGAAATAGAGTGCACTATATTTGTCAGCTCAATCCTGCACTCAGTTAACTCCTCCTCCACCACATTCATCTCTTTGGCCTTATGATCATACTTTCACTTTTACTCTCCTTGGAGATATTTGACCTTCACAAATTCATTATTCCATTTATTTAAGGCCTCAGTAAGCTTGACCTCCAGCTCATGCGCCACGACAACTGAAATGAGAAAGGAAGATACGTAAGAGGTCATCCTAATAGATAAAAAAGGAATTATTAAAAATACTACCCACCAAGTCATCAGTTTTGTGATGTTCAATACATTGATGATTCAAAACATCCCCATGAATATGCAACTTGAAAGGGGAGGAGTCGGGTGGAGCTCTGTTTGTACTCATTACAACCCCCTCCAATTTCTTCTTCTTCAACGAAGCCTAGGGATCGTCACCTCTTGCCTTTCATTTAGGAGTGACCTTTCAAGGGGGGTAGGTGGCTCATGAACCTTGGAGGACTTTTTTAACATCCTTACATCAGACCTCCCAGCTTGAAAAGATAGTCCAGCTTTGAGCAGAAATTCTTCTTCTGTAAATTTATTCAAATAGCAAACCTCGTACAGAAGATGCTCGATATCCAGAACATTAAGAATCCCCAGAATGTCTTCCTCTCTAATGTGTAAAGGTGCAAGCAAATCCTTCATCTTCCCCCATTTCTCTATAAGGCTCCAGTCATTCTTCATAAAGAGAAATACACTAGCCAAGCTTCTTGATGGATCTCAGGTACGGACGTCCAACCATTTGAACTTGAATGTTATATGTCCCTACGCGTCACTAGTAAATCAGTCCATCCTTGAAAGACATTCAGGCGTCAGAACAGCTTCTCGATCTTTGAAGAGGGCAATCCATCCCACCATCACGGACATGCCCCTGTAATAAAATTAGGCTAGACTTACCCCATACCTTGCTCAAATATCGATCAACTCTGGAGGAGGAGGGAACCATAGCCTCGCTCTCAAACTAGTCTCGTAGATGGCCAGGTACCATAAGGGAGGAAGGCACGCCCGATCAAATCTTTTAGCGACCATCACCATGAGATCATTGGGATGTTGACCTCATTTTTTTATGAGGTCACTAGGACCAATCCAGACCCTAAGATTAATTTAGATCCTAGATCAACCCATTCTCTAGACCTATCTAGGACTTAACATCTATCTAGACACTAAGATCCTTTAAAAATCTAGATCATAAGATCTACCTAGGCCCTAGGATTCTTCTAGATCCCAGACCTTAGGATCTCTTAGACTCTCGAATCCTCCTAGACTCTAACCGTAGGATCTATCCAGCCTCCTATCAAACTCAGCCCAAAATCTAGATTAAATCTAAAAATTCAATCCAAGTTTAAAGTCCAAAAGATTAAGTCCTAAAAGCCTTTTTTAATGATTTTTCAAACTATTCAAACCTTACTCAAATGACCTTTGATTCAGAGTCTATCAATTACATGTCATTAGATGCAACTCTCCAAATTTGAGCTCAGTCTGATGCTTCTAACCCCTAAAATTGAATCTTTTCCTAAAGGCTGTAAAACCTTTTATTATTTATAACCTACACAACTAGACATGCCATCCAGTGGAATTTAACTTTGGGAGCTCTTCCAAACCTTTCAACCATATTCATGACCTTTGTTATGAATTTTTGACTAATAATCTATACTTTCTCAGACCTAGTTTGATCCAAGATTGACCAGGGGTCAAAATGACCAAAATGCCCTTTAAAGGGGTTTTGGTCTTTTCAAAAAAAAATTCAACATCACCTTCTCATATCAACCTTCAAAACCTACCCTAATTGATCCTAAACATCACTAGGAATACATTGGGCCAAAACTCACATTTTGGTTTGACCTGGTTGACCAAGTCAGGCATGGTTTACTAAAATGCCCTTAAGGGATTTAAACACTCATTTCCAGCCAAATGACATTACCAATGAATGGCACCACCTCCATTGATCTCAAAACACTCATATGAACCTTTTGACCCAAACTTAACCCATGGTTTGACCAGGTTGATCAAGTCAACCATGGTTGACCAAATCAACACTTAACCCACATTAAGGTCAATTTCAATGCTTGAACCCATTTTTAATCAAATCAATCCCTCAAAATCATTCAATTGGAGACCCTTGACATGTCCAAAGCTTTTCAAGTCAAGCTCCCCCTCCGGTTGACTTGGTCAACCCATTTAGAGAGGTCAAACCCCTCTCTAACCCCCTTTAAACCCATAAGAAAGAGTCAAATCATGGCCACATAACCAAGCCATCTTGGCAATCCATGGTTTAGTCTAAAATTTGCTCAAACCTGATGGAAAATAACCTATTTCCTCTCTTAAAGGCCCTAAGCCAACCCCCTAAACCAAGCCAAGCTTTGGTTCATCCAAATTAGGGAAAAGGTGTGGTCCCCTTTCCCACGGACCAAGGGAGGTCACACTCACCACCAACCCTATTCCCTAGCTTTGGGCAGCTTAGGGGACACTTGGCACTCATCTATAACCTCCCTAATTGAATCTAATCCATCCATTCAAAATCAAGGGATTTAGGAAGAGGGAAACTTGACCTAAGGCATCATCCTTGCTCATTTTCACCTAAACTCCTACTCTAGTAGCCTCCAACCTTCCTAGAGCCTTCCCCATCCTCTACATCCATCTCCAAAGCTTTCCCAAGCTTCTTCCCACCATTTCCAAGCCTCAAATCACTATTTTAGTGAGGAGAGAGCATTCTAGAGAGAGAAAGAGGATTTTCCAACACAACTCTAGATCCACCTAGATCCAGCTCTTGGTGTCAATATCAAAGTTATAGAGGATCACTGTAGCTTTCTAATGAGCTCAAGATCTCAAAAATTTGATAGTTGGATTGTAAGTTATACTTATTTTAAGTTTAAATTTCAATTTGAAACTTCTCAAAAATTTCATTACATGGGGTTTCCAAACTCTAGGCAATGAAAGTACATGTTCCCATGAGCCTACGTTCTAAATTTCATTAAATTTCATTGCAGGGGTATTTTGAAAGTTATAAGTATTTCAATTTTCTAGTTCATTTTGAATAAAAAACAGTATAGATCGATCTCGGCCTTCCCATTTTTCTTCTTTCTTAATCGGACGGCCCAGGGTTAGTGATGACATGGATAGGTGGCAAATAAATAGTGTGCCACATGTCAAAGTGTCGAGCGCCGCCATTATTTTGGTGCCAATCATTGCCAATGATTGGCGCCAACTATTAATGGACTAAAAAAATTTTAAAAAAAAAAAGCCAGAACTTTCAAAATTGAATCATAGTAAATTCATTTTAAATATTTTTAGGCTCTTTGGAAAGATAATTTAGTATAGTATTTATTAAAATTAAGTTTGAATTTATTTGATTACGGGATTGTGAGATATTCCTATTTATTTGAAATCAGTTTTTTGTGATTCTCTCACAATCCGATGGTTAATTCGGCCCCAAATTTTGGTGGAAGGTATTTGGGTATCTTAGGCATGTACTGTAATTTTCTAAGGGTCAGATACCCATTGAATTACTATGATATAAATTTTTAAAGTAATGGGTCCATTTTAAACTCAAAATTTTGAAAATTCATAACTCTTTGAATATTTAGAATTAGATTGTATATTTTTTGTGGTGTAATTGCATATGTCCTAGGGTTAGTTACACAAAATTTCAAGCCCAATTGAAACTTAGTGACACCAAGGGAAAATAATTAGGGAAATGTCTAGAAAACTTAGAAAATTTTTAAGGGATTGTACGCACACCCAATAGGGGTAAAACTTGAACACAGTAAACTTAGTGATAAAATGTATCTTACGTTTAAATTCCATTGAATTTGGAGGTCATTAGGTTAGAAAATTAATTATCCAAAGTTTCAGCCCTTTTAAGGACTTAAAAAATTCAAAAACATATAATAAATCTAAATTAAGTCCCAAAAATACAAATAATATCTCAAACTAACAAGAGCTTAGTCCTCTACCTAGAAAAAATAAAATCCCCTTGACTGGATTCCTAATTCAAATTTAATTTAATTTTTAATGAAAATTAATAATTAATTAATTTAATTAATTAAAAATTATTAAAAACTTCAAATAATTTTCAAATTTTTGGAAACACTCTCATGGGTCATACCTGACCTTTGAGAGTGATTCCATATAGTTTGGACTAATTTTGGATGAAAATGTTTAAAATCTTTCTAATTAAGCCATTTTAAAATTTAAATAATTAAGAAAACTTTGAAAATTCATAACTAATTACAGAAAAATCTAAATTGAATAAACTTAGTGTCATTCAACCGTAATTAAGGTCTAATATTTTATAAAAATATCAAACATCTAAAATCTGGTCAAAGTCAAAAAGTCAAGTTTATGGTCAATTGTAGTTCAAATTTAGGCCCAAACTTAAAATAATCTTAACTTTTCATAGAAAACTCTAAATTGGGCATACTAATAGTCTAACTACTCATCATAAGGTCTAGTGTTTGTTAAAAATCTAAAATTAAAAAAAAAACTTTAATTTGAAAAGTCAACTTTTGGGCCCTTAATTAATATATTTAAAATAATTCCAATAATCCAAAAAATTCAATAATTTATTAAAATTCTAGAAAACTTTAATTTTATTAATAAAATACTTAACAACATCTTAAATACTTAACAAACACTCTAAAGATGAAGTTTATTAGATAAACTACTATGGGCTGCAGGCTACGTGTCCTAAGGAGATCTAGTTCCTCGAGCCTGATGGCACAATGCCATAAACCTTTTGATAGAAAACATAAACTAATTTAATTCTTATAATCAGTAATTATTAAATTAATGAATATTAATCAACCTTTAATGCCTAACAAACTAAATCAACTTAAACTCTGTTTACTACGAGGTAACCTAGGCCTACAAGACTATTAACATAGCCCCAAGGAAGGTGAAATAAACTTCACAGCCTCGATGAGCAACAAAGGTAGCAATCATTTAATAATTAAAATATATCCAAATCAAACTTTAATATATTAATACTTAAATTTAAACATAAAGTTCCCTTCAACCTTCAACAAACCTAAGCATTAAACAACTTCAACAAAATAACCCAACTTAAGATCTACCATAGCCACATGACCTTTAACACACACTTTAGATGATTTGCTAGGACAATCAACTCTAGCCTAGACTAGGCCGGTACTTACTTTTCTGCTGTGTGCTAAATTTTTTGAGATTTTATTACATGCTGTGATTGAAAATTGATTGATGTGTTTGCTTACTTTCTTTACTGTATAATGTGAATTGATATGATGGGCGATAGTTTACTCTTAGGTTAGGAATGATCTGGATACTCATTGAGTTTTTTGCAAGTGGCCATACTCATACGGGGCAATAAAGGGGTAAAATAAATAATAAATGTAAATGCTATAGATGTTTCAGCTACTTAGTCCTTAGATAAAAAAAGAGAGCATAGCCAAGTGTGTTTACTTTTCTATATATATATATATATATATATATATATATATATATATATATATATATATATATATATATATATATATATAACTACTTGGAAATTAATTTGATTATTAAATGCTTAGGATAACCTTATAGGAAAGTCTAGAATTTTTATTTTTATATCAATGTAATTTATTTAAAATGTTGAGTTATGAAAGCTGCACTTTGAGTTTGGGATACATAGATTTAAAAGTTGGATTCCAAAGAGGAAAGGATACCCCTTCGGGGGATAGTCTCCAAATTTGGATCACTTTACTATCCAAAGTGGAAAGAGTAACCTTCCCCTTGAAGGAAAAGTTCTCTTTTCCATTTGGGTATCCAGCCACGAAGAATCCAAGGAATTCGAAGAGGAGAAGATCAAGGAGTTGAAGACAAAGAGTATCCCACTCAAAGTCACTTGCATCTGTATTAGGATTAAAATCAATGTTATTGTTAGTGGTACATGGCCACTTTTAATTTTTACAGACCCTGGGTTATAATAAAAGGGCAGTTTACCAATGGACATTTACTTAATTAATTTGATTATTTAATATGTTTGATTTAATTTAATTGCATATAGGATTGTCTACTTTTCTTAGTTTTTTGATAATTATGTGCCATTTTTGTTTCAGCCTGGATACGCAGAGGCTCATGAGGGTACGAAAAAAATTATTTTACTTTTAAGAAGTAAGCTCGGGGTCGCCGGGAGTTCTCATAGCACGTTGCTGAATTTTCTTTCCATTTATTATGCACCTCCCCGCCTACGGGTTCTGGCAGATCACTTGGCCTATGAGGGTGCAGATCTGTAAAGGGGACCCTATATATTTTAGGAAAAATCTTTTTATAAGCCTTTTTAAAACTGTTTCATATATTTTATACATTTTAACTGAGTTAACTAGCAATCATTGCATTAAAAATTAATTAAAAAGAGTCTAAAGTTTAATTGCATTTATCTTTTAGCATTTTTACCCAACATAAGTCAAGGGGCCACTTAGGATAATCTCTAGATGTCGGCCCCAATTCTCAAAAACTTTAATAAAAATATCCTACCACTCTTACATCAAATAACTAGATTCATGGATTTTAATCATCTAGGTGGTTAGCTGGCTCCCCAATCCAGGCCAGGGTAAGTCCTGATTTTGCATTGCATTAGTTAGGTTCGGGCCACCGTGGACTAGTACCAAATTTAGATTTAGGATCGGGGGCAGATTCTAAATTATAAGACCCCAACCTTTAGGCATATAATCTCAAATTTCTAATAAATTATTCAACTCAAATTAAAGAATCTCTTAATCTAAAATTTAAAACCTAACACTTAGCTTAGGTCGGGACACTTCTGAATTGTTTCAGAATCTCAAAGTGTCTCCTACGTTTCTTTCTTTGACTCCAAAATATGTTCTCCAATTTGATACATTCCCAGTTGAAATTTTAAAATCCAATTTCTTTGATACCACTTCTAGAAAATCTTTAAAAAAAATTTATGTTGTTATTTTAATCGAGAGTTTTCGTAGAGAATTAAACCTCCCTACGATGTAATTAACTACGAGGGCTTGCACTCGTAGGAGATTTAGAACCCACATCAATTTTCAAAATCAATTTTTCAAAACTCAATTAGTCTTCTTTGGAAAAAAATTAAATTATTGATGATTGTTATTGGTATGTTTAAACGATTATTGATGAATGATATCCTCTCCCTTCAGGGAGATATATCTTTTGTTAAGATGAATTTGAATATGAAATTAATGATCACTCCTCTTGATTATCGTAGCCTAATATTTCACTGAACTTTATTTTGACCCTTTGGGGCTATATAAAGTTCTCTCTTAAATCCTGTTACGATATTCAAGACAAGATTTACAATTCTAAATTTGAACCCCATCTTAAAATTTTATTTCCACCTCCCTAGGTGGTATACTTTTTTCGATGGGATACTCGATTTCAGAATTAGAACTAAATAACAATTTTAAAATTCCTCAAAGGAGATTAAACTTTTCAAAACTCGCTTTTAAACACCAACATGGGAAAGTGGAACTTGAAAGAGCGAATAGGTTGTTAGACCTATTAATTATGTCCCTAGGCTAACCAAGAGGGGGGGTGAATTAGTATTTTTAAAATTCTCTTAGAATTTTAGAAAAATTTTTAACACAATACAAAGCAAATCGTACTGTACGATCACAACTCATACTGTACGAACAGAGTATTTTTTGATGCATTTTAACTACAGAAAAATAAAATGCAGTGCAGTAAAAATTGTAGTAAGTAAAATAAAAATAGAATAGAGAACACCAGATTTTATAGTTGGTTGGTCAGACACGACCTACATCCACTCCCTAGAGACTCCTTCTCCAGGTATTACACTATATCAAAGTGACTCTCCTTTAGCCCCCATAGTAAGGCGGAGAAGCCTTTACAAACTCTCTTCCACCAAATCCCGGTGCGGCAGAGAACCGAAGTCCTCCTGGTGAAGGCAGAGAACCAACTCATCCTTTTACACCCTCCTAGTGTCGGCAGAGAACCAAACATCCTTTTTCACCCTCCAAGTGACAGCAAAGAACCGAAAACCTCTCAAATAATTCACTTGCAAGAGACTCTAAGGAGATTAGGAAGATGCTTGAATTACAAATACTAAGATCCTCACTATTGGATAACCTTGTGAATCCCCTCACAATTTTCTCTTCAAGAATCTCTCAACACTTTCTCTCAAACACTCTCCCAATCACTCTCCCTTTCACTCTTACGAAAAATTTTTATGGAAGGATCTCTCTTCAAGTCAGTTTTAAGACCCTTAAGTACTTAGGACAAGAAAAATCATCCAAAAACTAAAAATTTCAAGTTTCACGCATGCCAATTGTCCCGTATGATCGCACATCGTACCATATGAATAGTTCAAAATATGAATGATTCATCCCGTACGATTTAGTATAAACCTAATTTTGAGCCGTTCGTACTACATAACCTTCTGTGTGAACCCAATTTTGTATTGTACGAATAGTTCAAAAAATGAACGATTCGTCTCGTACGAACCATTACGAACCTAATTCAGAGCCATTCGTACCTCAAAATCTCTTGTATGAACTCTATTTTGTACTGTATAAATAGTTCAAAAAATGAATGATTCATCCCATATGATCCATTACGAACCTAATTCAGAGCCGTTCGTACCTCAAAATCTCTTGTACGAACTCTATTTCGTACTGTACGAATAGTTCAAAAATTGAACGATTCATCCCGTACGATCCAGTATGAACCTAATTCAGAGCCGTTCATACTGTATAGCCTTCTATACAAAATCTATTTCGTACTGTACGAACTGGACTTAGAAAAATTTTCAAGCAGGCAGGTTCGTTGTGGAGGACAAACAAATATAGATCGTCTCGTACGATCATATTTCATACTGTACGATTAATTTTAAAAATTAAGTTTTCAACTCCCCCATTGTGTGTATTCACAGTTATCCAACTTACAATCTCACTCTCTCAGACTCAAGTACAAATAAAAAATTCAGACTACTCACAAATAAATGAACTTGAAGTCTTCAGCAGTCTAGAGTGTAAATTTCCTGATAAATATGTTAGTACACACAAAAAGAAATTCTAATATTTGTTAGAAGAAGAATAAAATAAATAATAGGCTTTTTTAATCATCAAAAATAACTTGTATCAGAATTCACTTGAACGAACAGATTTACACAAATCATAACAATCTCTCCCTTTTTTATGATGACAAAATATTTATTGTTTAATTTAATAATTAAATTCATGTTTCTCCTAAGATTCCACTAAATGTACGCTCCCCCTTGATAAATGTTCTCCTAAGCTCCCCCTAAAAAAATGGCATATCCTAAACAAGAGATAAGAGGAGGTTAGATGATCTAACACAGAATAAGCAAAGGGAAGAGGAGGACAAGAATAAACATGACACGCACATACAAGTACAAGCACATACACATAACATAAATAACATGAATACAAATATGTACACATAACATGAATAACATGAATATAAATACATGTACATGTTGAAATCCAAGATCCTAAGTACTTAATTTTGACGGTGACAACTAATACTTAATGAATTTATATGGATTTCCTTAAAGATTATAAATGTTTATCTTTATTTGTGAGTACTAATACTTCAGGTCTGATACACACCGCTCAAGATTGTTGGAGACTCAAACTGGGTAGAATTGGATATTCAAAAACTTATATTTTTATTTTTTTTATTTTTATTTTCTTGAGTCTTCCACAAAAGTATGTTTGTAAAAGGAGCAACCATGCACACACACGGATGGAGATTTTTTTTAAGTCAAATTTAAAAAAAAACTAATCCTACTATACAATTTTTAATCGTACTATATGATGAGTGATTAATACTCAGGCTAACAGCTAACCCTAGACGATTAGTTCTGTGAACTAATCGTACGGTACGATGTTAATCATACTGTATGATAAGGTTCAATTCAAAAACCCTAGCCACCCGTATAAGTTTGGTAAGTTTCTAATTTTGATATTCTAAACTATTCGTATTGTATGATATATATTGTACTATATGATTAATTAAAAACTTACTAAAATTATCTCCTATAATCAAGAAATAAAATCTTGGTTTCTTAATTACATTTGATCGTACTGTACAATGCTTATCCTACTATATGATGGTTAGAGATGATTTTATTCATCCTATTAATCGTACCATACGAAACCAAGGTTTTTGTTCTATTCATCCCAGATGATAATCATATCATACTAGACGATGTCCTGAAAATGAACTAATCATATTGTACGAATAGTATAGTGCTGGACGATGGTCAGAGATGAATTTGCTCGTCCCAGATATCATCCCCCAGATCATCCTGTACGAACAGTTGAAAATAACATGATCGTCCTGGACGATCTCCGAATCGTATAGTATGATATTCATAAATTTCATGAACTGTTCATCTGTGCTCGTACTGGACGAAGTTATTTTTGAACTGATCGTTCTGTAGGATGTTATATCGTACTGCATGAACAGAGTTGAAAAAGTTAAATTTTTAAGGTTTTCTAAAGCCTGATTTAAAAGGATTATTATTTTTCAATTAAGATGTTGTTGGTCTATCTTGCTGCTGTCAGAAGCATTGAGAGATGAAGGAACTCTTGAGAGAGAAACTATCTTTGGAGAGATCCAGGGCTTGTGAGAGGAAGGTGAAGGTGAGCTTGAGCGTGAGGGAGAAGGAGTGTGAGGGGATCACACGGTGGCTCCAAGCTAGCTGCATGCTTTTCTCCTCTTGTGGCTTTGGAGAGTCTTATGAAAGTTCTCTGGGGAAGAGATGCTTCAAGATCAACATCATCTGGGTACTCTGCCTTCTCCAGGAGGGAGAAAAAGGAGAAGGTCCGCTGTCATCAGCGGGAGGGTGACATAGCATCTTGTATTCCGCCACATCGGGGAAGGTGAAAGAGAGTTTTGGAAAAGCTTCTCCGCCTTGCTGTGGGAGCAAAAGGTGAGTCAACTTTTAGTAGTGTAATTCTCGGAGTAGAGGACTTCGGCGAGTGGACGTAGGTCAAGTGACCGAACCACTATAAAAATATCTGGTGTGCTTTTTCTATTTTTTTACCGCATTTTATTTTTCACATACTTGCTTACTGCTATATCCACATGGTAAAAATCTGGTTGTGTTTTCTTTGTATTGTGAGATCTGTAATTATTTCACCAATATCCTCATTGTGATCATATCATTAACTTCCGTATTCTACTCATTGGGTTGTTATTTTAAAAATCTAAAAAATTTAGAACTCCTGTTTAGGAATAATTTTTAAAATATCAATTCACCCCCTCTCTTGGCACATCTCGTACTTTTAAGTGGTATCAAAGTGGGGTTTCAAAATAGTATTTTTAAAAAACTAGAAACGTAAGATCCATGGCACATTTTAGTAACCGTAACATTGCGGAGGGTTATTTTATAACTCATCCACCTTTATTTGATAATATATCATTTGATTTCTGGAAAATATGCATGTCTACATTTTTACAGTCTCTAGACTATCGCATATGGATGTTGGTTCAAGAAGGTTACACTGCACTGTTTCGTATGTTGAATGGAGTCAAAATTGAATTATCTTTTAATGAATGGAGCAATAAGGATAGAGAATTCACACAGTTAAATGCTAAATGCTTAAATTATTTTTTTTGCGCATTAAAATCAGAAGACTATATGTGAGTGTCTACTTGTAGTACTGGTAAGCAAATTTGGGACAAACTGTGTATCACATACGAAGGAACTAGTGAGGTTAAACAATCTAAGCTAAATATATTGTTACATGATTACGAAGTATTCCGCATAAAACCTAGTGAAACTACCTCTGAAATGTACACTAGATTTACTCAGATTGTCACATCCTTGCATGCTTTAGGGAGAGAGTTATCTAACTCTGAAAAAGTGAATAAAATACTGTGATGTCTGTCTAGCTCGTATGATGCAAACATTACTATAATAACTGAGTCCAAAGATATAAATGTTTATTCAATTGATAATTTGCTTGGGTTACACATTGCCTACGAGCAAGGAGTGAGTCAATGACAAAGTGATGCAGGTGAAAAGAAAAGGAGCGAATGGTGGCTCTAAAAGAAAATAACTTTGAAAGTGACAGCTCTGCAGCGAAGGAAGATGACGACATAGCCTTGATGACTCGTCAGTTCAAGAATTTTCTAAAAAGAAAGTAATGGCGTCATCAAAATATTGGAACAAAGGTAAAAGCTCAAAGAATACTAAAGTTGCATCTGACATAATTTACTTTGAGTGCAGGAAATCAAGTCATCTCCGAGCTGATTGCCCCAACATTAAGACTCATCAAACTAAGGAGAAGGGCGAGGAAAGGTTAAAGTTCAAGAAGGGAAAATTTAAGATACAAAAAGTGTTTTGGGCCGACTCTACTTCAGAATCATCAGAAGAAGAAGCAGAAGAGGAGGTAACGAATTTATGTCTTATGACTAATGATAACCTTGATCAATCAGATCAAGATGAGATATGTCAATTTTCTTATAACGAACTGCTAATTATTTCTGAAAAGATTCATGACTCGTATAGAAAGTTAAAGAAAATGCATGCTAGTCTTAACATTAAATTTAGTACTTTACAAAAGGAGCATGCTAATGTAGTTAAAGATTTTTCTGACTTGGATAGAGATCACATGTCCCTGCTTGATGAATATGATGCATTAAATAAGAAGTATATTGAATTAACTACTACACATGATACCCTTAATTTATCACATGTTGGACTAGAGAATGTATTTAAGGAACTAGAAGAACTTACATGTGAAGTAGATAGAAGTGAGCATACATTGAAATTTGAAATTACAAGTCTTAATAAAAGAAATGAATTTCTATAAGAAAAACTTCATGCATATGAGAATAATAAAATACCTCCTATATTTGCTGAGTTTTATAAACCTCCACCATGTGAACCATCTCATTCAAAACCATTACAGCATGCTTCATCCAGACCAAGGAATAGGCACTATCACCCCCGTAGATTAGTGAACCCATTTCTTGGTATTAGTTATTATTCTTGTGGCATGCTAGGTAACATAGCCCGTACGTGCATAATTCACCATAGGACACATCTAGTGTGGAGACCTAAGCTGTATTCATCACAGCATAACATACATACATTTCATTCATACAAGCATAAGGTGGAACCCAAGCTCACTTGGGTTCCCAAAACTAACCTGTGATTGACATTATAGGGATGCTCTCATAAAAGACCTAGTGAGAGTATTTTTAATGCAATTAATTTGGTTATACCCCATAGCCAGACTAGAAGCCATCAGGGTACTTTTAGCATTTGCATGTTTTAGGGGTTTCAAACTGTATCAAATGGATGTTAAGTGTGCTTTCCTAAACGGGGTAATCAAAGAAGATGTTTATGTGGAGCAACCCCCGGGGTTTGAAAACTCACAATTTTCAAACCATGTGTTCAAATTGAAAAAGGCACTATACGGGTTAAAGCAAGCACCTAGAGCTTGGTAAGAAAGACTTAGTATATTTCTACTAGATAGAGGCTTTATTAAGGGTAGTATGGACACCGCCCTCTTCCTAAAAAGGATAGGAGATGAGATACTCATTATTCAGATTTATGTAGATGACATTTTATTTGGATCTTCAGATAAAATCTTATGTGATGAATTTTCAAAAATAATGAGTGACGAGTTCGAAATGAGTATGATTGGAGAACTTAATTATTTTCTTGGATTTAGTGTAAAACAAATGGAAGGTTGAACATTCCTTAGCCAATCTAAGTACATCAATGATATTATGAAAAAGTATGAAATGGATAATGCTAAGGCTATGAATACTCCCATGAGTTCTAACATTCAATTGGATAAAGATCCTAATGGAAAGTCTGTAGACCAAAAGAAGTATAGGGGAATAATTAGATCACTTCTTTACTTAACTGCCAGTAGACCGGATATAATATTTAGTGTGTGTCTCTACTCTCATTTTCAAGATGACCCAAAAGAATCTCACATGACTGCTGTCAAAAGAATTCTTAGATTTCTACTAGGCACCCCAAACTTAGGAATTTAGTATCCTAGACACAGCACTACTTTTGAAATCTTAGGGCACTCAGATTCAAACTTTACAGGATATAGGGTAGAGAGAAAAAGTACCTCTGGTACCTGTCAATTTATTGAACAATCATTAATTTCATGGTCTAGTAGAAAATAGAATTCGGTAGCCCTCTCAACAGCTGAAGCAGAATATATAACAGTAAGAAGCTATGTTGCAAAAGTCCTTTGGTTAAAACAACAGCTTTTAAATCTTGGATTTCCTGTAGGAACCATCCCAATAATGTGCGATAATACTAGTGCAATTTGCATATCAAAAAATCCAATTCAGCACTCACGAACAAAGCATATAGACATCCAACATCACTTCATAAGAGATCATGTAGCCAAAGGAGATATTAAACTGCACCATATTACTACTGGAGATTAATTGGCTGACATTTTGACAAAACCATTAACTTATGACACCTTTAGTACCTTGAAAATAAAATTAAGTGTCATAGACCTTGAAAATAAAATTAAGTGTCGTAGACATTCAAGCTTAAAATAAAACAAAAAAAAATTATGTGTTTATTATTTTGTTTATTTTTTTTATAAAAAAAAATAAAAAAAAAAGGTTTCCTGATCCTCTCACATTCACCTTGTTGATGCCCAAATCTTGAATTTCTCTGCATATCGTACTGTACGAGTCCAGATCGTACTGTACGATTATCCCAAATATATAAATCCCAGCCTTCCACTCCATCCACGGTCTAGATCTCTCCTGTCTTGTATATATCGTACAGTACGAAAAACCACTCGTACTGTACAATACATATTATTGGTCATCGTACTGTACAAACTACCCATCGTACTGTACGATCCACATGTCAATCTGGATTGGGATGAATTTAAACTCGGCCGGTATGAAAATAATTACAATTTGAACTGTATGAACACCTGTTTGTATTGTACGATTGATTTCATCAAAAGTTATTCAGATGACTCCTTAGGACGAACGACCTCTCACTCACATTCGTCTAGTATGATTATGATCGTACTGTACAATTTGACTCTCTTTTTCTAAAAAGTCATCCAGACGAATTAAATACTCTGATCGTACTGTACGATACCATATCGTACTGTACGATTATATAAAATCCTATAAGAAGGAGGGATTCTATGGCTCATTTCACTAACCCCTATGCAATCCTTATTCCCTTGAACATATTCTTCTCTATGGCTGGTGGAAGCAAGCGAGGACGGCTGATCGAGGGAAGCTCTTCCTCTTGGCGATTCGATGACTACTTTCTCTCTGCAGCTGACGAGAAAGCCTATAATAAATTCAAAGAGGCCAAGATTACCCCCTCACGCATGCTTAATCAAGCTGCACTCAATTTCAAGGTCATGAATCTCTTTGCCTCTACGACTCTCCAATTCCTCCTTACCCTAGCTTTTCCATTTCATTCTGAACTCCTCTACGAATTCTTAGTAAACCTTAAGATCAACTTAGAATGCACAACCCTTATCTCCTATATCTACAAACAAAATGTCATCATCACTAAAGATGATATAGCTGAACATATTGGCCTATCCACTGAAGGACCTCGTCCCCAATCTCTCCTCACAAATGATTATGATTGGAACTCAATCAACATGCTCCTTAGGAATGTACCCTCCAATCAACACCTACCACTTCTCTAGTCTCTTAATCAAAATGCCCGTATTATCCAGCATATTCTTCGCAAATCCATAATACCCAAAGCTGGAGGCTACATACATATTACCCCACTTCTGTCTGTGGTCACTTACTTAATCATGTCAGGCACCCAATTTGATGAAGCACAAATCATCTTAGACTATATTCATGCCTTGGATACCTTTCGATATCCCACTGCCCGAAGAAAACAAAATCTTGCCTTAGGACATGTCATTGGGTACATCCTGGATGCCAAATATCAAATCCACTGTCCTCTCCCTCCGAACAATCTTCCCATCTTTTATACAGACGCCTCTTTTCGTATTCTATTCTATCAGGGGGCTGCATAAGCTGATCCTGATTTTGATGAAGAAGAGGCTGCTGCTCCTATCGAAGAACCTCCACCCCCACCAATATAACCACCTGGACTTGCCCGCCCTGCCTACCCTCATGATGACATTATTCAACGACTTGATCATTTGGAGACTACAATGGGTTCCCACATTGATCAACAAGGCCAATAGCATGAAAATGACATGAAATGGTTTGGGGAACACTTCACCTCAATAAATCACCAGTTTGCATCCATCCATCAGTACTTTGTAGTAGTTCCACCACCTCTGGATCAGGATCTCGATTTTTGAATATTTTAGTTTGCTTGTGTTGTACTTTCTCCTATTAGTTGCTTGTATTTAAGGTTGCTTTTGTAGTTCTTTTTTGATTTTTTTAGTTCTTGTTTGTACTTGTTGTTCTTCCCTTTTTCTTACTGTCAAAAGGGGGAGAAGATTTCTGTGTTGTTATGTCCTTAATATTAATATTATATGTTGTTCATGTTATGTTCGTTCTACTATTTTTATAAATAATAATAAAAATTAAAAAAAATCTTTTTTCTCCTATTTTACAATCAATTATCCTACTGAGGGGGAGCTAAGGAAGACATAACAAATTATGGCCATCAAAAAATATTATTTGACACCATAAAAAAGGGGGAGATTATTGAAATCCAGGATCCTGAGCACTTGATTTTGATGTTGACAACAAATACTTATTGAATTTATATGGACTTTCTTAAAGATTATAAATGTTTATCTTTGTCTGTGAGCACTAATATTTTAGGTCAGATACACACCGCTCAAGATTACTAGAGACTCAAACTGGGTAGAATAGAATATTCAAAAACTTATATTTTTATTTTCTTTATTCTTATTTTCTTGAGTCTGCCACAAAAGCATGTATGTAAAAGGAGCAATCATGCACACACACAGAGGGAGATTTTTTTTAAGTCAAATTTAAAAAAAAAAAAAACTAATTATACTATATGATTTTTAATCGTATTATACGATCAGTGATTAATACTCAAGCTAACGGCTAATCCTGGATGATTAGTTCTGTGAACTAATCATACAGTACAATGTTAATCATACTATATGATGAGATTCAATTCAAAAACACTAGCCACCAGTATAAGTTTGGTAAGTTTCTAATTTTGATATTCTGAACTATTTGTACTGTATGATATATATCGTACTGTACAATTATTTAAAAACTTACCAAAATTATCTCCCGTAATTAAGAAATAAAATCTTGGTTTCTTAATTACATTTGATCGTACTGTACGATGCTTATAATATTGTACGATAGTTAGAGATGATTTTATTCGTCCTATTTGTCGTACCAGATGAAACCAAGGTTTTTGTTCTATTCATCCCGGACGATATTCATATCATACCGGACGATGTCCTGAAAATGAACTAATCGTACTGTATGAATAGTACAGTGTTGGATGATGGTCAGAGATGAATTTGCTTGTCCCGGAGATCGTCCCCCAGATCATCCTGTACAAACAGTTGAAAATAACATAATCATCCTGTACGATCTCTGGATCGTATAGTATGATATTCATAAAATTTGTGAACTGTTCGTCTATGCTCGTACTAGACGAAGCTATTTTTAAATTGATCGTACTGTACGATGTTATATCGTACTATACGAATAGAGTCAAAAAAGTTGAATTTTTAGGGTTTTCTGTGAAAGTGCGAATAGGTTGTTAGACCTATTGCTCACGTCCCTAGGCTAACCAAGAGGGGGGGGGGTGAATTAGTCCTTTTAAAAAACTACTCCTGATATTTGGAAAATTTTAAGCTAATCGTACAGTACGATAGAACTTCGTACAGTACGAATAGAGATAATTTTGCTCTTTCGTTCACCACAGAAATTCAACCATAAAGAAAATAAAACTGCAGAAAAAATAAAAATGCAGAAAATAAACAGTGAACAGAAAATACCAGAATTTATAGTGGTTCGGTCAAACACGACCTACATCCACTCCCTAGAGACTCCTTCTCTAGGTATTGCACTAAACTCAAATGACTCTCCTTTTGCCCCGACAGCAAGGCAGAGAAGCCTTTACAAACTCTCTTCCACCAACCCCGATGCAACAGAGAACCATCGTCCTTTTCACCCTCCAAGTGCGGTAGAGAACCATCGTCCTTTTCACCCTCCAAGTGCGGCAGAGAACCATCATCTTTTTCACCCTCCAAGTGCGGCAGTGAATCGGAATCCTCTCGAACAATGCTCTTACAAAATTCTCCAAGAAACTAGGAAGATGCTTGAAGAACAAGTAAAGAAATTCTCTCAATTGGATAACCTTGTGAATTCCCTCACAATTTTCTCTTGAAAGATCTCTCAATACTCACTCCCAAACACTCTCCCAATCACTCTCCTTTCACTTCCCAAAAGAATTTTCGTAGAAGGATCTCTTCACAAGTCAAATTAAAGATCCTTATATACTAAAGGCAATAAAAACTGTCCAAAAACTGAATTTTCAAGTTTAGTACGTGCCGATCGTCCCGTACGATCTATGATCGTACTATACGAATAGTTCAAAACATCGATCACTTCATCCTGTACACCTCATGAGATGAACAAGTCAGAGCCATTCGTATGAATATTTCGTCCCATACGAACGCTTGGACGATCAAGTCAGTGAGCTTCGTACGAATAATTCGTCCCGTACGAACGCTTAGACGACCAAGTCAGTGAGCTTCGTACGAACAATTCATCCCGTACGAACACTTGGACGATCAAGTCAGTGAGCTTCGTATGAACAATTCACCCCGTACGAATGCTTGGATGACCAAGTCAGTGAGCTTCGTATGAACAATTCATCCCGTACGAACTCTTGGAACCCAATTTTGAGCAGTTCGTACAGTAAAATCTCATGTATGAATAGTATTCGTACTGTATAAACATGCCTTAGAAAAAATTTCTTGTCATATGGGTTCAACATGGCAGACATATTCTACAGATCATTCTATATGATATAAAATTATACTGTACGATCAGATTAAAAAAATTTAAACTCCCCCATTGTGTGTGTGTGCACAGTTATCCAACTTACAATCACACTCTCTCAGACTAAAGAAAAAGAAAATCTATAGACTTTATTTTACAGTGAACAAGTGAACTCGATGTCTTCAGCAATCTGGAGTGTGAATTTCCTAAAAAATACTTTAGTACACACAACAAAAACTCAAATAATTATTAGGAGAGAAAAATAACAAATAATAAGATTTTGTAATCATAAAAAAACATAACTTGGATTAGAATTTACTTGAACAAATAAAGGTACCCAAATCATAATAATCTCCCCCTTTTTTATTATGGCAAAAAAATTATTATTTGGTTTAAAAAATGTCTCCTAAGCTCTCACATTCTTCCACAAATGTATGCTCCCCCTAAATAATTGATCTCCTAAGCTCCCCCTAAACCCTGAATGACACAAAAAGAATAAGAGGTTAGAGGATCTAACACAGAATACAGAAGGGAAGACAAAAAAAATATACATGCACAAGCAACACAAGTAAAACATACAAGCACAAGCACAAGCAAATATGAGAATACACACACATATCATATATATGAGAATACAATTAAATAAACAAAGACCAACTAACACAAACAAACAATACAACACTCCCCCTTTTGACAATAACAAAAAGGAAAAATACTCAAAAGAGTTGAGGATTTAGAAAATGTTAAAGAAAGATTGGCTACAATTTAAAATCCACATGCAGCAAGTAAGAACTCAAAAAGATTTAGATTGCATATAATAATGAGGAGAAGAAAAGATGATCTATGATATTAATGTATTAGACAGATTAAGTAACCACAACAATTGCACAATAGATGAAATAAGATTACCAAAAATTCTAAATAAAAAATTCATCATTGATTAGTGAATTTGGAGAACATGTTAAAGGAAAGAACAATTGACGACATTGCGCATCTTTTTCATAATTTGGGCTAATTTTATGCCTCTTGTCAAATTTGGCGACATTGCGCATCTTTTATGGGATGACACACTTTGTGTGTTTCATTTGGCGACATTGCGCATCTTTTACTGTATGGCACATTTTGTGTATCTTTTCAAGCTTTGCTTTGAATGTATGATTCTTTCCAACAACACTATTTTTTGATCACTTTTACAATAATGAACACTTTGATATAAAAATTATAAGTAATATTAAGACATCATTTATACAATGATTTAGGCTAAGTAATGCAAGTCTAAATTAGGATAAATTAAGATCTTCTAATCTAACACCAAATCATAATGAAATCTAAATATTTTGAGAATTTAATTTTATGCACAGAGTTTTTTATTGTAATAAATTTTCTATTCACATTTTAGAAATCTGATCAACAACAATAAGGTGAGTTAGTGTAGGAAAAATTTTCAGTTAAAATACATAAAAGATATGCACCAAAGCACTACACCATTGCTCATTCATAATGATTCAAGATACATCATAGAATAACTGATACAACAATCACAATAGCAAGTTTTCTAGAGCAGCACATAGGAAAAAGATAAACTTGCTAAAACCCTCATACATCTCATCAACAAACAAAACACATAACAAAAAACAGCAAAGACAAACTACAAGCTCATCCATCTAAGCCAAACAGAAGAAATACTAAAAATTAGAGGGACCCTGATCTGGAGGAGGTGACGGATTGCCAAACAGCGCAAAATAGCTGTTCAGCGTCTCAATGTTAGTGTTTACATCATCAAATTGATCCCTAACCCAGACTCTATCCTCACTGTACTGATCATCATGTCTCTTCAAATGCGCCTCCATGTGATCAAATCTTTGATCCATTCTTTCAAAACGTTGGACCATATTTTGATAAAAATCTTAAGATGGTCCAGATGCAGTTGAGGGTGCAGTTGAAGGAGCAGAAGTAGAAGGAGGCTCATCATCTGAGCTGTCAGCAGTACCTTCTTTCCCAAATAAAGCTCGAAAGGAAGCACCAGTGAAGTACAGTGGGAGTTCAGAAGGACCAGAAGGATGAACTAGGTTGTTTTTCTTCTCTAGGATATAACACACAACATGTCCTAAAGCAATATTTTTCTTCCTCTTCACACTAGCCAAACCAATATCAGAAAGATAGTAGATGTAGTCTAAGATTAATTGGGCTTCATCTATAGGTTGGCCAGTCATAATAAGAAAAGTGGTTAAAGAAAGAAGTGGGGTCATATTTACCCGATCTCCTACTTTAGGAATTATTGATGTCCTAAGCACATGCTAAATTATTCATGCATTTTGGTTCAAAGAATCTACCCGGGAGTCATGTGTGGGTGTGCTTACACCTCTAAGAACTCGATTTACTTCCGACCAACCATTTTTAGGTCTAGTGGAGAAGGTATGAGCCCTAGTCCCTTGAGTTTTAAGATGAATATGTTCCCCTAGATCCTCCTTGGTTATCACTACTTTTTGCTTAAGGACAAAAAAAGAAATGACAGTGTGATCCTGGTTAAAGGTCATGTTGGCCAGAAACACATGAAACAGATCCTTATTAAAAGCATAGATTAAAGTCAAGAGAAAATAAAAATGGGTGGAGTCAAAAAGGGACATTACAACAAAGTGAATGTTTTCATGTCATAGTATGCGGGAAGGAGTGACCTTAGATGCAGCATACCTAAGATATGCTTCCTCATTCTCCTCACTTAGGAAGTTCTCATCACAATTCCTTCTAGAAGCAGGACCCCTAGCAACATGAACTCTCTTTCCACTGCCCGACATCTTTTCTCAAAGCTCTAAAGGGTTCTAGGTAGATAGTGACATGAAAGAATATGACCCTCCTTTATATAGAAAAAGCCCTATATCGTACAGTATGAATATACTTCATACAATACAAAATTGTCTTCGTACGGGACGAATAAAAGTTCGTCCGGGGCGAACGAAAGTAGTCAAAATGAAATAGTTTTTTGTAAACTGCTCGTCCCAAGGCGTCCTTTCGTACAGGCTTTTTGACTTCCTGATCGTGCAGACGATGGCGTGTTCGTCCGGGATGATCAAAAAATTTAAGATCGTTTAGGTGACGATTAGGTTCGTCCCTCATGCGAAATGACATGTGGATCGTACAGACGAATGACATATTCGTACGTACGATCATCAATAATAACTGATTCTAACCGCGATTCCTCCCAATTCGTACGAACGATATGCATGTACGATGATGTAATCGTACAGTACGATATGATATCATACAGTACGAATAGACATAATAAACTCCCATCACTTCAAAACTTACATACTTTCAACATTCAATCAAGGAACAAAAACACAACAGAAATTTTTTATTTTTCCCTTATTTAAAAAAAAAAAATAAAACACTAGAAAATAAAAACACATCCAATGAACAAACTAACAAATGCAAATAAAAGTATATTTGCAGAATTTTCAATCAAGCATTAAGATCTATCACACCCAGCCTTGTCCTTAACATGCTAAATGTGTCAAAGGCTAAGGGTTTTGTGAAAATATCTGCAAGCTGATCTTTAGTAGCGACATGATATAGTTCAATTTCCCCTTTCGCTACATGATCTCTTATAAAATGATGCCTTATGTCAATATGCTTGGTTCTAGAATGTTGAATAGGATTCTTTGAAATACAAATGGCACTAGTGTTGTCACAAAATATTGGAATGGTGCCAACTACAAATCCTAAGTCACTCAATTATTATTTCAACCAAAGCACCTGTGTTACACAACTCCCTAAGGCAATGTATTCTACTTCAGTTATAGAAAGTGCTACTGAATTTTATTTTCTACTGGACCAAGATACTAATAAATTTCCAATGAATTGACATGTCCTAGAAGTATTTTTCCTATCCACCATACAGCCTGCAAAATCAGAATCTGAGTATCCTATAATTTCAAAAGAAGAACTATTCTTAGGATACCATATTCCTAAATTTTGAGTTCCCAGAAGATATCTTAAGATCCTTTTCACTGCTGTCAAATGTGAATCTTTTGGGTCAGCTTGTAATCTAGCACATAAGCAAATACTAAATATGATATCAAGTCTGCTAGCAGTCAAATAAAGCAAAGATCCAATTATACCTCTAAACTTCTTTTGATCAACAGATTTTCCCTTAGGATCCTTATCTAATAGTACTGAGGAACTCATGGGTGTATTTACTGGTTTAGCATTATCCATTTCATATTTTTTGAGGATATCCTTAACATATTTAGATTGACAAAGAAAAGTTTTTTTCTCATTTTACTTTATGCAAAAGATAAGAAAATAACTCAAATCACCCATCAAACTCATCTCAAATTCACTACTCATTATTTTTGAAAATTCATCACATAAAGCTTTATCAGTTGATTCAAAAATGATATCATCCACATATTTTTGTACAATAAGTATTTCATTTCCAAATCTTTTCAAAAATAGAGTGGTGTCCACACTTCCTTTAACAAATGATCCGTTTAATAAGAAAGTGCTTAACCTCTCATGCCATGCTCTAGGTGCTTGTTTTAATCCATATAATGCCTTTTTTAATTTGAAAACATGATTAGGGTATTTAGAATTTTAAAAACTAGGAGGTTGCTCAATATAAACATCCTCTTCTATCACCCCATTCAGAAAGGCACTTTTGACATCCATCAGATACATTTTAAAATCTTTAAAACAGGCAAAGGCTAATAAAACTCTTATTGCTTCAAGTCTTGCTACAGGGGCAAATGTCTCCTTAAAATTAATTCCTTCAATTTGATTACACCCCTTAGCTACTAATCTAGCCTTATTTCTCACAACTACTCCTGAATCATTCATCTTGTTTTTGAACACCCACTTAGTCCCAACTACACTTTGATCTTTTGGCCTTTCAATTAACTCCCAAACATCATTTCTCTTGAATTAATTTAACTCCTCTTGCATGGCCAAAATTCAAAATTCATCCAAAAGTGCTTGTTCTATGTTCGTGGGTTCTATCATTGAAATAAATGCTGAATGATTCACTTCTTTCCTCAAACCATGTCTAGTCCTAACTCCTTCACTTGGTTCTCCTAAAATCAACTCTTTAGGATGACTCCTTACAAATTTCCATTCTCTAGGCAATTGGTTTTCCTCTTCTTTTTCAACCCTTTCTTCAACTTTTTGATCTTCAAGTTTTTGGGTTTCTATTTCAACCTCATCTTCATCTAACATAGACCCTTTATTATCATAAGATTCATCAAAAACAACATGTGTGGTCTCTTCAACTACCAATGTTCTCTTATTAAAAACTCTATAGGATTTTCCAACATTTGAATATCCTAGAAAGATTCCTTCATCTGATTTCGGATCAAATTTTCCTAGAAGAGTTTTATCATTATTATGAATGAACACTTTACATCTAAAAACATGTAGATGCGAGAGGTTGGGACTTCTACCTTTAAGAAGTTTATAGGGTGTCTTATTCAATCTATTCAACACATAACATGCTGCATTAACTGTTTCAGCCCAAAAATATTTAGGAAGTGAATATTCTGCCAACATGGCCCTAGCAGTTTCAACTAATATCCTATTCTTTCTTTCTACAACTCTATTCTGTTGAGGTGTCCTAGGAGCTGAGAAGTTGTGTTCAATTCCAAGAGATTTGCAAAAATTATTAAACATTTCATTTTCAAATTCTCCCCCGTGATCACTTTGGATACTAACTATTTCAAAACCAAGTTTCTGAATCCAAGTGGCAAAATCTCTAAACTCTTCAAATGATTCACTCTTATGATTCAAAAATCTAATCCAGGTGAATCTAGTATAGTCATCCACAATAACATACCCAAATCTTTTTCCTCCTAAACTTAAGGTACTAATAGGTCCAAATAAATCTATGTGAAGAATTTCTAAGGGCTTGCTAGTCTTAATTTCCTTGATCAAATTGAAAGAGGATCTCATTTGTTTTCCTAGTTGACATGCATCACACAAGTGATCTTTAGTGAAGTCTAATTTGGGTACTCCTCTAACTAGTTGCTTTTGAGTGATTTTCCTAAGATTTTTCATGCTAGCATGACAAAGCCTTCTATGCCACAACCATGATTCATCAGATACAGTTTTCAAACACAACACAGTATATGGTTTAACAGAATTAAAATCTAGCATGTAAACATTGTTAACCCTATCACCAATCAAAACAATAGTTCCATTTAGACTAATAACACAACTTGTAGGTAAAAACTTTATATGATACCCTTGTCACATAATTGACAAATACTCAACAGATTGTGTTTTAAACCTTCAACCAACAGTACATTCCCAATCACAAAGTTTTCTGAATTTCCAATTATACCTATACCTACCACTCTCTTGGTGGTATTATCTCCAAGCGTCACCTTGCCTCCATTCCTGGCTTCCAGTGATATAAATTGATTCGTATCTCCAGTCATATGCTTTGAGCAGCCGCTGTCCAGGTACCAAATACTCTCACGAGGTCTTGTATGAGAGCGTTCCTACAAAATGATCAAATGTTAGTCTTGAAAACCCAAACAAGTTTGGGTTCACCTCTTGACAATTTTAAACCAGATGCATGTGTGATATGCTGTGATTTATGCACCTTATGTCTCCACACTAAATGTGTTCTATACTTAAGTGCACAGGTGTGGGAAATATATTCTAAACTACCACAAGAAAAACACTTTATCCCTGGAAAGGGATTCACTAACCTATTCTTTCTAAAAATTTTCTTTTTAGATCTTGAGTAAGTGATCTTGTGGTAAGATTCATGAAACTCTTCAAGTTTAGGTGGATTTCTATTTTCCTTAAGTACTTTTATCTGAACTTTAAGATAAGCATTAGCACTTTCTAAAATCGAATTATCAATTTTCAACTCATGCTCTCTAGAATCCGATTCATCCATAAAGGTCTTAAAATCATTTTCAAGTTCAGCATTTGATGATTTTAAAAGATTATATTATTTGTTTAAATCATCATACTCATCCAACAAAGTCATGTGGTTGCTGTCAATTAATGCATGATCTTTTTTAAGGATCTCATAATCTTTCTGCAGCTCTATATAATCCAAATTTAACTTAGCATGCAGTTTCTTAAGTTTCCTATATGCAGAGTGTATGCGTTCAGAAACTTTAAATAATTCTTCATAGCTTAAATCACATACCTCATCCTCATCTGAATGGTCAAGATTATCAGTCATTAAGCACAAATTGGTAACTTCTTCTTCTGGTGCTATTTCTGATGAATCTGAAGCTGAGTCCACCCAGAAAGCTTGTTGTACTCTCTTTTTACCCCTTCTGTCCTTTGGTTTCTCCTCGGTCTTCTCCTTGCTAGGATTTCCTTTGAGATTGGGGCAATCTATCTTGATGTGTCCTGGCTTCCTACACTCATAGCAAATGACTTCATTAGAAGCCTTAACATTCTTTTGGAACTTACCTTTGTTCCAATGCTGGCATCTTCTCTGCTTCCTTTTTAGGAAACTTCTAAATTGCCTCGTCATCAGGGCAATATCCTCTTCGTCCTCAGGTAGTAACAGATCACTTTTAGAGTCATCCACCTTTAAAGTAATGTTCTTCTCCTTTCGCTTCTCACCTGCATCAATCTGTCTTTGAGTCACCGATTGCTCGTAAGCAATTAGTGATCCAAGTAGATTGTCAACAGAAAAAATATTCAAATCTTTATATTCTATTATTGCAGTTATCTTTGCATCATATGCAAGAGGTAAACAACATAATATTTTGTTAACTTTCTCTGCATTCGTCAACTCCCTACCTAAAGCATGCAATGAAGTGGCTATGTGTGTAAAATGAGTGTACATGTCAGAGATTAATTCATTCTGTTTCATGCAAAAAAGTTCATAGTCGTGCAAGAGAATATTCAATCTAGTTTGTTTCACTTCATTCGTACCTTTATATGTGATGCAAAGCCTATTCCAAATTTCCTTTTCGGGTTTACAGGTAGACACACGCATGTAATCTTCTGACTTTAAAGCACAAAAGAAACAATTCAAACACTTAGCATTAAGTTGAACTAATTTACGTTCTTCTACAGTCCAGTTTGCAAAAGGTGTTTGAACTCTTATTCCTTCTACAATCCTAGTAGGTTCAGTATAACCATCCTGAACTAACATCCACATGCGATAGTCAAGTGATTGTAGAAAAGTAGACATGCGAGTTTTCCAAAAATTAAAAGGGATATTATCAAACAACGATGGTCTAGTGATCGAGTATCCTTCCATAGTATTTCTATTTCCAAAATTAGCCATGATTGAAATTTCAAAAAGTATTTAAAATAGTTATTTTTGAAATTGGCTTTGATACCACTTGAAAGTGCGAATAGGTTGTTAGACCTATTGCTCACGTCCCTAGGCTAACCAACAGGGGGGGGGGAATTGGTCCTTTTAAAAAATTACTCTTGATATTTTGAAAAATTTTAAAGCTAATCGTACAGTACGATAGAACTTTGTACAGTAAGAACAGAGATAATTTTACTCTTTCATTCACTACATAAATTCAACCACAAAGAAAATAAAACTACAGAAAAAAATAAAAATGTAAAAAATAAATAGTGAATAGAAAACACCAGAATTTATAGTGGTTCGGTCAAACAAGACCTACATCCACTCCCTAGAGACTCCTTCTCTAGGTATTGCACTAAACTCAAGTGACTCTCTTTTTGCCCGCACAGCAAGGCGGAGAAGCCTTTACAAACTCTCTTCCACCAACCCCGGTGCGGCAAAGAACCGTCATCCTTTTCACCCTCCAAGTGCGGCAGAGAACCGTCGTCCTTTTCACCCTCCAAGTGCAGCAGAGAACCGTCATCCTTTTCACCCTCCAAGTGCGACATAGAACCGGAATCCTCTTGAATAATGCTCTTGCAAAAGTCTCCTAGGAACTAGGAAGATGCTTGAAGAACAAGTAAAGAAATCCTCTAAATTGGATAACCTTATAAATTCCCTCACAATTCTCTCTTGAAAGATCTCTCAATACTCACTCCCAAACACTCTCCCAATCACTCTCCTTTCACTTCCCAAAAGAATTTTCGCAGAAGGATCTCTTCACAAGTCAAATTAAAGATCCTTATATACTAAAGGTAATAAAAATCGTCCAAAAACTAAATTTTCAAGTTTAGTACGTGACGATCGTCCCGCATGATCTAGAATCGTACTGTATGAATAGTTCAAAACATCGATCACTTCGTCCCGTATGCCTCATGAGACGAACAAGTCAGAGTCATTCGTATGAATATTTCATCCCGTACGAACGCCTGGACGATCAAGTCAGTGAGCTTCGTACGAATAATTCATCCCGTACGAATGCTTGAACGACCAAGTCAGTGAGCTTCGTACGAACAATGTGTCCCGTACAAATGTTTGGACGATCAAGTCAGTGAGCTTCGTACGAATAATTCATCCCGTACGAACGCTTGGACGACCAAGTTAGTGAGCTTCGTACGAATAATTCGTCCCGTACGAACTCTTGGACGAACCTAATTTTGAGCAGTTCATACAGTAAAATCTCATGTACGAATAGTATTCGTACTGTACGAACATGCCTTAGAAAAATTTTCTTGTCATATGGGTTCAATATGGAGGACATATTTTACAGATCATCCTGTACGATATAAAATCATACTGTATGATCAGATTAAAAAATTTAAACTTTTTACTCCCCCATTGTGTGTGTGTGCACAGTTATCCAACTTATAATCACACTCTCTCAGACTCAAGAAAAAAAAAATTTACAAACTTCATTTTACAGTGAATGAGTGAACTCGAAGTCTTCAGCAATTTGGAGTATGAATTTCTTGAAAAATAGTTTAGTAGACACAACAAAAACTCAAATAATTGTTAGGAGAGAAAAATAACAAACAATAAGCTTTTGTAATCATCAAAAAACATAACTTGGATTAGAATTTATTTGAATAAATAAATGTACCCAAATCATAACATTCTGAAGCCTGATTTAAAAGATTATTATTTTTCAATTAAGTTATTATTGGTCTGTCTTGTTGCTATGAGAAGTATTGAGAGAAGAAGAAACTCTTGCGAGAGAAGCTTTTTTTGGAGAGATCTAGGGCTTGTGAGAGAAAGGTGAAGGTGAGCTTGAGCGTAAGGGAGAAGGAGTGTGAGGGGATCACACGGTGGCTCCAACCTAGCTGTATTCTTTGCTCCTCTTGTGGCTTTGGGGAGTCTTGTAAAAGTTCTCTAGGGAAGAGAGGCTTTAAGATCAACATCATCTGGGTACTCTGCCTTCTCTAGGAGGGAGAAAAAGGAGAAGGTCCGCTGCCATCACCGGGAGGGTGACATAGCATCTGGTATTTCGCCACACCGGGGAAGGTGAAAGGGAGTTTTGTAAAGGCTTCTCCACCTTGCTGTGGGAGCAAAAGGAGAGTCAACTTTTAGTAGTGCAATTCTCGGAGTAGAGGACTCTGGGAAGTGGACGTAGGTCAAGTGACCGAACCACTATAAAAATTTTTTGTGTGCTATTTTCATTTTTTTTTTACTGCATTTTATTTTTCACATACTTGCTTACTGCTATATCTGCGTGGTGAAAAATCTGGTTGTATTTTCTTTGTATTGTGAGATCTGTAATTATTTTACCAATATCATCGTTGTGATCGTATCATTAGCTTCCGTATTCTACTCATTATGTTGTTATTTTAATAATCCAAAAAATTTAGAACTCCTGTTTATGAATAATTTTTAAAATACTAATTTACCCCCCCCCCCCCTCTTGGTGCATCTCATACTTTCAGTTCATACACATGCAAAAATAAATTTAAAAAATACTACACATAACATGACATCATAACATGCAACTAGACTAACATGCAACAATACAAAACATGCAACAAGCAAGTCAAACAATATAAAACTCCCCCTTTTGACAACAACAAAAAGGGAAGACACTCAAAGGAGTTGAGGATTTAAATAATATTAAATGAAGATTAACTATAATATTAAAATCAAATGCTAAAAATAAAGACTTAAAATGGTTTAGATCGCAGAGCATAATAAGGAGAAGAAAAGTTGTTCTATGTCAGTAATGTAATAGACAGATTAAGTAATCACAACTATTGCATAAATGATGAAATAAAATTACTAAATCTCTAAGTCAAAAGTGACAATCATTGATTAGTGAACTTGGAGAAATGTTAAAGGAAAAAATAATTGGCAACATTGCGCATCTTTTCAAATGAAGGGGCACATTTTGTGCACTTAGTCAATATTTGGGCTAATTTTGTGCCTCTTTTTAATTTTGGCGACATTGAGCATCTTTTATTGTATGGCATACTTTGTGCATTTTTTCAAGCTTTGCTCTTTTTATTTTCATTAAATAAAATTCTTTCCAACAATACCATCCCTTTGTCATAATTTCAATAATGAACACTTTGATGTAGAAATCAAGAGCAATGTTAAGACATCAAATATACAAGAATTTAGGCTAAGTAATACATATCTAAAATAATATAATATAAGATCTTCTAATCTACACTAAATCATAATAAAATCTAAATATTTTGAGAAATTAAAATTATGCACAAAATTTTCTATTGTAATATAAACTCAATTAACATTTTTAAAATTTAGTCAACTATGGTCGAGTGTTAAAGATTAGCAAATTTCCAATCATTGTCACAATCACAAAATAGTATGCATTAAAAACTGAACATCTTCATTCCATCTTGATTGAAACATATAAGATAGCAAGCTTTTACATTCAGAAATACCATCCATACTACTATCAAAGGAAAATATAACAAGAATCACAGTCACAATAATCAACAACTCACAGAAAAGCAAATCAATAACCAAGCCAAACAACAAGAAGAACAACTCTAATAGTCTGAAGGTCCTTCATCTGGAGGAGGTGGAGGAGCAGCGAACATAGCTAAATAGCTATTAAGTGTCGTAATATTGGTGCTCACTGTCTCAAACTATCCTCTAATCCACCCCCTATCCTCATTATATTGATCGTCCTGCTTCTTCAAATGCACCTCCACAATATCAAATCTTCGATCAAGCCTATCAAACCGCTGGACCATATCCTGATAGAAGTCTTGGTTGGGTCCAGGTGCAGGTGCAGGAGTTGGTGCATGTTCGGGTTCATCCTCAGAACTACCCACATTTCCATTTTTTCCAAAAAGTTCCTGAAAAGAAGCATCGGTGAAACAAAGTGGTAGTTCAGATGGTCCGTTAGGGTGTCCTATATTATACTTCTTTTCAAGGATGTAACAAATCATATGATCAAGAGCAATGTTCTTCTTTCTCTTCACACTAGGATGGCCAATATCGGTGAGGTAAAATAGATAGTCCAAAATTAATTGAGCTTCATTAATAGGTTGGCCAGTCATAATCAAGTAAGTGACAGAAGAGAGAAGAGGGGTCAAGTTTACTCTATCTCCGACCTTGAGAATAATGGAGGTCCTAAGAACATGTTGGATTATTCGAGCATTTTGGCTAAAGGTGTCAACTCGAGGAATGTGAGTAGGTTGGTTTATACCTCTAATGACTTGATTGACTTCGAACCAATCATAGTTCGATCGAGAAGTTAGAGAATGTGCCCATATTCCTAGAGTTTTTAGATAAAAATATTCTACAAGGTCCTCTTTGGTTATTTCAACTCTTTGTTTTAGGATGTAAGAAGAGATTCTAGAATGGTCCTGATTAAAAGTCATGTTGGCCAAAAATACATGGAAAAGATTTTTGTTGTATGCAAAGATCAGAGTGAGAAGAAAAGAGAACTGGGTAGAATCAAATAGAGGCATTACTGCAAAATAAAGATTTTCTTGCAGTAGAATATTGAAAGGAGTGATTTTAGATGCGGCATACCTATAGTATGCCACTTCATTTTGTGCACTTAGAAAGTTATCATCCCAGTCCCTCCTAGACGATGACCTTCTGGATTGATGCACTCTCTTGCCACTTCCTGACATCTCTTTTTAATGCTCTGAGGGGTTTGAAAATGAAAGTGAAATGAAAGAAAATGACCCTCATTTATATAGAAAAGCAAATAATCATACTGTACGAAAACATTTCGTACGAGATGAAATGAAATTTTTTTGGGATGAATCAAATTTCATGCGGGGCGAATAGAAACGGTAAAAAATAAAATGGCTTTTCGTAAACTGTTCGTCCCGAGGCATCCTTTCGTACAGGCTTTTTGACTTCCTGATCGTATAGATAATGATGTGTTCGTCCAGGATGATCAGGATATTAAAGGATCGTTCAGGCGACGGTTAGGTTCGTCCTTATCTAAATTGACACATTGATAGTACAGATGAAGACGTGTTCATCCAGGATAATCAACAATAATAACTGACACTAACCATGAACCTACCCCATTCGTACAGACGAATCTTCTACAATTGTAAAGTATGATGACATCATCGTACAGTACGAACATACAAAGAACATACAGTATCGTCACTCCAACTCTACAGGTTTTCAACACTAAAATAAAGACCAACACAAGGCAAAAAAAATTAATAATTAAAAAAAACACACAAGATAACCACAAAATACAATAAATTAGGAACAAATAAACCACCAAACATATACAAAATAAATTTGCAGAATTTTCAATCATGCATTAAGATCAATCACACCTAGTCTTATCCTTAATATGTTAAAAGTATCAAAAGCTAAGGGTTTTATGAAAATATCTGAAATTAATCTTTAGTAGCGACATGATGTAATTCAATTTGCCTTTTTGCTACATGATCTCTTATGAAATGATGCCTTATATCAATATGCTTTGTTCTAGAATGTTGAATAGGATTCTTTAAAATACAAATTGCACTAGTGTTATCACAAAAGATTGGAATTGTACCAATAGAAAATTCTAAGTCAACCATTTATTGTTTCAACCAAAGCACCTGTGCAACACAACTCCCTAAGGCAATATATTCTACTTCAGCTGTAGAAAGTGCTACTGAATTTTGTTTCCTACTAGACCAAGATACTAAAGAATTTTCAATAAATTGATAAGTCCCATAAGTACTCTTCCGATCAACCCTACATCCTGCAAAATTAGAATATGAGTATCCAATGATTTTAAAAGAAGAACTACTCTTAGGATATCAAATTCCTAAATTTTTAGTTTCTAAGAGATATCTCAATATTCTTTTCACTGCTGTTAAATGTGATTCCTTTGGATCAGATTGAAATCTAACATAAGTAAACACTAAACATAATGTCTGGCCGGCTAGCTGTCAAATAAAGCAATGATCTAATTATTCCTCTAAACTTTTTTTGATCAATAGATTTTCTCTTAGGATCCTTATCTAATAGTACTTAGGAACTCATGGGTGTAGTTACATGTTTAGCATTATCTATTTCATACTTTTTGAGGATGTCCTTAAAAAACTTAGATTGACTAAAAATATTTCTTCCTCATTTTGCTTTATGCTAAAATCAAGAAAATATCTCAAGTCTCCCATTAAACTCATCTCAAATTCACTACTCATTATTTTTGAAAATTTATCACATAGATTTTTATCAGTTGATCTAAAAATGATGTCATCCATATAAATTTGTACAATGAGTATTTCATTCTCAATTCTTTTCAAAAATAGAGTAGTGTCCACACTCCCTTTAACAAATGATCCTTTTAATAAAAAAGTGCTTAACCTCTCATACCAAGCTCGAGGTGCCTGTTTTAGTTCATATAATGCCTTTTTCAATTTAAAAATATGATTAAGGAATTTAGAATTTTTAAAACCTGAAGATTGTTCAACATAAATATCCTCTTCTATCACCCTATTCAAAAAAGCACTCTTAACATCCATTTGATACAATTTAAAATCTTTAAAATAAGCAAAGGCTAATAACACCCTAATTGCTTCAAGTCTTGCTACAGGGGAAAATGACTCCTCAAAATCAATCCCTTTTATTTGATTATACCCCTTAGCAACCAATCTAGTCTTATTTCTTATAACAACTCCTGAATCATTCATTTTATTTTTGAACACCCCCTTAATCCCAACTACACTTTGATCTTTTGGCCTTTCAATTAGCTCCCAAATATCATTTCTTTTAAAATGATTTAATTTCTCTTGCATGACCAAAATCTAAAATTCATCCAAAAGTGCTTGATCTATATTAGTGGGTTTAATCATTGAAATAAAAGCTGAATGATTTACTTCTTTCCTCAAACCATACCTAGTCCTAACTCCTTCACTTAGTTCTCCTAAAATCAACTCTTTAGGATGACTTCTAACAAATATCCATTCTTTAGATAATTAGTTTTCTTCTTCCTTTTCAACCATTTATTCCACCTTTTAATTTTCAAGTTTTTGGGTAACCTCCTCAACCTTATCTTCATCCAATTTAGACCATTTACTATTATAAGATTCATCAAAAATAATATGAGTGATCTCCTCAACTACCAATATTCTTTCATTAAAAACTCTATAGGATTTTCCAACGCTTGAATAACTTAAAAAGTTTCCTTTGTCAGATTTAAGATCAAACTTTTCTAAGAGAGTTTTGTCATTATTATGAATGAACACTTTACATCCAAAAATATGTAGATGTGAGAGGTTGGGACTTCTACCTTTAAGAAGTTCATATGGTGTCTTATTTAATTTAGATCTAATATACACCCTATTCAACACATAAAACATTGTGCTAACTACTTCAGCCCAAAAATATTTTGGAAGTGAATATTCTGTCAACATAGCTCTAGTAGTTTCAATTAATGTCCTATTCTTTCTTTCTACAACTCCATTCTGTTGAGGTGTCCTAAAAGCTGAGAAGTTGTGTTCAATCCCATGAGATTTATAAAAATCATCAAACAATTTATTTTCAAATTCTCCCCCATGGTTACTTTGGATAGTTATAATTTCAAAAACTAGTTTTCTCTGAATCCAAGTAGCAAAATCTCTTAACTCTTCAAATGATTCACTCTTATGATTTAAAAATCTAATCCAGGTGAACCTAGAATAATCATCTATAATTACATACCCAAATCTTTTTCCTCCTAGACTTAAGGTACTAACAGATCCAAATAGATCCATGTGAAGAATTTTTAAGAGAATGCTAGTCCTAATTTCCTTAATTGAACAGAAAGAGGATCTGACTTGTTTCCCTAATTGACATGCATCACACAAATGGTCTTTAGTAAAGTCTAATTTGGGTACACCTCTAACTAGCTCCTTTTGGGTGATTTTTCTAAGATTTCTCATACTAGCATTACAGAGCCTTCTATGTCATAACCATAATTCATCAGATACAGTTTTCAAACAAAGAGCAGTAGAAGGTTTTACAAAAATCAAATCTAGCATATAAACATTATTCACTCTATCACCATTTAACACAACAGTTTCATTTTGACTAATAACACAACTAGTAGGAAAGAATTTTATATGATAACATTTATCACACAATTGACTTATGCTCAACAGATTGTGTTTTAAGCCTTCAACCAACAGAAAATTTTTAATCATAAAATTTTTAAAATTTTTAATTATATATGTACCTACCACTCTCTTGGTAGTATTATCTCCAAGTATAACCTTGCCTCCATTCCTGGCTTCCAACATTATAAATTGATTTGCATTTCCAATCATATGCTTTGAGGAGCCGCTGTCCAGGTACCAAATACTCTCATGAGGTCTTGTGTGATAGCAATCCTATAAAATTATCAAATGTTAGACTTGGGAACCCAAACAAGTTTGGGTTCTCCTCTTGACAATTTTAAAATAGATGCATGTGTAATATACTGTGTATTATGCATCCTAGGTCTCCACACTAAATGTTTTCTATGAAGAATAGTATAAGTGTTGGATATATGTCCAATCATATCACAAGAAAAATACTTTACTCCTGAAAAAAAATTCACTAATCTATTTGTCCTATTAGATCTTCTCTTAGATTTTGAATTAGTGGACTTGTGGTAGGTTCTGTGAAAATCTTCTAATTTAGGTGAAATCCTATTTTTCTCAAGTGCTTTCAATTTAACCTTAAGAAATGCATTTGTACTTTCTAGAATTGAATTATCAATCTTCAACTTATGCTCTCTACTATTCGATTCATCCATAAAAGTTTTGAAATCATTTTCAAGTTCAGTGTGTGATGATTTTAAAATTTCATGTTGTTTATTCAAATCATCAAATTCATCCAATAAAGTCATGTGGTTGCTATCTATTAAAGTATGATCTCTCCTAAGGATTTCGTATTCATTCTGCAGCTCTAAATGATCCAAATTCAACTTAGCATGCAGTTTTTTCAGTTTCCTATATGATGAATGTATGTGTTCAGAAACTTCAAATAATTCATCATAACTTAAGTCACATACCTCTTCTTAATCTGATTGATCAAGATTGTCAGCCATCAAACACGAATTTGTGACTTCCTCTTCAGGTGCTATTTCTAATGAATTTGAAGCTAAGTCTACCCAAAAAGCTCATCGAAGTCTCTTTTTACCCTTTCTTTCCTTTGGTTTCTCCTTAGCCTTCTCCTTGCTAGGATTTTCGTTGAGATTGGGGCAATCAATCTTTATATGACCTGGCTTCCTGTATTCATAGCAAATAACATCGTTACAAGCCTTAATATTTTTATGGAACTTACCTTTATTCCACTGTTGGCATCTTCTCTGCTTCCTCTTTAGGAAACTTCTAAATTGCATTATCATCAAGGTAATATATTCCTCATCCTCAGATAATGACTGATCACTTTCTAAATCATCCACCTTCAAAGCTATGTTCTTTTCCTTTTGCTTCTCTCCTACATCAATCTGTCTTTGAGTCACAGATTGCTCGTAAATAATTAGTGATCCAAGAAGATTGTCAATAGAATAGACATTTAAATCTTTAGATTCCGTTATAGCAGTTATCTTTGCATCATAAGCAGTAGGTAAGCAATAAAATATCTTATTTAATTTTTCTGCATTCATTAATTCCCTACCTAAGGCATAAATTGGCTATATGTGTAAATCGTGTATACATGTCTGAGATTGATTCATTTGATTTCATACGAAAAAGTTTATAGTCATGCAAAAGAATGTTCAATCTAATTTGCTTCACTTCATTTGTACCTTCATAAGTAATGCAAAGCCTATCCCAAATTTCTTTTTCTGATTTACAAGTAGAAACACACATGTAGTCTTCCAATTTCAAAGCACAAAAGAAATTATTCAAACACTTAGCATTCAATTGAGCTAACTCATATTCTTCTATAGTCCATTCAGCAAAAGATGTTTGAACTCTAATTCCTTCTATAATTCTAGTGGGTTCAGTATAACCTTCCTGTACTAACATCCACATGCGATAATCAGGAGATTATAGAAATATAGACATGCGAGTTTTCCAAAAATTAAATGGGATATTGTCAAACAAAGGTGGTCTAGTGATCGAGTAACCTTCTAAACTGTTTCGTTTTCCAAAATTAGCCATGATCAAATTTCAAAAAGTATTTTAAATAGAGATTTTTGAAATAGACTCTGATACCACTTGAAAGAGTGAATAGGTTGTTAGACCTATTAATTACGTTCCTAGGCTAACCAAGAGGGGGGTGAATTGGTACTTTTAAAATTCTCTTAAAATTTTGAAAAAAATTTTAACATAATACAAAGCAAATTATACTGTATGATCATAATTCGTAATGTATGAATAGAGTAAATTTTTGATGCTTTTCAACCACAGAAAAATAAAATGCAGTGTAGTAAGAAAATGCAGTAAGTAAAATAAAAATAGAATAGAGAACACCAGATTTTGATAGTGGTTCGGTCAAACACGACCTACATCCACTCCCTAGATACTCCTTCTCCAGTTATTGCACTAAATCAAAGTGACTCTCCTTTAGCCCCCACAGCAAGGTGGAGAAGCCTTTACAAACTCTCTTCCACCAAATCCCGGTGCGGCAGAGAACCGATATCCTTTTTCACCCTCCTAGGGAAGACAGAGAACCAACTCATCCTTTCACACCCTCCTGGTGTTGGCAAAGAATCAAATGTCCTTTTTTACTCTCCAAGTGATGGCAAAGAATCGAAAACCTCTCGAATAATTCACTGGCAAGAGCCTCCAAGGAGATTAGGAAGATGCTTGAATTACAAACACTAAGATCCTCACTATTAGATAGCCTTGTGAATCCCCTTACAATTTTCTCTTCAAGAATCTCTCAACACTTTCTCTCAAACACTCTCCTAATCACTCTCAAGAAAAATTTTCACAGAAGGATCTCTCTTCAAGTCAGTTTTAAGACTCTTAACTACTTAGGACAATAAAAATAATCCAAAAACTAAAAATTTCAAGTTTCACGTGTACCGATCATCCTGTACGATTGCACATCATACCGTACGAATAGTTCAAAATATGAATGATTCATCCCGTATGATTCAGTATGAACCTAATTCAAAGCCGTTCGTACTGCATAATCTTCTATACGAACCCAATTTCGTACTATATGAATAGTTAAAAAATGAACGATTCGTCTCGTACAAACCATTATGAACCTAATTCAGAGTCATTCATACCTCAACATCTCCTGTACGAATTCTATTTCGTACTGTATGAATAGTTCAAAAATTAAATGATTCGTCCCGTACGATCCATTACGAACCTAATTCAGAGCCGTTCGTACCTCAAAATCTCTTATACGAACTCTATTTTGTACTGTACGAATAGTTTAAAAATTGAATGATTCATCCCGTATAATCCAGTACGAACCTAATTCAGAGCCATTCGTACTGTATAGCCTTCTGTACGAAGTCTATTTCATACTGCACGAACTGGACTTAGAAAAATTTCCAGGCAGGCAGGTTCATTATGGAGGACAAATAATTACAGATCGTCCCATACGATCATATATCGTACTGTACGATCAATTTTAAAAATTAAGTTTTCCACTCCCCCATTGTGTGTGTGTACAGTTATCCAACTTACAATCTCATTCTCTCAGACTCAAGTACAAACAAAAAATACAGACTACTCACAAATAAATGAACTTGAAGTCTTCAGTAGTCTGGAGTGTGCATTTCTTGAAAAATATGTTTATACATACAAAAAGAAATTCCAATATTTATTAGGAGAAGAATAAAATAAATAATAGGCTTTTGTAATCATCAAAAATAACTTGTATCAGAATTCATTTGAACGAACAAATTTGTACAAATCATAACAGAACTTCTTATAGAAAACAATCAAAGAATTACTCGTAATAGTAGACACAACATCATTCACCTTGGTTCCCTTATTTGGCCTCCACTCACCATCATTCTGGGTAGCAGGATCTCCCCTAACTGCAGGATTTCTCGAAAAAGGGTTCTCACCCATCATAACCTTTGTATAGGGAGGGGCTCTGTAGTGAAATAAGGGATACCACATATCCAAAGTAGGGAAAGGCCTCCCATATAGGGAGAGGACTGAAAGGAGAGAAGGAGGAGGAGGAGGAAACTCCTACTCAGTGAGGGGCCCTAGATCCGAACAAGAGATACCACTTGAACAAGACTAGGGGAATGCCTCAGCCTGAGGAAGAGAATAGAGGGGGTAGGGGAAATTTTTGTATCCTAGGGGGGGTACTTATAGTTATGGAAGAAAAAAGGGTCGGCTAGACTCTGAGTCGTCTAATCCTCTCATATGGAGCCAGGTTGGCATGGCTAAGAGCTGGCTAAAAGGCTCTATTTTAACCTTCCACTACCCAACAGGTTGTGGTTGCCACATCAGCCACGATCTTGCATGCCATGGCCTCATCAGCCATGACCCAGTAGATCGTGGTTCCATGTCAGCTACAATCATATGTGTCGTGGCCACATTAGCCACGATCCTCATTGTTGTGGCCAAGTCAGCCATGACCCTACATGTCGTGGCCATATCAGTTATGACCCTACATGTCGTGGCCACACCAGCCATGACCCAATGGTCATGGGCCACATCAGCCATGACCTGGCCCGCCAATACCACATTATCAAGGGCAGGCCGGGCAGCCCCCAGCCAAGCCGAGTAACACTCAGGTAGTGCTGGTGGCTATGTCTAAAATATATGAACCCAACAATACCAAATTTGACTCAAACTGAGCCCAAATGGGTCCAAATCAAGGGCCCGAAGCACTATTAGAAGGTTCAAACCACAATTTGGTTTACTAAAGGTTTCTAAATGTGACATGCTTATTATTGAATCGAGCGGCTCGATGAGATGAATCCAATGAGCCCAATATCACTGAATTTCAATATCATTAAGATGTTTAAATGCCCAATAAACGATCCATGATCAAGGGATTCAACATCAGCCGTTCATCCAAACCACTTCTCATTTACCCTTGATCTTTCTCCTATTTACGGGCCATGCCACTCTAGAAAATCTATAAATAGACCCCTCCTATCACATAAAAAGGGACCCAAGCCCAAGGAAATAAGAGAGAGATCAAAGATCGCTCTTGCCCCCTTGCTCCTCCTCGACCATCGCTTAGAGTTCCGCCAGACCACCACCTGACGCCACAGTTCCACCGGAACACCACCGGATGCCAGAGTTCTACCGAACCATCACCTAACTCTCGGAGTTCTGTCGGACCACCACTTGATGCCGGTGTTTCGCCAAACAACCAACTGACACCCGGAGTTCCGTCGGACCACCCCCTGATGTCAGAGTTTCGCCAGATCACCGACTGATGTTGGGACTTCCACCGGACCACGAACTGACGCCCGAACTTCCAAGTGACATCAAACTTTCATCCCCATTTGGCACTAGACTACAACCATACGGTTGACATTTGTAATCTGATCACCCTCAAGGATGAGTCAGCCCACTATACTCAACTCAAAATCTAGTGAAATCATTTTCAACTGGGCTAGACCTCATCCATGGTTTTTTCCCCTTTCCATGATTTTTCACATAAAAAATCTTGTGTTCTCTATGTGTGAGTTGAATATCCATTCAACGCTATGACGTAGGATTATAACTCTATCGTCGCGTATATTCTAGGCCGCAATAATGCTATTAATATACTTAATTAAAAGTTGATTACATCTTAAATCCAATAAAAGAATTAATAAATAAATTCAATAGGTTTTAAAAATAAGACTTTATCATTAGTAGTTTTCGATTTACATATGTTGGCATATACCCTAAGGTCAAAAATTTTGTAAAATGTCGCGTTTGCTTATTTTTTTGTTGGAGAGTTGCAAATTTTGGCCGACTCCATACTAACTTACACTAGTGGATGGAATCGTCTAATCGAAATAAACAGGATTTTAACACTAGAAGAACTGAAGCTTAGAATTGTTTGTGCACTACATCTCAACCATGCCACCCATATAGTTAACCTTATATGTCGGTTGCAAAATAATGGTAGATATACAATAGCGAATGATATCGATGATAAGATTTGTGAGTTTGACGTGGTGGGCTGTAGTTATTTATGTCGAGCCTGAAGAGATACCAACCTTCAACACAAACATGGCGGATTTTGCTGGAATTAATTTTCCTATAGCAGAGCTAACTGCACAATGTCCTCATTACTTCAACATGCAAAGTCTAGAGTAAAGAATCCCTAACGTTTGTTTAGATATGCATGCAACATCCGAAAACTTCATTTGCCTTCGCCTTTAACTCTAGCGGCCTATCAACAAACTTTACCATACAGGTATGCATTCATGTGATTTCAATATCCAATTATTTTTTTGTGGGAATGTCTGGAGGCCGGTCGAAACTCGGCAAATGCATCATAAAGAAAAAATACAAAACTAAAGAACTCAAATTTTTATAAAAAAAATATATTACAAGCAACTTCTTTCAATATTCGCATTCACTTATAGATTCACCACTTATATAGTAGAGCTCAAGGAAATCACACATTTTTACTAAAATAAAAAAATTATTTCTGCAAAAATATTAATGGTATACCGCTTACATAATATGATAGGTTTGCACAATTGATTGAGCATTATTATAATGCATCTTACATGATATCACATATTTGTGCTAACAATAACATCAAATAAATAACTTTATTAAACTATCATACAACAACCAGAGGATCTTATGCTATGAATAATAAATATAAACAAAAACTAAGATTAATTATTTATTAAAAACTTAATAATTCCCTCACTTACTTTTCAGATATCTATTCTAGATTACAAAATGTAGAAAGTAAATATTACATTTTAATTAGATTACACAAACTTAATGTTGTTTGATATTATCATTCGGAATTATTAGGTTAAATAATGTAGAAACCTTTTTTTATATATTTAATTAAATAATTAAATTTTTAATAGTACCTATTATTACACATGTGCTTGCTTAATTCAAATAATAGAAAGTTTTGAATAAATATGTAATTATATTTTTCAAGTTCTATGAAATATCAAATAATATTAATAAATTATTTTTTTAAATTAATCTTCTTGTAAATAACTTTTAATTTATTTTAATATAAATTTTGTAAAATTATACCTTCTTAATATTTATTTTATTTTTACTATCATTGAATTAAAATTATATATATCAATTTAAAGGTAATAATATTTATATTCTATTTCATATGTTAGTAAATCACTTTATTATTGCATCATTAATATTCATATATAGTTTTTCTACTAATTTTATTTCAATTTAAAATAATTATCCATAAATTAATTTCAAATTAATATAATCATCTATAAATTATTCTAGCAAATATAATTATATATTCATAAATTAATTTAAAATTAAAACATTATTTAAGTTACTCCAAGGCTTAAATTAAGAGTTACCGTGATTTAAATATATTATCCTTAAATTAATTTCATATTAAGATAATTATCTGTAAATTAGTCTAACAAATATAATTATTCATAATAAATATATTACTAAAGTTATATCAAGGCCTAAATTAATAGTTAACTTAATTTAAATATATTATCCGTAAATTAAATTAATATTAACATAATTATCTATAAATTAATTAAACAAATATAATTACTCATAAAATTATTTAAATTTAATATATTATTTAAGTTAGTCCCATTCTAAATTAAAACTTAACTTGATTTAAAATAATTATTCATAAATTATTTTCAAATTAATATAATTAAAAATTACTTTCTCTAGCTAATATAATTACTCATAAATTAATTTAAAATTAATATATTATTAAGTTATTCCCAATCTAAATTAAGAGTATATTATCCATAAATTAATTTCAAATTATATAATAATCTATAAATTCATCTAACAAAAAATAATTAACCATAAAATATTCTAACTAATATAATTATTCAAAAAAATCAATTAAATTTAACATATTACTTACGTTATTACTGGCCATAATTAAACTTAGCCTAATTAAACTCTCAAGTCGCCACGGTTGACTTGACGAATGACTAAATCACACAGGGGCCAAATTTTATAAAAAAGCGTGATAAAAATTAAAATTAATAAAAGGAGCATCGATTAAAAATAATTTAAATAGGAGCAAATACGTTATATTAAATAACGCATTCTAAAATGAGCCAAATAATTTGGCGAGTAAGAAAACGCCATTTAAGTTGGCGTGTTCCACAAACGTGGAAAGAGAGAGAGGGAAGTGGCAGAGGAGAGAGAGAGTGTGGAGGGGAGAGAGATCACGGCAAAGAGAGAGAATTAAATATTTTTTAAATATTTAAATTAATATTTTAAATTATAATTAAATATTTAAATTAGTATTTTAACAGATTTTAAGATATTTAAGTATTATTTTAACTTATTTTTAAATATTTATTTATTCAACTCATTTTTTCTTTTTAAAATTTATTTTTTAGATATTTAATAATATTACATAAAATTTATTATTTAAATATAATTATGCTATCTCACTCCAAAATTATTTTGTCATCCAATTAATATGTTAAATATAGATTGAAAGTTATGTGTAAAAAAATATTCATAAAAATTTAAAATTATTTTGATATTAAAAAATTATTAAGAAAATTAAACATAATTTTTTAAAAGGCATATTTTTAAGTATATGATAAAATATTAAATAAAATAATAAGCATGTTTTAATTCAATTTAACCACCAAAAATCAATTCGTTTAAAACTAAAATATTGAATAAAATAATTAATATTTTTATTCAATAAGATAATTACTAATTAAATTATTATTATTATTATTGAATATAAATTATTAATTAAATTATTATTTTATTAAATATATAATAATATTAGGTTTTAAAATAAATATAATATAAATTAAATAAATAATTAATTTTTTTAATAAATTATTATTTTTAACTAAAACCTATACAATTTTATATATATTTAGTTTAAATTATTAAATATATGCATTTAAATAATAAATATTGAATATTATATTTTTTAAACTATATAAATATTTCAACATAATTAAAATATTAATTTAAATATTTGATTATCCTCTATCTCCCCCCTCCCCTCTCCCTCCCTCTCTCTCTCTCTCCCCGCTGCCATCTCCTCTCTCCGCTGTCAACTATCATATCTCTCCCTCTCTCTCTCCTCCCTCTCTCTTTCTACATTTGAGTATAGTACGCAATTGGCGCTTTCTTACTCCGCTAAATTATTTAGCGCATTTTAGAATGCGCTATTTAATATAGCGTATTTGTTCATATTTAAATTATTTTTAATCGATGCTTCTTTTATTAATTTTGATTTTTATCACGCTTCTTTATAAAATTTGGCCTCACATAGGCTGACTCGCTGAATGACGAAATTGAGTATTTTGATTGAATGCGTCAAATGATTTAACACATTCTTTGATTTAGAACATTCTGAAGTAGTTATGGTGTATTTGACATTGCGCCAAACTATTTGGTGAATCTGCCCCTCAAAATTTTCCCAAAGTATACTCCATCTACTTATTTACATTATTCGGTTGCTCTTTTTGAAATATTTGCCTTTAAAAAACAAGAGTAATTCGATGTACATAAAATATCTCATGATCTATTGAAATAAAAATGAAATAAAATATATTATTAAAATATAATTGATGAGTGAATAAATATTAAGGTATATAAAAATTTTCCTAAGTTATTTATTTAAAATAAAAATAATTATAAAGATGATTTAGGGCCTATTTGGGACTTCCAACCGGCCATCGATTGCCACTGGACTTCCGCTCAACTATTATTGGACCACTGCCAAGCCGACCACCACCGCCGGACTACCTACTCGGCCTCCGACCGCCACCGGATTTCAGCCCGGCCATCGTCAGACCACCGCAGGACTACCACCTGGCCTTCGACCGCCGTCGGACTTCCGACGACCACTACTAGACTTCCACCCGACCGCCGACCGCCGTCGGACTTCCATCTGGTAGCCGACCGTCGTCGGACTTCCGCCCAACCATCGTTTAACCACCACCCGACCGTCGACCGCTGTTGGACTTCCGTTCGACTATCGTTGGACCACCGCCTAGTCGCCGGCTGCCGGACTCTCGCCCGATCATCATCGGATCATTGCCCGCCCATCAAACTTCCGCCCGGACGTCATCAGACATCGGCCCGACCATCACCGAACATTCACCCAACTCTCCAAACTATTATAATTCCACCGCCTCTAAGTTAAAGGACGGGTCAACTTTGTAATTCACTCAAATTTAGTGGAATCTTTTCACGTGGATGAGGTCTTGTGGTTTTTCACTAAAAGTATAGTTAAGACGAAAAATTTACTCACTCTACCGATGCGAATATTCTAGCATGCAGCAATATATATATATATATATATATATATATATATATATATATAATGCTAAGAAATTTAAAAAAATAGCTCCGGCCAATGCGGTCGTGCCCCAACTGTGCTTTTGTCGATACAGATCATAACCATAATTTCTATTTAACTACTACTTTTTTATTACTCTAAAAAAAAGTTGTATTAAAAAACTATTTTCTACAATTTTTTTAAAAATTATTTTCTCTATAGCAACTTTACAAAATAGTAAGAAATTCATCTCAAATGAATCCTATATTATTTTTCTCATAATAATTTGCCAACCAACTTTATAAAAAGCTACCACTATTTCAATTAGACCTGAAAAAAAAAAAAGAAAAGATTACATTGAATTTGAGTTAAAGCCATTGATTGCAGCAAAGTAGCATTTTCTTATCTATTTCCCGCGACTTAAATTCTAACCATCCAAGCAGTCTTACTCTCAGTTAGAGTGATCTCCGGAAGGTTTTCATAATTCCGAGCGATTAAATAATAGACGTTACGATGAAGTGTTATTATAATGTAAACACACAATTTAAATATTTGTAATTATGAGATATTTTTGCAGAAGAATTTAAGCACCATCGGTGATGAATTTAACAAACTAACATTAGATAAAATCCAAATATTATATATGTATTATTAGCTCCAGTAGTAGCAGATAAAATTAAAGATAGTCATTTTAGATAATTTGGTCACATAAAATATTTACTTTTTTATGACTCGATAAGAAGAGTAGATGTATTAGATTTGATCTACGTTAAAATAGATAGAGAGAAATTTAAAAGATTTGATTAGAAAGTATTAGAAAAGATCTTTTTATCTTAGATTTAAATGGGAATTTAATTCTTAATAGAACATAATAGAAAAAGAAATTTTCATATAATTAATACCATGTAGTAGAATCAAAATTTGATATTATTATTGTAGTAATATTTGCTTATTTCTTTATTTATTTTTGTTGTGTCCTGGAATAGTTGCTGAGTGGAAAATTATTAGCATCTTAGTTTTATATAAAGATCCAGTACGCATATAGATAAAAATTAAGCGTCTTAGCCCTATGGTGACAGGGGTCAGAAGGATCGTACTTTGACAACGAAGGTCGGAAGGACCGTAGTCGGCAGACAACAGTGGTCAGAAAGACCGTAGTCTGGTGATGGAGGTCGGAAAAATAGCCTGTGGGCAATGGAGGTCGGAAAGACCGTTGTTTGGCGACGGTGGTCGGAAGCACCATAGTCGGCAGACGATGGAGGTCAGAAAGACCATAGTCTGGCAACGGGGGTTGGAAGGACTGTAGTCGATGAGCGACAGAGGTTGGAAGGACGGTAGTCGGTGGGCAACGGAGGTCGGAAAGACCGTAGTCTAGCGACAGAGGTCAAAAAAATCGTAGTCGATGGGTTACGGAGGTCGGAAAGACCGTAGTCTGGCGACGGAGGTCGGAAGGACCATAGTCTAGCGATGGAGGTCGGAAGAACCATAGTCGGTGGTTGATGAAGATCGAAAGGACCATACTCGGTGGCCAGGTGGAATTCTGGTGTCAGTCTGTGGGTGGGCAGAAGTTTGCCATCAGTTGGTGCCGGGCAGAAGTCCAATGTCATTTGGTGGCCTGGCAGAAGCCCAACGGTAGTCTAGAGACAGTCGGTGGTCCGACGGTGGTCGAGGAGTCTGGTGGCAAGAGAACTCTAATTTCTCTCTCTTCCTTACTTTCCTCCCCCATCCCATGAGGAATGAGGGGTCTATTTATAGTTTTTTGGGAGTGGCGTGGCCAGTAAATATTGAGAAGATTAAGGACACATTGAGAGTGTTTTGAATGGACGGTCGATATCGACTCTTTTGATCATGGATTATTTATTGAGTATTTGAGTGTCTTAATGATGTCAGAATTAGACGATCTTGGGGTCGATGGATTTGTCTCGTCGAGCCGCTCGATTTGACTATAAGCATGTCACATTTGGAAACCGTTTGGCCACCCAATTTATGATTTGAACCTTCCAAATGTGTTTTGGGTCTTTGATTTGATCTCATGTGGGCTCAGATTGAGTTGAATTTGGTGTCGTTGGGTTCGTCTTTCGAGACGTTCAGTTTGACTATAAAATTATTGAAATCGCAGTTCGGATGGTCCTATATTTAATTTCGAAAATTTCTAATTTGATTTTATCTCGACCCGATTATGATTAATTTTTGAGGATATATATCAATTCTAATCCGGTTTGCCGCACTGGCGACGTGGGCACAATTTCTAATCAGAAAGACACAATTTCTCACTGCTAAAATATCTATGCAGATCAGATGATGCGGGAAAGATATGTCCGAACCAATCCACACTATGAAGAGTACCATTGTTCTGTTAGTGAAAATAGATCTCATGATAGAGTACAAGATTATCCATCGAGGCTTAGGGTGGTTGGTGGGAGAGCACGATTGGGAACCCCTCATCCCTGGTTCGAATCCACCCCACTACGGCCGCGCCTCTAAGGTGGGGACCAATAAAATGTTGGCCCGGAGGTTTCTGATGTGGGTGCCACCGCTAGGTCGACCGAGGAGATTAGTGGACATCGCCAAACGCCTCACAAGCTGAGATGACAACAGGGCAATACTCCCCGTTCCCAAAAAAAAAAAAAAAAGAGTACAAGATTGGTTTGAATTGGAGAGCCTTCCATGTGCTCTGTCAGGGATAATTTTTCCTCTTTTTTTTTTCTGTCTTTAAACTATTGAAAGATCAGAAACAGTAAAGACCTGCATTGCTTCAGCTTTTCCCTCCCCCATTTCTTTCTACTTGGAAGAAAAAACTTGTTTTTGACTTCAGTAAGATCAGGCAAGTTCATCTTGGCCTGTTAATTGAAAATTTTCGCTATCAACTGATAATTTTGAATTCAAATTTTATATATCTGATGTGTTTATAAATTTATTTTAATTGATCTAAATATCCCTAAAAAAATATCAATAAAATCATAATATGATTGACATATTCTCCTTTAGAATAGGAGGATGTAACTAAGATATAAGGTTAGGCATGAATCTGATATTAACTGACACTTCTATAAGTTACTATATGAGCTATCAAATGTGAGTGGGCTGCCCATGCTATCAAATGTTTGAAATCATTAGATTGATTGTGTGACTTTAGTTAGGGTTCATTTCAGACAACTATAGTTTTTATATAAGTATTTATAAAATTATTAGATTTTTTTTTTGAAAGCTACTACTGATATTATAATTTTGCTTTTTTTGAAGAAGTTGGATAATATTTTTGTATAGTTTTCACTCTAGCCAATATGGTTATAAAAAGCCACATTTTATCACAGAAAATAATAAAAGACAGCAAAATAATAGCCAAATAATAGTATCATAGCATTCTAAAAATTAAGCAAAACGGGTAAAAGGGTTGTCCCAAACATACCCTTAGAGGTCGAAGTTCTTTTGTAAAATAGCAAAGCAAATTATTTCTCAAAAAAATCAGTCCTTAAGTTGGAAATCAAAGAGTTACCTAAGTACTTGAATAATTATTTAAATATTTTTATAACAAGTATTTGTTGTCTTAGTGTATAATTTCATTTATATGACTCAAATATAATTATTTATGTAGTATTAAACTTTAATCTAATCCTATATATATTATTTATACATTAGGGGTAAGGGGCCTGAAATGATCTATTGTTATTGCCTTTGGATACATAAATATGGAAATTATAAGGAAAATAAATCATTCTTTTATCTCTCTAAATCCCTTCCCATTTTTTATGTGGGATGAGGTCATTTAAGGGCCTACTTCTCTCATGCTTGGGACACCTCTATCATGCTTAGTGCTTACAAAGAGCATATAGAAAGTTGAAGCATGCAAGTTGCCAATTGGAAGATACCCTAAATCTATTTAAATAGAGAGAATATATAAAAAGAAATCAAAAATTAAAAAAAATTCAAAAAATACATAATAATTTTATATAGATCTATCAAATATATGATTATATTTTATCATCAACACTGTAAATTTAATTATATTTAATTGTAGATAATTAAATTTTAATTTTAAAGTTATAAATGCAAACCTAATAAAAAAAGGTACATAAAATTTAATAAAATTTTTCACGAAATTGACTATTCGATCTTGTTGTAAGAAATAATTTAGGCCTTATAAATTTTTGAAAAATTATAAGAAAACAAAAAAAAAAATAATAGTGAAACGAATTTATGATTGCTATCAAAAAGACAGTGACGTAAAACCTTCCCAAATAGAATCTGTGCGGACGCCGAACACTATGCGTAGACCAACCAGAATGCCCCACGTCACTTCCTGCTCAGTATCCGGCTCGGTACTGCGGCTCGGTACCGCTTGCATTCTGATTGGTCTCAGGACGGTGAACTGCATTCGGTGTCCGCACAGACTAATTTCTCCCCAAATAGACCCTTTATCTCAAGTTTGAATTTAATTTAAATATTAAGCATTGTAAACTATTCTAAAACACATACACTTTAAAAAGTTTAATAGCTAAAGTTGATAGCTTAAGCTACTTGGCCTGATTGTGATTTAACCATAAATTTCACAAAATTGGCTATTTATTCGTTCCACTTGATCAATTTTCATTTAAACCCAACAAAGTTTAGTAATTCTTTTACTATTTGCTTTACAAAGGCTCTTAGCCAAACTTTTGATCATTTGATGTGAAAAAGGAGTTCAAATGCTTATCCATTATCCTAGAAGTGGTTGGATCCTCCAATACTTATTGAAGTAGACATGACTGAATAGTCATATGCAGAATAAGTTAGACATTGCAATTTTTTTTTTAATGAAAATAAAAACACATATGAGCGTAGGTGCGCATGCGCGCATCCATATATATAACCTTATGATATTATTAGTCTATCTTGTGTACTAGTGCAAGCTTGATCAGCTCATATTTATGGTATTGCTAAGAATTGATGTGCTTAGTTGGAGAAATTATTACGTGCGGAGTCTGGACATAGAGTTACGTTCGAACTCTAATAAAAATGTGTCATATAGCCTTGTACACAGTGTGTACAAATTTGTGTACACTACGTACAACTGTACATACTGTGTACAAATTATACGATTGTATGTACAGTGTGTACAAACTTATATATGATGTGTACATAATTTATATATAGTGTGTATAAACTTTTACACACTATAAACAAGATCATATATAATGTTTTTATTAGAGTCCGAACGTAACTCTATTTCCTGGCTCCGCACGTAATAGTTTCTCGCTTAGTTGAGACTATACTTTTCGTCTTTATCTTTTTTATGTAAGGAGCCGTTCTGTATATATATATTTTTTTACTTCAAAGGAATTGCATTCTATATCTTTGTTTATTGAAATTTTCACTATATGCATGTTGATAAACCAACGTATGCGATTATTTGCTTATCAGGAAAAAAAAAAAGGTAATATTGATATTTTTTAAGCTATGTCTGAGGGGCATATTTCTATGGGTAATCTTGAGGTGGATTCTTTCTTGAAGATTTAGAGTAGATATTAAGTAGTTTATCATTGAAGATTTTTAATCCGGGGAGATGAAAGTTAATGAGACAAAAATTTCATTTAGGAGAACTTTTTTTATTGTTTTCTCAAGAAATTTTATAATAAAAAATTTTTTTAAAATAAAAAATAATAATAATAAAATTTAAAAAATAGTTGTAAAAAATTATTCCGAACAAAGTCTTATATTTCATATATTTCTTTGGCAAGTCATTCTTATATGTTTTTTTTTTTCATGTTTTATATGACTCGTATTCCTATGTACAAGCTAGTCTATAAATAGTCATGATATAGAGGGAGTAGTTCTAGTGGATCTTCTTTGACGGGGCGAACCGTCGCCAGAAGTTTCTTAGTTCGCCGCCGCCACTATCGGATGAGAGGAGATCGGGTCTCCTTCATACCTTCATGTGTATAAAAAAAAGATTAGAGAGAGTCACCTTCGATGATTTGATCACTTAAAACATAGAGGGCCTTAGGAGTCTGTTAGGAGAGTAGTGTAGATCCAAAAAGATTTGATTAGAAAATATTAGAAGTTTTATTTCTTATACTATTTAAATGATAGTTTCATTGTTAATATATCATAATAGAGAAAAATGACTCATATAGCCGGCCCCATGTAATAAGATAACAAAGGCTTGATGTTATAATGTTGTAAAAAAAAATACTTTCAATTATATTTAAATCTATATTAATAAAAGTTATATAAAGCTATCGTGATATAAATAATTTTTCAGATTTTCTCACACATAAATTATTATGTACTTTATGCCAAACCACAAATAATTTATAGGATAAGTCGTAGACCACCCATAGGAACACACGTACATTTTTTTTTGGACAGTTAGGGGATTCGAGCCCGGGTGAGATGGGAGGAATGTGTTCCGTCAACCACTCGGCCGCAGACCCGATCTCAACGCGTACAATTTCCTGACTATATCTTTTTAGCAGAGAGAGTGATGCGATTTTGTAATCTATAAATTTTTAATTAAATTTTATTACTTATTAATTTTTAATCTCTTCAAATTAGAATTAACATAGATGATAAAATCCCTCAAATATTCTATTCACTTTATTTTATTAGTTTTATATAATTAAAAAAATTGAGAATAAATTCAGAAAAATAAAAAATTAAATGTTTGCCCTTTAAATATTACTATATTCCTTATTTAAATTTGTATGAAAATATTAAATTTATTTTATAAATAAAACATTTAAATTAAAAAAGTATCCTTTTTATTTAAAAATATTTTATTAAACCACCAAATCAAATAATAATAATATGGCACTAACTTTCTATTTTATATTTTTAACAAAACCGTTTCCCCATTTCTTTTATATATATATTACAAATGGAAAGATTTTCCATCCTCATCCCGCCACCGGATTTTAGTTCCCCGTAGCCTATCCTGTGCCCATTCCTCATTCCTAAACAGCAAAACGGATCGCTCATGCGCCACAGGATCTGCCACACGAGCTTCACCACTATAAATCTCCCCACTCGCCTGCTGAGCCAACAACGATCGAAGCCCTCCGCCTCTGAATTCACCGACGAGATGCTGTCGACTGGAGCGATCTACGGCCATACGATCGTTCAGAAGGATAATATCAAGGAGAAGATTCGAAGGAGGGAAGGCGACTTCGGCCAGAAGACGAAGGAGAACTCGAAGGCTAAGATTCATCCAACCGGATCTTCTTTGACGGAGCGAACCGTCGCCGGAAGCTTCTCAGTTCGCCGCCGCCGCCGTCGGATGAGAGGAGATCGGGTCTCCTTCGTTCCTTCGTGTGTATATAAATGGTTTTGCGTGTTTTCTTTGTTTTAGCTTGGTTTTGTACCTTGTGGGCATTTCTTCGAATACCTTTTGGTCATTTCTGTAGATCGACGATGGATCAAAAGCTGTATGTTTTCCAATTTAACTAATCGAGAAGAAAGCTGTGTGTGATGTCGGATACAGCCTGGTGGGATTTTTGTGCCTTTTTGGTTAAAATATTTTGTCTCGAGCGTTTGGAACTGCTTTTTTACTGCTTCGTAAAGCAGTTTTCTAATAAATTTTTTTTTATTAAAAAACTGTTTTAAGAAATAGTGAGAAATCTGTTTCAAACGAAGCCTTAGTTTTTACTTCTGGCAGAAGAAGTTGTAGAACTGTCTTTGCTCAAACGCCAGATTTTGGTGGAAATACCAAATAGGGAAAATATTAGGTCAGGATAGGATTTTTTTTTCTATTATGTTGAAATTGTAAGAAGTCATCTAAGTTCGTTTTTTAGATAATATAAAAATAATAAAAGTGTTTATAGCAATTTTATGATGAATAATACATTAATAAGGCTGTTATATGTATTCACTCAAATAATTGTTATAGAGAGTGATAAAAATTTTAGGAAGCTATTTTGTTAAGAAGTAAGTGAAAAAATTACAAAGTGTATGATTTGAATTTTTGGCAGTAAAGAAATAACATCTTTTTAGGAAATTTATTATAAAATTTATTAAATATAATAAAATGTTAAGTGAAATTATTTTTTGAGATATTATATGTGAGATATTTTTCCTTAGTAATAAAAGTCATAAAAGAAATTCTTGTATCATTAGTTTTGTTATTAATATTTTAACATCATCTTCTACTTAGATATTACAATATATATATATGGTTAAGAAAATAATTTCTGATATATCATCAAAGAATTATATTCATCGGGCACGAATCTTGAGGCAAAATCAAGTTGTAAACTTTCAAAATTAAAATTGGGACCATCCGAACTTTGATTTCAGCAAACTTATAATCGAACTGAATGTCTCGAAAATACGAACCCAACGACACCAAATTCAACTCAAACCGAGCATAAATGGGACCAAATCGAAAACCTGAAGCGCATTTGAAACATTCAAACCATAAATTGGATGGCCAAATGGTTTGCAAACATGACATGCTTATGTCATGTTTAGTAAACGGTTCATGATCGAGGGGCTCAATGAGACGAATCCAACGAGCTCAAGATCGCCAAATTCTGATATCATTAAGACATTCAAATGTCTAGTAAACGATCCATGATCGAGGGAATCAACATCGGCTGTCCATTCAAACCACTCCAAAATTACCCTTGATCTCCCTCCTATTTACTGGCTATGCCACTCTCAGAAAATTATAAATAGACCCATCATTCCTCATGGAAGGAGGAGGAGGAAGGGGCCCAAGCAAAGTAGAGAAGGAAGAGAGCTCTCTTGCCACCAAACTCCTCCTCGACCACCGTCGAACTTCCACCCGGCCGCCAACTGACGCCGGACTTCTGTCCTGCCACCGATTGATGTCAGACTTTTGTGTGGCCATCAATTGACGTCGGATTTACACTTGGCTACCAATTGACTCCAGCTTTCTTTTCAGCCACCAACTGAAGCTGGACTTCTGTCCATCACTAAACTTCTGCCCCGTCGCCAGACTTTCGTTGGATTTCTATACGACGCCAGACTTTCGTCCATAATACTTCTGCCTGCCACCAGACTTTCATCAGATTTTTGCTAGACGCTAGACTTTTGTCCATCATTTGACTTCTGCCTATCGTCGGACTTTCGTAGGACTTCTATCCGATGTTGGACTTCCGTCCATCATCGGACTTTTGCCTGACGTCTGACTTCTGTCCGTCGCCATACTTCAAACCTCCGTCGTCAGCCGACTATGATCCTTCCGACCTTCGTCGCCAGACAACGGTCCTTCTGACCACTATCGCCTGCCGACTACGTTCCTTTTGACCTTAGTCGTTATACAACGATCTTTCTTACCACTATCGCCCGCCGACTACGATCCCTTCGACCACCGTCACCAGACTATAATTTTTCTGACCTCCGTCGCCCGCCGACTATGGTCCTGCCGATAAAAGAAACATGTCGATAGTGCTTCTTTCAATTCCCATCACGTAATGTACTCTATATGATGTATATTTATTACATCAAGCCAAGGAAGAGCCTCATTTGTAATCGACTGTAAATACTAGTGGATTCATTTAAACTAGGCTAGGCCCCGTGGTTTTATCCCTTTTCAGAGTTTTTCACATAAAAATCTTGGTGTCTCTTATGAATGTTACACCCTATCTCTTATCTAATTGTGTGCTGGATCTTCGTACATAGAAATATCGTTAAACTTTATATTTCTCTACCACCATGAATATTCTAGGATGCAATAATTTCTAAGAAAATTAAGACTAACATATAACAACAACAACATCAAGCCTTTTATTATATGAATCTTTTTTCTCAATTGTGTCATATTAAAATTAAATTCTCATTTAAATTTTAAAAAAGTCATTTCTAATGTTTTCTAACTAAGTCTTTTTAGATTTATCTCTACATTTCTTAACATAGGTCGAATATAATGTTGATATTATCTATATTATGACCCATTCTAGAGATTTTGATGATAACAAACATATGCTTGGATGTTCTAATTTGTGTGTTAAGTATTTCAGGTGTAATAATTTGATGGATATGCATGATAATTTCAATTTGAGTTCAAAGAATTTAAAATGGATCAAGATGGAAAGCTTGAAGATTTTTTTGTAGGAGTGTGTTAGTGGTTCATTAGTATTTACTTGCATGGTTTAATTTGCTCACATTTAAACATCTATTAAAATTATTTCTAAATTATTAATTAAGGATAACATGCATGATTTAAAAAAAATCTATACGATTTCTTAATTAAATTTTATATGCATCATTGATTACATAGAATTTTTCAAAAAATGCATAGATACTTAATTAAGGTAAATGAATAAGTTTTTGCGGTAAAATTTTATTACATATTCTTTTTAAATTAACTTATTTCATATCAATTTACTGATGTATGATTAATTTAATCTAAATTATATCATATTATTATATGAATATTTTAATATATCATTAAATATATAAACATATGCATAAGTTATTAGTTTGCTGAATATGATATTATTTTAATCTACACGTGGCCTGATTTTTATTCCGTTAGATTTTATAGATTCTGTACATATAAATTGATAGGTTATATAACCCGTTTGGAGCTATATTGTATTTATTATGATTTTCTAAATATTATCCAATTTTAATACTATTTGCTGGGTAACCGTTTTTGTCTTGTTTTGAATGTATATGAAGACTTTTTGACTTATCTATGTGACTAGCCATTTTATAGCCGTTTGAAATTTATATTTCTTTAATATAAATAAGTTCTTTGTCAAATATAATATTTTTTAGATGATAAATTAATATTAGATTAATAGTTTTATAGAAACTTGGCTTTACTTTCCCTTTCTCTTTAAATACCACTCATCCTCTTCATATGAGAAAAATTCAAGAGAAACTCCAACACTTTTCTTCATTCATTTCTTCTTGCTTATATGCTAAATCTTGAGAGGAGAAACTTTGATCTTCATTCTAAGAGCTCTTTTCATTTGCGAGATCAAATTCTTGATTGGAAAGTTTCAACGCACTAAATCCAGTAACGTCTCTTGAAGTTCTTGAGCTTATTTTCTTCTTCTAAATATTCACTTATTGATTTATTAGTTTTCATCATATATACTCTCTTGAAAATATTTATCATTTGATGAAATACTAGTTGGGAATTTTACTTTAAGTTTTATATGTGAAATCTTTTAAATCCATAAAAGACAATAAAGTAAGTATTTTAATTTTCTTTTATGTGGCATAGATTTGCATTTCAAATCTAATTTTCTTAAAAGTATTATATTTAAAGATTTATAATTTAAATCAGTAAGAAAAATATTTTTATTTAATATATTATTCATATTTTTATCAAAATATAAATTTATCTAAAGTGAGCAAATTTTATATTCATTTGCAAGTAGTGAGGTGATTAAAATTAATTTGTAAGATCACCTCAAATATTTTGATCATTTTATTGCAAGATATTTTAAGCTTATATTATTTACATCAAATTATATTTTTCTTTTTCTTGATCTAAGCCATTTGGCTTAGTGAAGCTTAACTTGTAATTATATTGGGTTGTACTCGCCCGTATAGGAGAGTACTTAGATTGTAAAGAACTTTTTTGGTTTAAAGAAGTGAGGTTTGCAAGGCAAACCTGGATTAGTGGATTCTAGCCAAGAGTTAGCTAACGTGGACGTAGGTCGGATTGAAATTCGGGCTGAACCACGTAAAAATCTTGTGCCTCTTATTTTCATTTCTTGCATCAATTTTTATTTAACATTTTCATTAAAATTTATGTGTTTATTTATTCATTACAAAATAGCTTTAAAATTATTTTAATTACATTCTTTTATTAAAAATTTTAAGAATCCCAATTCACCCCCCTCTTGGGGTGCCATTGTTATCCAACAATTGGTATCAGAGCCTTGGCTCTTTTTATTTTGGCTTAACATCTTAGAGTAGATCCACTTATAAACTATGACACAAGGTTTTCCTAAGGGTTCACTTTCCGAAGGATAATCTACTCATTGACCACCATTGCTAGATAATATTCCTTTTGATTATTGGAAAAATAGAATTAGTATATTCTTAAGAAGACATGACTCTCATATGTGGCACATGCTTACACACCAATATCATACACCCACTAAAGAAATTAATAGAATTAAAATTAAAAAACCTTTTGATGAATGGACTGCATTAGAGAGGGAATTAGATGAGTTAAATGCTAGGGCTTGTAATACTTTGCATTGTGCACTTCTTCCAGATGATTATATGAAAATATTCATGTTAAATTCTGCAAAATTTTTTTGGGATAAATTAATTATAACTTATGAAGGTACAAGTGAGGTTAGAGATGCACACATAAATAGACTTGTTCATGAATATGAATTATTTCGCATGTCTACTTCTGAATCTATTTCTGATATGTATATAAAATTTATGAAAATAATTAATACATTACATTCTCTTAGAAGAATATATGAGAATCAAGACTTAGTCTATAAGATTCTAAGATACCTTCCCAAAGAATGGGATTCTAAAGTAACTGTAATTAGTAAGGCTAAAGATTATCTATATATCCACTTGATCAACTTTTGGGTTCTTTGATAGTACATGAACAGATTATAGCTCAAAGGGATAAGTTGGATAGCTCTTCTAAGAAAGAGAAGGAGAAAGGTAAAATCATTGCATTACATGTTGATGATAATGATGAACCTAGTTCATCAAGCTCTAATGAAGATAGTGATGAGGTGGCCATGCTTTCAAGAAGACTTGGAAGCCTACTAAGGAAGAAAAACCAAAGGTACAAGAAATCCAAAAATTATAAATTTCAAACTAAAAAAATTCCTGCAGGAGAAAGAATTATTTGCTACCATTGCAAGAAGCATGGACATATAAGAGGAGATTGTCCAGATCTTATTGATTCAAAGAAAAAAGAGATGGATATAGAGAGAAAGAGTGACAAGAAAGAAAAGAAGCATTTCAAAAAGAAGAAGAAGGCTCTATGGGCTAACCCAGATTCAGATGAATCAAGTTCATCAGATGAAGTGGTGAACATTTATCTTATGGCAGGAGAAGAATCTGATTGTGATTCTCAAGAGGTATGTAATGATATATCTTATGAAGAGTTAGATGATGCATTTAATGAATTAGTTATTGAATATAAAAATTAAGAAGAAAATATAATATTTTAGAAAAAGAGCATAAAAATTTAGATATTCTTTTTAATAATTTAAAAAATGAATGTAATGATTTGAAAAATAAAAATAGTTCTTTATTAGATCGTTCTTTACTTGTTTGTAAATTTGAAAGAGAAAATATTCTTTTAAAAGCAAAATTAGATTTATACATGAAATCACAAGTTCATTATAAAGTTTCATCTAATACTATATCAAATAAAAATTCTACTTATATGTCACATCATACTAAGCCATATACAAATACTAATATTTGGCATAATTATTATGGTAGAAAAGGATACATCTCATTTGATTGCTATGCTCATAAATCACAAAATACTAAACAATCATCTTTTGTATGGGTTCCAAAAAATACAAGTGCTTCTTATACCATACATAATAGATATGATACTACTCATTTAGAATGTGGACCTAAAAATATTTGAGTTCCAAAAGTTAACATTTGATTTTTTTTGTAGGAATGCCTCCAAAGTAAAATCAATGAAGGCATGTGGTACTTGGACAGTGGATGTTCAAGACATATAACGGGCGATAAAGCAAAATTCTCTACATTAGAACCAAGTGATGAAGGGTATGTCACATATGGAGATAATGCAAAGGGAAAGATCATTGGTATTGGATCCATATGTAAGAACTCTATTACTTTAGAAAAAGTCTTATTTATTTCTGGTTTAAAATATAACTTAATATCAATTAGTCAATTATGTGATAAAGGTTTAAATATTTCTTTTTATGCTTCACATTATATTACTAGAAATAATGAAGCTATTTTACTTATTAGAAATAGACATAAAAATATTTTTTTAATTGATTTAGAGAATACAAATGATATTAATTTAAATTTACTTTGCATGAAATCTACAAATGATGATGCTTGGTTATGACATAGAAGGCTATGTCATACTAATATCCACACTTTAAATAAAATTTCTAAACTTGATTTAGTAGTTGATTTATCAAAAATTAATTTTTATTTTGATTCTATATGTGATGCATGCATTCATGGTAAACATATGAAAAGTTCATTCAAGAGTAAAAATATAGTTTCTACAAGTAGACCTTTGGAATTATTACATATGGACTTATTTGGGCCAATTAATACAACCAGTTTAGGTGGTAAAAATTATGGATTTGTTATAGTAGATGATTATTCAAGATATACTTGGATATTATTCTTAGCTAATAAAAATAATGCATTTGATAATTTTAGAAATTTTGTTAAGTATATTCAAAGAGAACAAGGTTATTTGATTCATAGAATTCAAACATATCATGGTGGAGAATTTGAAAATAAATCATTTAAAAATTATTGTGATGAAAATGGAATTAGATATAACTTTTCAGCTCCTAGAACTCCTCAACAAAATGGTATAGTTGAAAGAAAGAATCGTACTTTGGTTGAATTAGCAAGATCAATGTCAGATGAATATAAACTTCCAAAGTATTTTTGGGCAGAAGCAATAAACACAGCATGTTATGTTACTAATAGAGTTTATTTAAGACCTATTCTTAAAAAGACCCCTTATGAAATATTTTTTGGAAAGAAACCTAAGATTAGTCATTTATATATTTTTGGTTGTCAATGTTTTATTTTAAATAATGACAAGGATCCTTTAGGTAAATTTGATAGTAAATCTGATGATGGTATATTCTTAGGATATTCAATTTTTTGAAAAATCTTTTAGAGTTTTTAATAAGAGAAAATTAATTATTGAAGAATCCGTTGATATAATTTTTGATGAAAATCCTATAGATTTAATAAGAAATGATTTGAATGATGATGATATTGAGAATATAAAGAAAATAAATTTGGAGAAAAAGGAGGATGATTCATTGCCTAAAGAATGGATATATAATAGAAATCATCCAAAAGAATTAATAATTGGTGATCCTTCTCATGGTATTAAGACTAGGAGAAACCTTAGAGATGAGGTAAAGCATTCTATATTTCTATCAAAAATTGAACCTAAAAATATAGATGAAGCTTTACAAGATAATTTTTGGATAATTACTATGAAAGAGGAACTTAACAAATTTATAAGAAATAATGTTTGGGAGTTAGTCCCAAGACCTCATGATCAAAATATAATTGGAACTAAATGGGTATATAAAAATAAGCTAGATGACTCAGGAAGTATTATTAGAAATAAAGCTAGATTAGTTGCACAAGGGTACACACAAATAGAAGGAATATATTTTGAAGAATCTTTTGCACCCGTAGTAAGACTAGAGGCCATTAGATTACTCCTTGTATTTGCTTGTTTTAAAGACTTTAAACTTTTTTAAATGGATGTCAAAAGTACATTTTTGAATGGGTATATTGATCAAGATGTTTTTGTAGAACAACCATCAGATTTTGAAAGTATTAATTCTCCTAATCATGTGTATAAATTAAAAAAAGCTTTATATGGTTTAAAATAGGCTCCACGTGCTTGGTATGATAGGTTAAGTAACTTTTTAATTGAACATAATTTTAGAAAAGGTAAGGTAGATACAACTCTTTTTATCAAATCTATTGAAGATGATTTAATTATTATACAAATTTATGCTGATGATATATTATTTGGAAGTACAAATGAGAGTTTATACCATGAGTTTTCCTCATTAATGTCAAAAGAATTTGAAATGAGTATGATGGGAGAACTCACCTTTTTCTTAGGACTTCAAGTAAAACAACTAGAGTCCGGCACATTCATATGTTAAACTAAGTACATAAATGAATTATTAGAAAAATTTGATATGAAGAGATTTAAATTGAGTAAAACTCCTATAAGCCCATCAACTAGATTTGATTTAGATGAATCAGGAAAACCAATAGATCAAAAGCTATATAGGAGTATGATATGTTCACTTTTATATCTTTTTGGTAGTAGGCCTGATATTATGTTTGCTATATGTTTGTGTGCAAGATTTCAAGCTAATCCTAAAGAATCACACTTAATAACAATTAAGCGAATATTTTGCTATTTGATAGGAACTCCTAAGTTAGGCTTATGGTACCCTAAAAACTTATTATCATGCAATTTAGTTGTATATTCTGATGTAGATTATGCTGGTTGTAAGGTTGATAAAAAAAGGACATCTGGAACATGTCAATTTTTAGGATTATCACTCATTTCTTGGTCTTCTAGAAAATAAAATTCTATTTCTTTATCCACTGCTGAAGCAGAGTACATAGCTGTAGGTAGTTGTGTTGCTCAAGTTTTATGGCTAAAGCAACAATTAGAAGATTTTGGAATTAAGCTTAAAAATATTCCTATTAAATGTGATAACATAAGTGCAATTAGTTTAACAAAAAATCCTATACAACATTCACGAACTAAACACATAGAGATTAGACATCATTTTATTAGAGATCATGTTAGTAAAGGTGATATGGATATAGATTTTATAAACACAGATTCTCAAATAGCTGATATTTTTACAAAATCTTTAGCTGAAGGGAGATTTTATATATTAAGACGTATGCTTGAAATGTTAGACCCTAACATTTAAATCTCTTATTATTTTATTCTTTTTGATGTTATCAAAGGGGGAGAAGCATTATATATGTTGGTCATAATTCTTTTTACATGCATATATTTAGGGGAAGAATTATTTTTTTTAATAAATTAGCATTCAAAAATATTTTTCAATTATCTTTCTAATGCTTAAAAGTTATGATAAAAGATTAATTTGCACCTTTATTATAACTATACCCAACATAAGTTTGTCATCATCAAAAAGAGGGAGATTGTTGATATTATCTATATCATGACCCATTCTAGAGATTTTGATGATAACAAACATATGCTTGGATGTTCTAATTTGTGTGTTAAGTATTTCAGGTGTAATAATTTGATGGATATGCATGATAATTTCAATTTGAGTTCAAAGAATTCAAGATGGACCAAGATGGAAAGCTTGAAGATTTTTTTGTAGGAGTGTGTTAGTGGTTCATTAGTATTTACTTGCATGGTTTAATTTGCTCACATTTAAACATCTATTAAAATTATTTTCAAATTATTAATTAAGGATAATAAGCATGATTTAAAAAAAAATCTATAAGATTTTTTAATTAAATTTTATATGCATCATTGATTACATAAAATTTATCAAAAAAATGCAAAGATACTTAATTAAGGTAAATGAATAAGTTTTTACGATAAAATTCTATTATATATTCTTTTTAAATTAATTTTTTTCATACTAATTTACTGATGTATGATTAATTTAATCAAAATTATATTATATTATTATATGAATATTTTAATATATCATTAAATATATAAAAATATACATGAGTTATTAATTTGCTGAATATGATATTATTTTAATCGACACATGGTCTGATTTTTATTCCGTTAGATTTTTTAGATTCTGTAAATATAAATTGATAGGTTATATGACCCGTTTGTAGCTATATTTAATTTATTATGATTTTCTAAATATTAGCCGATTTTAATACTATTTGCTGGGTAGCTGTTTTTGTCATGTTTTGGGTGTATATGAAGACTTTTTGACTTATTCATGTGACTAGCCATTTTATAGCCATTTGGAACTTATATTTCTTTAATATAAATAAATTCTTTGTCAAATATAAAATTTTTTAGATGATAAATTAATATTAGATTAATAGTTTTCTTGAAACTTGGCTTTACTTTCTCTTTCTCTTTAAATACCACTCATCCTCTTCATATGAGAAAAATTCAAGAGAAACTCCAGCACTTTTCTTCATTCCTTTCTTCTTATTTATATGCTAAATCTTGAGAGGAGAAACTTTGATATTCATTCTAAGAGCTCTTTTCGTTTGCAAGATCAAATTTTTAGTTGGAAAGTTTCAACGCACTAAATCCAATAACATCTCTTGAAGTTCTTGAGTTTGTTTTCTTCTTTTAAATATTCACTTATTGATCTATTAGTTTTATCATATATACTCTCTTGAAAATATTTATCATTTGATGAAATACTAGTTGGGAATGTTACTTTCAGTTTTATATGTAAAATCTTTTAAATCCATAAAAGACAACAAAGCAAGTATTTTAATTTTCTTTTATGTGGCATAGATTTGTATTTCAAATTTAATTTTCTTAAAAATATTATATTTAAAGAGTTATAGTTTAAATCAGTAAGAAAAATATTTTTATTTAATATATTATTCATATTTTTATCAAAATATAAATCTATCTAAAGTGAGCAAATTTTATATTCCATTTGCAAGTAGTAAGGTGATTAAGATTAATTTGTAAGATCACCTCAAATATTTTGGTCATTTTATTGCAAGATATTTTGAGCTTATATTATTTAGATCAAATTGTATTTTTCTTTTTCTTGATCTAAGCCATTTGGCTTAGCGAAGCTTAACTTGTAATTAGATTGGGTTGTACTCGCCCATGTAGGAGAGTACTTAGGTTGTAAAGAACTTCTTTGGTTTAAAGAAGTGAGGTTTACAAGGCAAACCTGGATTAGTGGATTCTAGCCCAAGAGTTGGCTAGCATGGACATAGGTCAGATTGAAATCCGGGCCGAACTACATAAAAATCTTGTGCCTCTTATTTTCATTTCTTGCATCAATTTTTATTTAATATTTTCATAAAAATTTATTTGTTTATTTATTCAATGCAAAATAGCTTTAAAATTATTTTAATTGCCTTTTCTTATTAAAAATTTTAAGAACCCCAATTCACCCCCCCTCTTGGGGTGCCATAGTTATCCAACATATAATACATTTACTTTCCTAATTAGGTCATCAAAAGCCCGAGGAGTTATGTGACGAAAGCATCTAAGAAGACTCTCTTTAATCTTATGTGCCACTGGAGCTACTCAAACCTTTTCAAGTATATAATGAATTCACATTCTGTCTCCAAGTATAAAGTCACTCATCCATTTGAGCATTCTTATCTCTATAACACTTAACTTAATATTATAATTCACTTTTAATAGTCAACATTCAGTGCCATAAAGCATTAAAGGCCTCACCAACTTCTTACAAAATTTCCCCTTATGTTTGAGGGGTAATTTTCTATCACACAATAAGTATGATGCATTCCTCCACTTTAACCTTCCAACTTGAATTCTAATAATAATATTCCCATCACTTTGAATAATAGGCCCAAGATATCTAAATATACGTTTTTATTTAATTATATTCTAGAGAAGCAATCTCCTAAGAATACTTTTGATTAAAATAGTACACATATTTTTATGATTTGAATGTTTGAAGAAGAATATCCTATTAGATTTTCAGTTAAAATTTGTCAATTTGAAACATTTTCTTATAAGCCAAAGAAATAAGGATAGAGAATATAAGATTCGAAGAAGTTTAAAAGCACTCCAAACTATTCTATGTTAGACTTTAAGTCTTTGAAATCTTAAATATAGTGTTTAAACTATTTATTTTATTAGATATTTAAGGCTTATATTTCATTAACACAAGATTAAAAAAAATGCCAAAGAAGAGAGAGCTTATGATATAGCAAAGGTGAAGCTATTAGCTTTAGAATTTAAAATTAAGGTGAGAACTACCATCAAGATAATAGCTAGAACCCAAGTCTAACAAAATACAAGAGAATTGTTACTTTTTACTTTGCAAAGAGTTTAAGCAAACATGACTCCACTGAACTTACAATCATGCCTATAAAGGATGGTTAACTAAACAACTTAATCATTTTAAAATCATGATGTCCAAGTCAATACACAATACATGATATGCTAGGCTATTATGTCTTACAACTTAGGCTTTGTACAGGACAACTTTTTTTACAACTTTATAAAGTAATTTTTTAGTACAAAAATTTCTTGAATTATAAATATTTGTATTAGAAAGCTACTTTAGAAAGTAGTAAGAAAGTTGTCCCAAATGAAGCCTTAGTCGCTAAAACCAAGCATATTAATTATGATAGTTATACAAATACTTATAACTTGTATAAAATATTATGTTCAATTGTTAAAAGTTTTTTATTAGTTTTGGGTTTCTAAGTTTTTTTTCTAATTAGTTTATTATTTTTATTTGTCTTTGTATATAAAAATAGTTTCTAGAAAATCTATCATCAACTAAATCCATGCCTATTTTACAACCATCTAAAGAGAACATTGTTCATTGCATTTATTTAAAGAGATTAAACAATGATAAATGCATATCAAGATATTAGAAAAGAAGATAACATAAAAATAAATGCCAAAAATAACAATTCAAAGTTGGTGTTCTATCTAGTGCCTAATGTGTATTAAGTTGTGGGAGTGTCATCCTATAATTTATTTGTTATTTTATTTTTAATTTTAATTTTATGCAATTTAATTCATGGGTGATTTCAATTTAAGATTTTAATATTTTTTAAGGATTATGTTTGAATTTTAGGGCTTATGATTTCATTTATATTTCAGGATTTCGAATAATGCCTTACATGTTTAATATTCATGTAAACTAATATAAATTTTAGGGCTTATGATTTATTTATATTTTAGGATTTTCATTGTTTTAAATTTTTTTCTTTTAAGATTTTTGAAAGAAGAATTTATTTTAAGTTTGGGGACATTTCAAATTATTTATTATATTATTCTCTTTAATTTTATCAATTTGTAGAAAATATTTGGCATTTTTTTATTTTCATTGAAAATTTAATGAATTTCTTAATTTCTAGGGTATTAAATTTCCTTACTATTTAATACATAATTTATTTATTTTTGTTGTATGACCAATTTGTGTCCAAAATTATGAAATAATTACTTGAAGTTGTGGACAACCTTAAGAACAACTCATAATAGTTTTGAATTATTCTAAAATGTTTTATTTTTTTAATATTTAATGATAAAAAGTCAATTTATTATTAAAATGGCTCTAAACATTATGAATTTTTTTAAAATTTAAAGTCAATTGAGTGTTTTTATAATTTATTATAATTAATTTAATTTAATTATATATTTTATTAAAAGCATTCTTAAAGTGATTTTATCAAATTTTAAAACTATGAGGAATTGACTTTCTCTATTTTCAAAGATCATCAAGACTCCAAAAAAAATTATTTATAATTTTTATAAGTTCATTTAAATTTTTAGTAATTTTCATAAAAAAATGGACCAATTAAGAAGATTTATAAACATATTGATTGAGATTTAGATTTTTAACATCTAAACATTCTCAAAATTTTATGAAAATCGGTCTAAAGAACTATACAAAATTTGCTTGGAATATTTCTCACACACAGTGCAGAACTATAGCATATTAGAACATTTATGATGACATAGAGACAATTAAAATATCTTATGTTTGCATGAAGATCTTGTACTAAGACAACTAAGAGAGAAAAATCTATGAGACAACAAAATTTTTATACTTAAAACTTGAAAATATGATAATATAAGAGACATCAAACTTCTTAAGACTGACTTTCTCGTATGGTCAGTTTTAATTTAGGAAAATCCTACGATCATTTAATGGTCTATTTTCATCCAACCTAGTCTAATATTGAGATTAGAATTCCCAGCTAATCTAAGCTAAGTATCATATGAGATGATAAAATTTTTTGAGGAGTCATAAAAAAAAATGCTTAAAAATTTTAAGAGTAGGTTAGACATCCTCTAGCTTTGGATTTGAAAGGATTGTTTAAACCTCATTATAAGTGGAGAATTTCACTCCTTATCAAAGTGATGTCTCTTTTGTTGTCAATAAAGTCATTACATGGGTGGTATTAAATTGGTTAACTCTGGCATGGAATTGATTTTATAATAGGAGAAGTCTACCATATTATGATTGTGCTCTTTATTGCCCAATCTTCTATAAGAGTTGAAGAATTTGAGTATGAAGCTCCTCCATCATGTGCATATGATCCCCCAAAAGTTAGGTGTGTGTGACCTTCATCAAAGTGATTGATTTATGTTTTTTTTTATTGCAGAATTGGTCGCCAGCCATTAAAGATTTATATACTGAGAATATTTCACACATATCATGCAAACTATTGAGTACTAAAAAATTTAAGGTGATGGAAAAATAATTTTACATAAAGAACTTATATAAAAACAAAAGAGAAGAATATATGAGACATTAAAATTTTTATGTAAAAAACTAAAAGAGAAAAAAATTATAGGGCTTCACTCAAATGAAATGATGCACTTACATAACATTGAATATAAGCATGAATTACATGTATTGCCTTACATATGCAAGAGTAGAATTTTACACATGTAATTTACCTTCCCCATATTTTCATTTAACAAACCATTCACAGAGTTACTTTAAAATATCATTTTAAGATTTTTATTGAACTATAGGAAATATCAAAAATATTATACTTAATATAATTTAATTAAAAATTCATGTAGTTAAACCAATGGGTGAAATTTTAATTTCTTAGTGTTAAAATGATCACAATAAAACATTTTACAATATATTAAAAGTTACATGATAGAAAGTTGGCAAAACTCATTTTAATCACATTTTAATTAATAAAGTTTTATAAAAACGTCAGACTGAAATTATAAATAAAGTATTGGAAGCCTACCACAAGCAGAACAATTCCATAAACAACACCGACGAACAAATCTCGTGCCCCACCCTCTGAATCCTCTCTCTTTCTTTCCCTTTCTTCATTTTCCTCTTCATTTTCTTCCCCTTCTCATCTCTAGCTTTAACTACTGGTAAATGTTTGTTTCAGATTTTTTAGTTTAGAAAAATTTTCTTAGTGGTCAGCGTCGTAATGTTTGAAAATGCAGCACCGCAACACTTTGCTAGAATATTCTAGATTCCCGAGATTTCTTCAGACAAAGAATTTAGTGATGTAATGCTATATCTAGCACCACCACTCTTATGTAAATCTCTATCTTAAACATAGAGTTAATGCCCTAATGCTCCCTCCAGTGCCACTGAGAACTCACTACACACCCTAGCTTTACATGAAGAGCTTATGCATACAAAAATAAAAGAGAAGAACAAATGAGATGTAATAATCCATAGTTCCTAAATGAATTTATTCGAAAAATCTAAATTTTTTGATGTATAGCGCTACGGTAATGCCCCAATACCTAAAGAAGGAATATGAACATACTTTCTTATACTTCTAAGGTTTCTTTTTCCATCCCAAATGAATATACACAGAGCTAGCTAATCATCAAGAATATATAAAATAAATATTCAGAGTGTGCAAACAATAACTTCTATTCTCAAAATAATTAATTATAATAATCCAGATTTCACTATTTCCAACAAAACTTAATTAAATATGAACTACAAAATTGTAAACAAAATTCTAAATACCTACTAAAGCCTGTCCTTCCTGCTCTCTATCTAACTTGCCTACTCAGCAGAACCTTTATCTTTTCCTAAAATATAATAAACAATAGAATGAGTAAGAACTCGATAAGCCAACACCCATTTCCCCATAATAGAATTTAACTCGTAGCAAAATAGAACTGAAATAAAATCATAAAAGTACTATTTAACTTTTAACTTCAAAGTATACGGATACACATATGAATGCAAAATGCCCTTACACTTATGCCCCTTACAACTCCCAGTATTTCACCTCCCACCTATTTAAGACAGGTGCATAGCATAATCATAATATAATAGAACTTCCAATAGAGAACCAAGTTTGAGCCAGAATAGAATAGTCCAAAACAGAACATTTCCACCTTGGGCCCAAGCACAAAATTCCTTTATTTTCAATTCAAAAACTTTGGAATATCATGGAATACATGATAATGCAAATAAAATGTACAATTAATGCTTTTTAAAATAAATAGCATAATATACCAAATTATATAGAAAACCCCCACATTTTAGTTGCCAACTCAAAGTGCTAAAAAATTTACTAAACTCACAAAGATTGTGTAAAATGCCCAATTAACATACTTTATCAACTGTACTGAAGTTAAAAAATGAGTCCATTTTCTAGAATAAGTATAATTTTATATAGAGCAAAATAATCGATGAAATTTTGCATTCTTATAGTCAAATTATCCAAAAAAGAGAGTAAACCAATATATTAAAAGTTATATGATAATACCATTTTGAAACTTAAGAAAAGCACTTTTAAATGTATATTTTTTTGTTATATACTTTGAAATTGAAATAAAAAATTTGGTATGGGTTGCCTACGTCGAGCTCGCAATTTTCCTAAGTGGTCGGATGGTTGAGAATTGGATTTTGGACTCCAAATCCCCTCTTTTTTTCCTTCTCTTTCCTTTTTGCTCCACGCCTTTCTTCCCTGATAAACTGGTTGGGGGCTGAAGGGCATTTGGGCTTAAGTTAGTGACTTTAGATATTTATTATTATAAAAAGAACAAACTCAATCTAACACTGTAGCACTACCACTTCGACACTGTAGTGTCCCCAACAAAACTCTCAAAATCTCCCAAACTTCTTAGACTTCATCCCCAACACCATTACAACACTGCCAGGCTACTGCACTTTCCTCAAAACCCATTTTTCCTCATTTTCCTTAGACTACAGCTTTAGAACCCCAAACTCAATGCCACGGTGCTTGTAGAGAAAAATTTCAACATTGGGTTTTCCACTTTCTCTGTCAACATTTCCTAATTCCTCTATACTCCATTCAACTGACTCATACTTCCAACTAGTAAATTAGTTACAATTACAATTAGGAGCAAATAATTACCCAAATTTTATATGAGATATTAGAATCTTCCCTCCTTAAAGAAAATGTTGTCCTTGACATTTCAATTAGAATAGTTACATATACAAACGCTTCATTTCATTTTCTTTCTCCCTAGTTGCCTCCCTTTCTATTCTATGTTTCCATTAGAATTTAACCATCATAATTTATTTTTTCCTTAACTACTTAATATCAAAGGCCAGAATATGCTCATGTTCTTCTATATAAGTCAAATTTGTACACTCCAAATTCTACAACAGGGACTCTCTTTGCCCTATATTAGATATCCATTTCCTTAACACTGATACATGAAATACATTATGGATATCATACATGTGATTCAACAAAGATAATCTATAAGCAGGCATTCGAATTCATTTAATCACCTCAAATGGTTTAATGAATCAAGGGCTTAGCTTGCCATCTTTCCCAAATCTACTTAATCCTTTCATCAGGCTAACCTTCAGATAAAGAAAATCTCTAATTTAAAATTCAACAAACTTATGCTTAGTATTAAAATACTTCTTCTGCCTATATTGAGCTGCTTCTAATGTCCTTTTCATTAATATAATCTTTTCCGTGGCACTATCCACTAGCTAAGAACCTATTAATTTTTTCTCCTGCTTCAGTCCAAGACAACAGAGTTCTACACTTCCTCCCATATAAAGCTTCATACGAAGCCATGCCAATGCTTGCTTAAAAACTATTATTATAGGCAAAATAAATCAAAGGAACGTGATCTTCCTAACTTCCATCAAAATCCAAAATGCAAAATCTCAATAGGTCTTCTGAAATCTAAATCACTATCTTAGATTAGCCATCTGTCTGAGGATGAAAAGTTGCACTAAAATTCAACTAGGTTCCCAAACTTCTTGAATACTCTTCCATGACCTTGAAATGAACTTGTCATCACATTAAAAATAATAACTTTAGATATACCACGTAGTCAAACAATCTCCTTCACATATTATTGGGCCAACTTGTCTACATAATTAGTTTGCCTCATTGGTAGGAAATGAGCAGACTTCATCAGTTTATCCATAATCACCCATATTACTTCATGACCTTACATCGATCTAGGAAAACCCATTGTAAGATCCATCATAATTTCTTTAAACTTCTACTCAGGAATATGTGACGAGTGTAATAAACCACTAGGTCTCTGATGCTCAGCCTTTATCCTCAGACAGGTTTCACATTTAGAGACATGTTCTACCACGTATCGCTTCATTCTAGGCCACAAAAAATTCATTTTAGGTCATTGCACCTCTTATTACTACCTAGGTGAATGTTGTATCTAGAATAACGGGCTTCATACAATAACTTACTCCTCAGACCATCACTAGTAGAAACCCACAACCATTTCCCATAGAAAATTACACCCTTCTCGTCTACCCACAAATCAAGCCTCTTTCTATACTTGATCTAATCAATAATTTTCAAATATCCTTCATCCTCCTTCTGGGCTTCTTTAAGTTTATCTTGCAACGAAGGTTGCACTAACTTATGATAAAGCACTCCACCTGGCATATCTATAAAAATGTCACTTCTAGTTCCAGCATCTCCATTTCTCAAATCAAGGCCCGCTCAAAAGAAATCAAACTAAGTGTGTATCTTAAGGACTTCATACTCATTACAACAGGAACTACATTCGCTTTACCCGATTAATAAATAATGTCTAGATAATAATCCTTAATTATCTCGAACCATCATCTTTATCTCAAATTCAATTCCTTATATGTAAAGATATATTTTAGACTCTAATGATCGGTATAAATCTCACACTAAATACCATAAAGATAATGCTATCAAATCTTTAATGTAAATATTGTAGTTGCTAATTCCAAATCATGGTTGAATAATTTTTCTTATGTGGCTTTAACTGCCGAGAAACTTAAGACACCACTCTTCTATTTTGTTGAAGCACACATCCCACTCGCTTCAAAGAAGCATCACTGTATACCTAAAACCCTTCCTTTCCTAATGGAATCATCAATGTAGAAGCTGATAACAAAAACCTTTTCAATCTTATTCTCAAACATCATGACCTTTTGGGTTAGTCTCATCAAAGGGATACTGATATGTGAAAATCCCTTGATAATTAAATTTTTGATAATATCCAACCATGCTCAGAAAACAATGAACCTCAATCACGAACATTGGCCTTGGCCAATCCACCATAGCCTACACTTTTTAAGGGTCTCTAGAAATCCGCCCTTGCTCACCACATGCCTTAGAAATGCTATAAAAGTCATCCAAACTCACATTAAAAAAATTTAGCATATAAACTCCATTGCCTCAACATTTGTAGGGTTAATCTTAGATGTACTACATGCTCTTCTTTAGACTTTGAATACACCAAAATATTATCAATGAACATAACAACAATCTGATCCAGATACTTCTTGAACACCTTATGCATCAGGTCCATAAAGACAGATGGTGCTTTCATCACATCTAATGACATCATATGAAACTCATATTACCCATACTGAGTACTGAATGTTGTCTTCACAACATCTTCACTCTACACCTTTAACTAATGATAGCCTAGTCTCAGATCAATCTTAGAAAACACAACTACACCTAATTGATCAAATAAATAATCTATCTTGGACAACGAATATTTATTCTTCACTGTCACCTTATTTAACTCTTTATAATTAATGCGTATTTTGAGTGATCCATCCTTTTTCTTCACAAATAATATAGGAGCTCTCTATGGTGATCCACTCAGCCTAATAAATCCTTTCTCTAATAGATTTTATAAAAGAATTTTCAACTCTTGCAATTCCCTTGTTGCCATTTTATATGTAGCTTTCACTATTATAACTAGCACCACTTCAAGTATTGAAACTCTATATCTCTCTATGGAGGTAACCCATATATACAACTCCTTAGGAAAAACATCAGGGAAATTCTTCACCACTAAAACATTATCAATATGAAATGGTACACTCCTCATAAATACATATCCACATGGACTTATAAAAACTATGGGACTTTCCTTTTTGGACTCTCCATTATACCACCAAACTTGGGTCACTTTCTACTAACTCAACTCCTGGAGGGCTCCCCTCCAAATCATCTCCAACTTGCATCCCACCGCTATTGCTCCCCTGATTTACTCTCATGAACCAGCCTCAAGAATTGCTCCTACATTTACTATATCATAGAGGGTGGAACAAACCAATCTCTAAAGGTCTCAACAAATTCATCCCAAGAGATCTCAACATTCACCCTACGCTAAAACTTTTCTCTGCTGGCCTACCCACTAATGATTGAATTCTTCATCTAGAAGGAACAATGCTAAAGGAACCTTCCTGCCATCAAAATATTGCATTCTATCAAATAATTTCTCCAGTCTTAATAGACAATTCGCTATTGCCTGAGGATCTACAACCCCTAGAAAATGAGGAGGTTTCAGTCTAAAAAATAATTATAAATGGTGATCTATCTCATCTCATTTTTCACTTAACATCCTGTTCTGAGCCTCTCCCATTAATTATACTACCAGCCCCATAAATTGTATCTTTAAATTGAGTGCCACAGCTTCTACTATGCTATGGACTGTAGTAGATCAAGAACTCTATCCGTCAACTACTTCAGGGTCTTGAGGGTCCATTCACATCAACACTTTAAACTACTTAAGATAAAAAAGGTTTAATAATAAACTCAGTTCATTAATTATGGAGAATTTAGGACCAAGAATTCAATATCTCCTTCTTATCATGATAAAACATTTCTTAAGGCTCTAGTATTGATTCATTTCCACCCAACCACTGCTCTAATATAACTCTGTAATGCCGCAAAACCTAAAGGAAGAATGTGAACTTTCATATACTTCTATGGTTTATTTTTCCATCCCAAATGAATATATATAGAGTCAACTAATCATCAAGAATATATAAAATAAACATTGAGAGTACACAAACTAGAACTTCTCTTTCCAAAATAATTAATTACAATAGTCCAAATTTTACTATTTATAATAAAACTTAACTAAATATGAACTACAAAATTATAAACAAAATTCTAAATACTTGTAAAAGTTTGTCCTTCCTGCTCTCTATCTAACCGGTCTACTCAACAGGAACTTTAACTTTTCCTGAAATGTAATAAATAACAAAATGAGTATAAAATTAGTAGGCCAATACCCATTTCCCCATAACAGAATTAACTCGTAGCAAAAAAGAACTAAAATAAAATCATAAGAGTATTGTTTAACTTTTAAGTTCTAAGAATACTAATGCACATATGAATGCACAATGCACTTGTACTTATGCTCCTTATAACTCCTAATATTCCACCTCCCACCTGTTCAAGATAGGTGCAGACATAATATGACATAACTTCCAATATAGAACAAATTTAGGGCAAGAATAGAATAATTCTGTATAGAATATTTCTATTTTGGGCCCAAGTAGATAGTTTTAGAATTCCTTTCTTTTCAATTCAGAAAATCTAGAGTATTATGGAATGAATGATAATACAAATGCAACATGAAATTAAAGCTTTTAAAATAAATAGCATCATTTACCAACTTATATAAAAAAATCCAACATTTCTTTTGCCAACTCAAAGTGCTCAGAAATTTATCAAATTAACAGAGATTGTGTAAAATACTAAATTAACATATTTTATCAACCATACTAAAGTTTGAAAATGCTTCCACTTTCTAGAATAAGTAAAAATTCATACAAAGCAAATATGACCAGTAAAATGTTGCATTCTTATAGTTAAATTATCTAAAAAAGAGATCAAAAAATATATTAAAAGTTACATGATAAAACTCTTTTTAAACTTAAGAAAAATATTTTTAAAAACATATCTTTCATTATATACTTTAGACTTAAAATCTTAAATAGGGTATGAGTTGCCTACCTTGAGCCCGATAATTTTTCTAATTGGTTGGATGGACAAAAATTAAATTTCAGACTCCAAATCCATTATTTTTTCTTCTCTTTTCTTCTTTCTCCTCTCCATTCTTCTCCAATAAGTTGGATAGGATAAAGGGCGTTTGGGCTTAGGTTAGTGACATTAGATATTTATACTTTTAAAAAGCACTAATTTAGCCTAATGCCACAGCGCTACAACTTTTGAGGTTGCACTGCCACCAACAAAACTCTTGAACTCTCCCAAACTTCCTACACTCCATACCCAACACCATTGTAAAACCACCAGGCTGCCACACTTTTGTCAAAAACTATTTTTCCTCATTTTCTTGAGACTACAACATCGATGCGCCAAACTCAGCACCGTAATGGTCGTAGAGAAAAATTTCAACTTTAGGGTTTCCACTTTCTTAGCCCAAATTTCCTAATTCCTCTATACTCCATTCAATTGACTCATACTTCTAACTATTAAATTAGTTAAAATTATAATTAGGAGAAAATAATTACATGGATTTCAAACATGATATTGTAGTTGCGGCTTGTAATTTTGAGCACAACAGCCTCGAGGGGGGGGGGGGGGGGGGGGGGGGGGGGGGGCGTAGCAGCACTAGGGCACTATAATTTGATGTGATGGCATTGATGCTCTCTGTACTATAGTAACTTTAGAATGAGCATGTAGTGTTGTAGTGCCAAGTTGGAGCTTGATGGTTCTAGGAACTAAAAAATATTTTTAAATATAAATTTCTCTCCATTCAGCCATCGCCCCCTCCCGCCCCTCTCTCTCTCTCTCTCTCTCTCTCACACACACACACACACATTTGGCTTGGTAAGAAAGGAAGGGAAGGAGGAGGAGAGAGAAAGGGAAGAAAAGGCTTCTCGAATTTTTCTATTCGATGCTCCTATTTTAAAAATTATTCTAATTAATGTAAATAACTTATATCCTATCTTTGTTTTCAAATATTTTGATTTTAGGATTTATTCTTTTGTCTTAATCAATATTTATTTCATTTTATCCTATTTTAGTGAACTTATATCACATAACTTTTAATATATTATATTATTGATTATTCTAGTTATTTTGAGTGGATCGTTTTGTATTTTTACTAGTTAAAATATTTTTTATTTTATTTTATATGATTTGAGTAAAAATGTGGACTTTGTCCTTTTGATACGATCCTATTGATAAGATAAGAATTGTGAATGGTTACAGGCACATAAATGTATTAATGCTAATTTTTATTATTAATTATGGTTGGCTAGAGAAGATTGTTTTATACAGGAGGGTGAGTCGGCAGATTTTCCTTAAAATAAGAGGTTTATGGTGATATTCTTTAAGGTTCTCTAGATCAAGATTAAAATTTAAGAGAAAGTTATAAGAAGCTTACATGCCGATGGGGCAAGAGTGATGATTCTTATTACTGAGCTGCGTGACTATAAAATTAAGATTAAGATAATGATTAATGAACATGTTATAGATACCCATTTCTGTAAAAATACAATAAAATCTAGAACTCATTATTTGTTTAGTATGATTAAATATAAGCATATATATACTATTTATGTTACACTTTTCAGCATGTGAGCATGATATTGATATGATTATGAATATGTTTCTATATAAAAAAGAAGTTTTTATTACTAAATGATTCAAGATACAAGATGCGCATGCACTATACGATATATGATAATATTTCTGTATTATTGAGGCTCAGACTTTACAAGTCTATATGATTTAGATTTTAGATGTTTCGTACATATGCATTAATTTTACTGATTGATTTGATTAGTATTGAACTGGCTTTGGTTTATGGATGATTGATTTCAATTTACACCCTTTCATGGATGCAACATATGTACCATATTATTTATATGAAGATTTATTAATAGAATTCTTAGATTTTCATATATATTTTATCGTATATGCATCAATTTATGATTGTACGAATGAATATTTTAATGAACTAAATGATTACATGCATAATATTTTTTTTCATGCTTTGAGTTTAATTATAGATTTAGTGACTTGCTGAGCTTTGTAAGCTCATTATATATGGTTGATTGATTTCATGTCATAGAAAAGGTTTAGGCTTAGGAGTGTGAGGTTGATCATCTGCAAAATTTCTCAGATTACTATTATTTTATTTTTAGCGATTCTTTTGTAATTAGAAGTATATGTATATATCATTGTATTAGGCTGAGCCTCTAGTTATTGTATATTAGATTTTGATCAATATTGTATATAAATGTTTGGAGATAAATATAATTTCCTCATTGGTTATTTTGCGTTAAATTGAAACTAGTAGCTCTAAATTTAATTAAGAAATGAAAAGGATACAATTCTTCTAATTTAGCTCATTGGGTGCGACATGAGACATCAAAATATTTATGTGAGAAATAAAAAGAGAGAAAAATCATAAGGCCTCACTCAGATGAAATGATGCTCTATTTGTTACAAAGGACTAATCTTACCCTCAATAGAGTAGGAGGGATTAAAATGTATAGAATATAAGCTCAATCTCTGGTGGTTATAGCTAAGAATTTTGAAAATGTATTGAAGGGTGATTAGACCGATGTTAGTTATGTGAAAATAATTAGGTGATGGTGTAAGGATGATGATGAAAATGTGAATAGGTTGTTAGACCTATTGCTCACATCCCTAGGCTAACCAAGAGGGGGGGGGGGTGAATTGGTCTTTTTTTTTTAAATTTGCTCTTGGAATTTTGGAAAATTTCAAAGCTAATCGTACAGTACGATACACCTTCGTACAGTACGAACAGAGTAATTTTTATGCTCTTTTCAAAACACAGAAATTCAACCACAAAGAAAATAAACTACGAAAAAAATAAAATGCAGAAAATTAAAATAGTGAATAAAGAACACTAGAATTTATAGTGGTTCGGTCAAACACGACCTACATCCACTCCCTAGAGACTCCTTCTCTAGGTATTGCACTAAACTCAAGTGACTCTCCTTTTGCCCCCACAACAAGGCGGAGAAGCCTTTACAAAATCTCTTCCACCAACCCAGTACGGCAGAGAATCGTCATCCTTTTCACCCTCCAAGTGCGGCAGAGAACCGTCATCCTTTTCACCCTCCAAGTGCGGCAGAGAACCATCATCCTTTTCACCCTCCAAATATGGCAGAGAACCGTCGTCCTTTTTTACTCTTCAAGTGAGGCAGAGAACCATCGTCCTTTTTCACTCTCCAAGTGACGACAGAGAATCAGAATCGTCTCAAACAATACTTGCAAAAATCTCCAAGGGAACTTAGAAGATGCTTGAAGAACAAGTAAAAGAAATCCTCACAATTGGATAACCTTGTTAATCCCCTCACAATTCTCTATTGATAGATCTCTTAACACTCATTCCCAAACACTCTCCCTCACACTCTCCCTTTGACTCTTCAAAAATATTTTCGCAGAAGAATTTTTCCTTCTGTCAGTTTTCAGTCAAATATATACTTTGGACAAGAAAAATCGTCCAAAAACTAAAAATTTCAAGTTTAACCCATACTGATCATCCCGTACGATCAACGATCGTACTGTACGAATAGTTTAAAATATTAAACGATTCGTCCCGTATGACTCATGAGACGAACAAGTCTGAGCCGTTCGTACGAACATTTCATCCCGTACGAATGCTTGGTCGATCAAGTCAGAGCGCTTCGTACGACCATTTCATCCCGTACGAACCCTTGGACGAACAAGTCAGAGCGGTTCGTACAACAAAAAATCATGTATGAAAGGTATTTTGTACTGTACGAACATGCCTTAGAAAAATTTTCTTGCCATATGGGTTTGATATGGAGGACATATACTACAGATCATCCCGTATGATATCAAATTGTATTGTACGATCAGTTTAAAAATTTAAGTTTTTACTCCCCATTGTGTGTGTGTGCACAGTTATCCAACTTACAATCACACTCTCTCAGACTCAATAAAAAGAAAATTTACAGACTTCATTTATAGTGAACAAGTGAACTTGAAGACTTCAGCAATCTGGAGTGTGAATTTTCTGAAAAATACTTTAGTACACACAATAAAACTCAAATAATTGTTAGGAGAAGAATAAAACAAACAATTAGCTTTTGTAATCATCAAAAATATAACTTGGATTAGAATTTACTTGAACAAACTAATGTACCCAAATCATAACAATCTCCCCCTTTTTGATGATCGCAAAATAATTATTATTTGGTTAAAAAAAACATGTCTCCTAAACTCTCACTTTCTTCCATAAATGTGCACTCCCTCTAAATAAATGATCTCCTAAGCTCCCCCTAAACCCTAAATGACACAAGGGAAAAAGAGGTTAGAGGATCTAACACGGAATACACAAGGGAAAAGTAGAAAAGATAAAAGCAAATACACACATAAGCAAATATACAAGCATACATATATGAGAATACAATCAACACAAAAAATACAAACAAACAAACAAATAAACAAAGATAAATAAATAATACAACACTCCCCCTTTTGAAAACAACAAAAAGAGAAGACACTCAAAAGAGTTGTGAATTTGAAAAATGTTAAAGAAAGATTGACTACAATTTAAAAATCACATGCAACAAGTAAAGAATCGAAAAGATCTAGATTGCATACAATAATGAGGAGAAGAAAAGTTGATCTATGATATTAATGTATTAGACAGATTAAGTAACCACAACAATTGCACAGAAGATGAAATAAGATTATCAAAAATTCTAAATCAAAAGAGACAATCATTGATTAGTGAATTTGGAGAAAATGTTAAAGGAAAGGACAATTGGCGACATTACGCATCTTTTTCATAATTTGGGCTAATTTTGTGCCTCTTTTCAAATTTGGCGACATTGCGCATCTTTTATTTTATGGAATACTTTATGCATCTTTTTAAGCTTTGCTCTTTTTGTCTTCATTTAATAAGCTTCTTTCCAACAATAATATATCTTGATCACTTTTACAATAATAAACACTTTGATATAGGAATTATAAGTAATATTAAGACATCAAATATACAATGATTTAGGCTAAGTAATGCAAGTCTAAATTAAGATAAATTAAGATATTCTAATCTACACCAAATCATAATGAAATCTAAATATTTTGAGAATTTAATTGTATGCACAGAATTTTTATTGTAATAAATTCTCAATTCACATTTTAGAAATCTGATCAACTACGGTCAAGTGTGTTAGTGTAAGAAAAATTTCCAATTAAAATACACAAAAGATATGCACAAAAGCACTACAACATTACTCATTTCAAATTAATTCAAAATACATCATACAACTACTGATAAAACAAACACAATATCAAGTTTTCTGGTGCAGCACATAGAAAAAGATAAACTTACTAACCTCTCATACAACTCACCAACAATAAACACACAACAAGGAATAACGAAGATAAACTACAATCACATCCAACCAAGCCAAACAGAAGAAATACTAATAATTAGAGGGACCCTGATCTGGAGGAGGTGGCTGATTGCCAAACAACATAAAATAGCCATTTAGCGTAGTAATATTAGTGTTTACGGCATCAAATTGATCCCTAACCCATACTCTATCCTCCTTGTATTGATCATTTTGCCGCTTCAAATGTGCCTCCATAAGATCAAACCTTTGATCTATTCTTTCAAAATGCTGAACCATATTCTGATAGAATTCTTGAGATGGTCCAGGTGCAGTTGAGGGTGCAGTTGAAGGAGCAGAAGCAGAAGGAGGCTCATCATCTGAGCTGTCAGCAGTACCTTCTTTCCCAAATAACACTCGAAAGGAAGCATCAGTGAAGTACATTGGGAGTTCAGAAGGACCAGAAGGATGGATTAGGTTGTATTTCTTCTCAGGGATATAACACACCACATGTCTTAAAGTAATATTTTTCTTCCTTTTCACACTAGCCAAACTAATATCAGAAAGATAGTAGATGTAGTCTAAGATTAATTGGGCTTCATCTATAGGTTGGCCAGTCATAATAAGAAAAGTTGTTGAAGAAAGAAGTGGGGTCATATTTATCCGATCTCCTGCTTTAGGAATGATAGATGTCCTAAGCACATGCTGAATTATTCGTGCATTTTGGTTCAAGGAATCTACCCGAGAAACATGTGTGGGTGTGCTTACACCTCTAAGGACTTGGTTTACTTTCGACCAACCATTTTCTGGTTTAGTGGAGAAGGTGTGAGCCCTAGTCCCATAGGTTCTCAGATGAATATATTCCCCTAGATCCTCCTTGGTTATCACTACTCTCTGCTTTAAGACATATGAGGAAATGATACAGTGATCCTCATTGAAAGTCATGTTGGCAAGGAACACATGAAAAATGTCCTTATTAAAAGTATAGATTAAAGTCAACAGAAAAGCTAATTGGGTGGAGTCAAAAAGAGGCATTATAGTAAAGCTAATATTTTCCTGCAACAGTATGCAGGAAGGGGTGACCTTAGACGTAGCATACCTAAGGTATGCTTCCTCATTTTCCTCACTTAGAAAGTTCTCATCCCAATTCCTCCTAGCAGTAGGACCCCTAGCAACACGTGCTTTTTTGCCATTGCCTGACATCTTGAATTCTAAGCTCTAAAAGGTTTTAGAATGAAAGTGAAATGAATGAAAATGACCCTCCTATTTTTAGAAAATGCATGTGATCGTACCGTACGAATCCAGTTCGTATAAGACAAACCTAACTTTGTCCGGGACGACCGAAAGCAGTCAAAATGAAATGGTTTTTCATAAACTGCTTGTCCCGAGGCATCCTTTTGTACATGCTTTTTGACTTCCTGATCATATAGATGCTGACGTGTTCGTCCGAGACGATTAGAAAATTTAAGATCGTTCAGGCGACGGTTAGGTTCGTCCCTCACGCAAAACAACATGTGGATCGTACAGACGAATGACGTATTCGTACGTATGATCATCAATAATAACTGATACTAACCTGATTCCTCCCCCTTTCGTACAGACGAAGTTCATGTACGATGATTCAATCGTACAATATGATGAGGTCATTGTACAGTACAAATAGACACAAAATAAACTCTCATCTCTCTAATCTTACATGCTTTCAACATTTAGTAAAGGAACAAAACACAATAAAAAATTTTGATTTTTTTTAAAAGACAACACACAATAAACCAATAAAACATAAAACACTAGAAAACAAAACACATCCAATGAACAAACCAACAAATATATATAAAACTATATTTGTAGAATTTTCAATCAAGCATTAAGATCAATCACACCTAGCCTTGTCCTTAACATGCTAAATGTGTCAAAGGCTAAGGATTTTGTGAAAATATCTGCAAGCTGATCTTTAGTAGCGACATGATTTAGTTTAATTTCTCTTTTCGCTACATGATCTCTTATAAAATGATGCCTTATGTCAATATGCTTGGTTCTAGAATGTTGTATCGAATTCTTTGAAATACAAATGACACTAGTGTTATCACAAAAGATTGGAATTGTGCCAATTGAAAAACCCAAATCATCCATTTGTTATTTTAACCAAAGCACCTGTGCAACGCAACTCCCTAAGGCAATGTGTTCTGCTTCAGCTGTAGAAAGTGCTACTAAATTTTGTTTTCTACTAGACCAATATACTAATGAATTTCTAATAAATTGATAAGTCTCAGAAGTACTTTTCCTATCCACCCTATAGCCTGTAAAATCAGAATCTGAGTATCCAATAATTTTAAAAGAAGAACTTTTCTTAGGATACTAAATTCCTAAATTTTTAGTTCTCAAAAGATATCTTAAGATCCTTTTCACTGCTGTCAAATGTGATTCTTTTGAATCAGCTTGAAATCTAACAAATAAGCAAACACTAAATATGATATCAGGTCTGCTAGCAGTCAAATAAAGCAAAGATCCAATTATACCTCTAAACTTCTTTTGATCAATAGATTTTCCCTTAGGATCCTTATCTAATAGTACTGAGGAACTCATGGGTATATTTACTGGTTTAGTATTATCCATTTCATACTTTTTGAGGATATCCTTAACATACTTAGATTGACAAAGAAAACTACCTTCCTTATTTTGCTTTATGCTAAAACCAAGAAAATAACTCAGATCTCCCATTAAACTCATTTCAAATTCACTACTCATTATCTTTGAAAATTCATCACATAAAATTTTATCAGTTGATCTAAAAATAATATCATCTACATATATTTGAACAATGAGTATTTCTTTTCCAATTCTTTTCAAAAATAGAGTGGTGTCCACACTTCCTTTAACAAATGATCCTTTTAATAAGAAAGTGCTTAACCTCTCATACCATGCTCTAGGTGCCTGTTTTAGTCTATATAATGTCTTTTTCAATTTGAAAACATGATTAGTGAATTTAAAATTTTCAAAGCCTGGAGGTTGCTCAACATAAACATCCTCTTCTATCACCCCATTTAAGAAGGCACTTTTGACATCCATCTGATACAATTTAAAATCTTTAAAATAGGCAAAGGCTAAAAAAACTCTTATTGCTTCAAGTCTTGCTAAAGGGGTAAATGTCTCCTCAAAATCAATTTCTTCAATTTGATTATACCCGTTAGCTACTAATCTAGCCTTATTTCTCACAACTAATCCTGAATCATTCATTTTGTTTTTGAACACCCACTTAGTCCCAACTACACTTTAATCTTTTGGCCTTTCAATTAACTCCCAAACATCATTTCTCTTGAATTGATTCAACTTCTCTTGCATAGCCAAAATCTAAAATTCATCCAAAAGTGCTTGTTCTATATTAGTGGGTTCAATCATTGAAATGAACGCTGAATGATTTACTTCTTTCCTCAAGCCATACCTAGTCCTTACTCCTTCACTTGGTTCTCCTAAAATCAACTCTTTAGGATGACTCCTTACAAATTTCTATTATCTAGGCAATTGGTTTTCCTCTTCTTTTTTAACCCTTTCTTCAACTTTTTGATCTTCAAGTTTTTGGGTTACAACTTCAACCTCATCTTCATCCAACTTAGACCCTTTATTATCATAAGATTCATCAAAAATAACATGTGTGGTCTCTTCAACTACCAATGTTCTCTTATTAAAAACTCTATAGGATTTTCCAACACTTGAATATCCTAGAAAGATTCCTTCATTTGATTTCGGATCAAAATTTCCTAGAAGAGTTTTATCATTATTATGAATGAACACTTTATATCAAAAAATATGTAGATGTGAGAGGTTAGGACTCCCACCTTTAAGAAGTTCATAGGATGTCTTATTTAATTTTGATTTTATATACACCCTATTCAACACATAACATGCTGTGCTAACTTCTTCAGCCAAAAAATATTTAGGAAGTGAATATTCTGCCAACATGGCCATAGCAATTTCAACTAATGTCCTGTTCTTCCTTTCTACAACTCCATTCTGTTGAGGTGTCCTAGTGGTTGAAAAATTGTGTTCAATTCAAAGAGATTTGCAAAAATCATTAAACATTTCATTTTCAAATTCTCCCCCATGATCACTTTGGATAGTAACTATTTCAAAACCTAGTTTCCTTTGAATCCAAGTGGCAAAATCTCTAAACTCTTTAAATGATTCACTCTTATGATTCAAAAATCTAATCCAGGTGAATCTAGAATAGTCATCCACAATAATATATCCAAATCTTTTCCTCCTAGACTTAAGATACTAACAGGTCCAAACAAATCCATGTGAAGAATTTCTAAGGGCTTGTTAGTCCTAATTTCCTTGATCGAATTGAAAGAGGATCTCACTTATTTTCCTAGTTGACATGCATCACACAAGTGATCTTTAGTGAAGTCTAACTTGGGTACTCCTCTAACTAGTTGCTTTTGAGTGATTTTCCTAAGATTTCTCATGCTAGCATGATAAAGCCTTCTATGTCACAACCATGATTCATCAGATACAATTTTCAAACACAAGGCAGTAAAAGGTTTAACATAATTAAAATCTAGCATGTAAATATTGTTAACTCTATCACCATTCAAAATAATAGTTCCATTTAGACTAATAACATAACTTGTTGGTAAAAACTTTATATGATAGCCTTTGTCACACAGTTGACTAATACTCAACAGATTGTGTTTCAAACCTTCAACCAACAGTATATTCTCAATCATAAAGTTTTTTGAATTTCTAATTATACCTGTACCTACCACTCTCTTGGTGGTATTATCTCCAAGTGTCACCTCACCTCCATTCCTGGCTTCTAGTGATATAAATTGATTCGTATCTCCAGTCATGTGCTTTAAGCAGCCGCTGTACAGGTATCAAATACTCTCACGAGATCTTGTGTGAGAGTGTCCCTCATCCTCATCCGAATCGTCAAGATTGTCAGCCATAAAGCACAAATTGGTAACTTCCTCTTCAGGTGCTGTTTCTGACGAATCTGAAGCTGAGTCCGCCCAGAAAGCTCGTTGTATTCTCTTCTTACCCCTTCTGTCCTTCGGTTTCACCTCGGCCTTATCCTTGCTAGGATTTCCTTTGAGATTAGGGCAGTTTTTCTTGATGTGTCCTGGCTTCCTACACTCATAGAAAATGACATCATTAGAAGCCTTAACATTCTTCTGGAACTTACCTTTGTTCCAATGCTGGCGTCTTCTCTGCTTCCTTTTTAGGAAACTTCTAAATTGCCTCATCATCAGGGCAATATACTCTTTATCCTCAGGTAGTGACTGATCACTTTCAGAGTCGTCCACCTTTAAAGCGATGTTTTTCTCCTTTCGCTTCTCACCTGCATTAATCTGCCTTTGAGTCACTGATTGCACATAAGCAATTAGTGGTCCAAGAAGATTGTCAACAGAATAAACATTCAAATCCTTAGATTCTGTTATTATAATTATCTTTGCATCATATGCAATAGGTAAACAATGTAATATCTTGTTAACTTTCTCTGTATTTGTCAACTCCCTACCTAAAGCATGCAATGAAGTGGCTATGTGTGTAAAATGAGTGTACATATCAGAGATTGATTCATTCTATTTCATGCAAAAAAGTTCATAGTCGTGCAAGAGAATATTCAATCTAGTTTGTTTCACTTCATTCGTACCTTCATATGTGATGCAAAGCCTATCCCAAATTTCCTTTCCTGATTTATAGGTAGACACGCGCATGTAATCTTCTGACCTTAAAGCACAAAAGAAACTATTCAAACACTTAGCATTCAGTTGAGCTAATTCACGTTCTTCTACAGTCCAATTTGCAAAAGGTGTTTGAACACTTATTCCTTCTACAATCCTAGTAGGTTCAGTATAACCATCCTGAACTAACATCCACATGCGATAGTCAAGTGATTGTAGAAAAGTAATATTATCAAACAACGGTGGTCTAGTGATCGAGTATCCTTCCATAGTATTTCTATTTCCAAAATTAGCCATGATCAAAATTACAAAAAGTATTTAAAATAGTTATTTTTGAAATTGGCTCTGATATCACTTGAAAATGTGAATAGGTTGTTAGACCTATTTCTCACATCCCTAGGCTAACCAAGAGGGGGGGGGGGGGTGAATTGGTCTTTTTTTTTAAATTTGCTCTTAGAATTTTGGAAAATTTCAAAGCTAATCGTATAGTACGATACACCTTCGTACAGTACGAACAGAGTAATTTTTATGCTCTTTTCAAAACACAAAAATTCAACCACAAAGAAAATAAACTACGAAAAAATCAAATGTGGAAAAATAAAACAGTGAATAAAGAATACTAGAATTTTTAGTGGTTCGGTCAAACACGACCTACATCCACTCCCTAGAGACTCCTTCTCTAGGTATTGCACTAAACTCAATTGACTCTCCTTTTGCCCCCACAGCAAGGCGGAGAAGCCTTTATAAAATCTCTTCCACCAACCCAGTGCGGTAGAGAACCGTCGTCCTTTTCACCCTCCAAGTGCGACAGAGAGCCGTCGTCCTTTTTCACTCTTCAAGTGTGGAAGAGAACCATCGTCCTTTTTCCCTCTCCAAGTAAAGGCAGAGAACCGAAATCCTCTCGAACAATACTTGTAAAAGTCTCCAAGGGAACTTAGAAGATGCTTGAAGAACAAGTAAAAGAAATTCTCACAATTGGATAACCTTGTAAATCCCCTCATAATTCTCTATTGATAGATCTCTCAACACTCACTCCCAAACACTCTCCCTCACACTCTCCCTTTGACTCTTCAAAAATATTTTCGCAGAAGGATTTTTCCTTCTGTCAGGTTTCAGTCAAATATATACTTTGGATAAGAAAAATCATCCAAAAACTAAAAATTTCAAGTTTAACCCGTGTCGATCGTCCCCTACGATCGACAATCATACTGTACAAATAGTTTAAATCATTGAACGATTCATCCCGTACGACTCATGAGACGAACAAGTCAGAGCCGTTCGTACGAACATTTCGTCCTGTACGAACGCTTGGACGATCAAGTCAGAGCGCTTCGTACGACCATTTCATCCATGACGAACCCTTGGACGATCAAGTTAGAGTGCTTCGTACAAACAGATCATCCAGGACGAACCCTTAGACGATCAAGTTAGAGCGCTTTGTATGATTAGTTTGTCCCGTACGAACCCTTAGACGAATAAGTCAGAGTAGTTCGTACAGCAAAAAATTATGTACAAAAGGTATTTCGTACTGTACGAACATGCCTTAGAAGAATTTTCTTGCCATATGGGTTCAATATGGAGGACATATACTATAGATCATCCAGTATGACATCAAATCATACTGTACGATCAGTTTAAAAATTTAAGTTCTTACTCCCCCATTGTGTGTGTGTGCATAGTTATCCAACTTACAATCACACTCTCTCAGACTCAATAAAAAGAAAATTTACAGACTTCATTTACAGTGAACAAGTGAACTTGAAGACTTCAGCAATCCGGAGTGTGAATTTCCTAAAAAATACTTTAGTACACACAATAAAACTCAAATAATTGTTAGGAGAAGAATAAAACAAACAATAAGTTTTTATAATCATCAAAAACATAACTTGGATTAGAATTTACTTGAACAAACAAATGTACCCAAATCATAACAGATGATACTCATGAAATGATGATTTAATGATAGTATACCATCGATGGTGGTTATGTGATAGGAGTTAAATGATAAGTATCAGATGAAGGTGAGCATGGGATGGCAGTTAGATAATTATGGTTCCTGATAATAATCATTGATGTCATATATTGAGTAGATATCTAGATTTTTTTCTGATCTCCAAGATCTCTTTAATCTCAAATAAATCTCTCCCTTATGTGAATAATGAGCGTTTATTTATAATTATTAAAGTGCCATTTTGATAATTTTTAAGATCTATTTGTTACAAAGGATTAATCTTACCCCCAACAGAGTAGGAGGGATTAAAATGTATAGAATATAAGCTCAATCTCTGGTGGTTATAGCTAAGAATTTTGAAAAAGTGTTGATGGGTGATTAGACCGATGTTAGTTGTGAGACAATAATTAGGTGATGGTGTAAGGATGATGATACTCATGAAATGTTGATTTAATGAGAGCATGCCATCGATGGTGGTTATGTGAGTTAAATGATAAGTATCAGATGAAGGTGAGCATGGGATGGTAGTTAGATAATTATGGTTCTTGATAACAGTCATCGATGTCATATATTGAGTAGATATCTAGATTTTTTTAGATCTCCAAGCTCTCTTTAATCTCAAATAAATGTCCCCCTTATGTGAAAAATGAGCGTCTAATTATAATTTTGAAAGTGCCATTTTGATAATTTTTTAAGATCTTAAAACACTCCATTTGAGTATTATTCCTCCATCATAGTCTATTTATAATTTTGAAAGTGGCATTTTGCTGTCCCACATTGATTCTTTTGATCATGAGTATTATTTAAGTATTTAAGTGCCATAGTGACCTTAGAATTGAATGATTATTACTTGTTAAATTTCTATTATTGGGATGATAGTTTTGACTATAAATATGAAATAGTTAGTGATCATTTAATTAATGTCTAAAGGTTTCAAACCACACATAAATACCTAATTTGGTCTCATTTGGAGTTGGATCATACCACATTTGATGTCATTGAGTTCTTCCCATCATTACATTTAGTTTAACTATAAATTTATTAAAATTGGAGTTCATATGATCCTAAATTTAATTTTAAGAGTTTTCAATTTAAAGGCTAGATTGAGATTCATGCTTGATCAAACAAATTTTTAGTGACAACATGTATTAATTCCAAATAGTAAAAACTTGCTTTACAATATTTATCAAAATCTTGAAAATCCTTGTTTTGTTAAAAAAAATTATTTTCTTACTTATATTACCTGTTTGATATCATTAATGTACGAATTCTATTAGTGATTGTGTATTACAATTTGATTTGATTTGATTGTTGTGTTAGGTGTATTATATGAACGTGCTATGGTTGATTTCTATACATTTTATTAATTTAACTATAGGTTTGTAAAATTTAGTTATGTTTATATTGATATTTGTTGTAAATTTGTAATTCACAATGGATTTACACAATGGATTTACAATGGATGAGTTATGTTTTATTTGGGATAGCTTTCTTACTACTTTCTAAAATAACTTTTTAGTAACAAAAATTTTAAAAAATAGAAATTTTTATACCAAAAAGTTGCCTTAAAAAGCAATAAAAAGCTGTCCTAAATAAAGCCATATTTGCCATCATTGCATTTGTGGCTAGTTTCCTCACTAGTGAATTTGTGACTGATTTGTGAAAAATGATCATGTAATAGCCCTAATTTTGAATAATATGAATTTTTAGATTTTTCAAAAAGTTGCATGGAGCATTGTGGCCCTGTACTTTTAGGTGAAGCAGTGCTGGGAAGGGCTAAAGAGTGGCGCCTCAACACCATATATCTCTATTCTCTACAATAACTCTGCAATCACATGTGGTGCTGGGTCACTTGGGCGCCATAGTTCCACGCACTAAAATAAGTTTTATATATATTAATTGCTATAAAACCCTAAACACTAAACCCTTCCCTTCCCATTCATGTCTTATCAGGTAAGGAAGAAGAGAGGGAAAGGGAGAGAGAGAAGAGAGAGGAGAGACAAAGAGAGAGAAAGCTTTATTTTTATCATTTTCTTCTGTTTCCCTAGTTAAAAAAAGTCTTGTAATCATTGTAAGTAAACTAAATCTCATTTTAGTTTTAAATACTTTATGTTTATTGATTTAAATCATCTCAAAAATAATAAAAATGCATTTTTTTTATTTATCAAATGTTTACCTTGTAATGTTTTGCATAAGATAAATATGGATTTTTTAGATATTTTGACTATAATTTTATGAAATTTCACCAAGTAAATTAGTAGTTATGATTTTCTAAAAATTTATGAATAGTATGCATTTTATAGAATTCCTTGTGTTGTATAGTGTTGTAACATGTTGTTGTATTATATAGGAAAATGATACTATTGATATAAGATAAATGTGGCATTTGCATGTAAGAAAGAAATGTTGGTTGTTAATACTATAATTAATGCAGGTTGGATATTAAAATGATAGTACCCTATCTAAGAGGGTGGGCCGATGGGCTTTCCTTTAAATATGATTTGTGATATTATCCTGATTGTAGCATGTAATTGATGACTGATTACACCGACTGCTAGAGAGTGATTACTCTTTAAATATCATTAGAAGCCACATATAATGATAATATACTTAATGAATAAATGAAAATTGGTTGATGACAAATGGAAAGATAAAATATGACATTAAGGCTGGATGTTATGCCTTATTGAACTATATGATATTAATGTATACATTGTTAGCATCCAGAATATAGATAAAGAAATGATGATTAAGAATATATGATATGGATAACTGATTCATGTATTCTTTATTCATGCATGCATATAGACATCTGTATGTACAATATTCATGACATTGATATAAGGTTAATATTGAATGATTGCAGTACTGATTTTTTACTGTATGGATTAATTGATTATTATCATAATTACTTTCATGCACATGTTATTGATTTATGGATTTCAGTGCAATGACTCATGCTTTTCATTATTGATCGTAGAGATTTTTAGTACTGATGACTGATCATTAATAGTTTGTTGAAAGCTATTGAATGTATTGATTTAATTGAGCATGCATATTTATTTCTAAAATATTATATTGGAAGCTTTAATGATTTTTGGGTTTGTGTTGATTTTATAAGCTCATTATGTGGATTTTATTGATTTCATTACTGAGAAGGGGCTAGGACTATATAGAGTGAGGCTAATTGTGATCACTACGTTTTTCTATTAATATGTTATATTTTGTTTATACTTTTGTAGTTAAGAGATTTTGATAGATTATTGATTGTAAATGATATCCTAACTATTATAAATGAGATTTTGATGACAGCATATCGTGAAAGATTTTGATGTATGAGATATTTAGTTGCTTCCATTGGATGCATTGATTTATATTGATGATTTTATAGAAGCTCTAGTAGATGATCAAAAAATTAAAATAAATAATTCTTTCAATTTAGGGCTTGGGGCGTCACAAACTTAGTATCAATATAATGGTTTTTGGAAGAATTAAATTGTAACCAGAGATATATAATTAATTATGAGTGGGGTAGAGATTCGATAGTATAGAATTTCATCTTTTCATACTTGATTGATTGATCTGCTTTTGTGTGTATGTTGTTTAGGAAAGAGAGTTCTATTAGTGGAAAAAATGGATCCAATTAATCAGATGTGCATAATGGGCAAAGTGCATCCGCAACCCCAGTGACTTTAGACAATATGTTTCAACTTGTTAGTATAGTTGCTCAGATTATAAGTAAAACTCAGAGAAGAAAATTAGGGATTAAAGATAGTGATAATGATAGGAACTTATAAAATTTTTATAAACTAAAGCTGCCATTTTTTAAATGAGCTGTAGAAGCCCAAGTAGCAGATGCTGAGGATAGAGAAAATATTTGATAGTTTGTAATTTCGAGAGAGCAGAAAATTACCACTGGCAATATTTTTGTTTGAAGTAGAAGTTGACAGATGGTAGATAGGACAACAACAAGAAAAATTTTAGGGAAAATTGAATGAAAAGATTTTCTAGAAAAAGTTTGTAGCTATTTTCAGAGATTAGTTTACACCACCATCAGCCTGATAATAGATACATGAGGCTTTCATAAGACTAGAGAAGGGGAATAATATAGTGATGCAGTATGAAGCGGAATTTACTTTATTAGCCTGGTATGCCCCTTAGTTGATTAATACAGTAGAATAAATGTGTTATAGATTTTTTAGAGGACTTAGGAATGATCTAAGGCATCCATCAGTGCCACTAATAATTTATGAGTTTTTAAAACTAGTTGAGAGAGCAAGATTGGTGGAAAATGATTTGAGAATTTTAGTATTTAGCTAATATATGAGCATAAAAAGATTTAGAGATAATGATATTACTAGAAGAGACAACAACAAAAAGAGGAATAAATCAAATAACATAAAAGGATCTAAACTAAGTGGGGGAAGTATACCAGAGTGTCCCCGATGTGGTAGGAGGCATACTAGACAATGTTTTCTGATGATTGGGCTGTGTTTCAGATGTAGACAAAGAGGATAATGAATGGGTGATTATCCATAGTAGTTACAAGGAGCAAGATATGGATTTAGAGGAGAGCAATCTAGATAAGGCTATAGATAGAGGATTGTTGGATCTAGAGGGAATAGCGAACAGTCCGTGAGCAGGACATATGGATGAGGAGTTAATGAAAGTCAAAGCGAATTTGTATAGTTTGTTATGCCAATACTACAATAAGTAACCTAGATTTTATAGTTTGATTCAATCGAGTGACATATGAAAGTGCGAATAGGTTGTTAGACCTATTGCTAACGTCCCTAGGCTAACCAAGAAGGGGGGTGAATTGGTCCTTTTAAAAATTACTCTTGAAATTTTGGAAAGTCTTAACCTAATCGTACAGTACGAACACACTTCGTACAGTACAAATAGAGTTAAATTTTTGATCTCTTGAAAACACAAAAATTCAACCACAGAAAGAAAATAAAATGCGTAATAAAAATAGTGCGGAATAGTAAACAGTTAGAGCAGAAAATACCATAATTTATAGTGGTTCGGTTAAACACGACCTACATCCACTCCCTAGAGACTCCTTCTCTAGGTATTACACTAAACTCAAGTGACTCTCCTTTTGCTCCCACAGCAAGGCGGAGAAGCCTTTATAAACTCTCTTCCACCAACCCGGTGCGGCAGAGAACCGTCATCCTTTTTCACCCTCCTGGTGAAGGCAGAGAACCAAACGTCCTTTACACTCTCCAAGTGCGGCAGAGAACCGTCGTCCTTTTTCACCCTCCAAGTGACGACAGAGAACCAAAATCCTCTCGAACAAAAACTCTTGCAAAAGTCTCCAATGAAGGTAGGAAGATGCTAGAAGAACAAGTAAAGAAATCCTCACAATTGGATAACCTTGTGAATCCCTTCACAATTTTCTCTTCAAAGATTTCTCAACACTCACTCCCAAACACTCTCCCAATCACTCTCCCTTTCACTTTCCAAAAGTATTTTCACAGAAGGATTTTTCCTTCAGTCAGTTTTAAGTCATTTATATACTTGGGACAAGAAAAACCATCCAAAAACTAAAAATTTCAAGTTTAATCCGTGCCGATCGTCCCGTATGATCGATGATCGTACTATACGAATAGTTCAAAACATTGAACGATCCATCCCGTACGAAACATGAGACGAACAAGTCAGAGCCGTTCGTACGAACATTTCATCCCGTACGAACCTCTGGACAATCAAGTCAGAGCACTTCATACGAACATTTTTTCCCGTACGAACACTTGGACGACCAAGACAGAGCACTTCGTATGAACATTTCATCCCATACGAACACTTGGATGATCAAGACAGAGCGCTTCGTATGAACATCTCGTCCCAGACGAACCCTTGGACGATCAAGATAGAGTGCTTCTTATGAACATCTCATCTCGTACGAACCCTTGGACGATCAAGATAGAGCGCTTCGTACGATCAGTTCGTCCCGTACAAACCCTAGGACGAATCCAAGTCAGAGGTGGTCGTACAACAAAAACTCATATATGAATAGTAATTCGCACTGTACGAACTTAACTTAAAAAAATTTCTTGCCATATGGGTTCGATATGGAGGACATATACTACAGATCATCCTGTACGATATACAAATCATACTGTACGATCAGTTTAAAAAATTAAGTTTTTACTCCCCCATTGTGTGTGTGTGCACAGTTATCCAACTTACAATCACACTCTCTCAGACTCAAGAAAAATAAAATTTACAGACTTCATTTACAGTGAACAAATGAATTTTAAGTCTATAGCAATCTGGAGTGTGAATTTCTTGAAAAATACTTTAGTACACACAACAAAAAACTCAAATATTTGTTAGGAGAAGAATAAAATAAACAATAAGCTTTTGTAATCATCAAAACATAACTTGGATTAGAATTCACTTGAACAAACAAATTTACCCAAATCATAACAATCTCCCCATTTTTGATGATGGCAAAACAACTATTGTTTGAAATGAAATAATAAAAAAAAATTAGGTCTCCTAAGCTTCCACTGAATGTACACTCCCCCTAAATAAAAGATCCCTATGCTCCCCCTAAAGAAATGACTTATCCTAATCAAAGTATACGAGGATAGAGATAGAGAATCTAACATGGAATACACAAGGGAAGAGTAGGAAAGATAAACACAACAAACACAAGCACATACACACACCAATAAGCACATACATAAGAATACAAACAAACAAACAAAGACAAACAAACAAACAAAGACAAACAAATAATACAAAATGATACCAAATAATATAAAACTCCCCCTTTTGATAACAATAAAAAGGGACACTCAAATTAGTTGAAAAGTGGAATAATGTTAAATGAAGCGTAACTACAATATTCAAGTCAGATGCAAAAATAAAGACTCAAAAGTGTTAGATTACATATTATGTTAAGGAGAAGAAAAGTTGATCTAATATAGTAATGTATTAGACAGATTAGTAGCCTCAACTTTTACATAAAAGATGAAATAACATTACCAAAATTCTAAGTCAAAAGTGACAATAATTGATTAGTGAACTTGGAGAAAAATGCTAAAGGAAAGAATAATTGGCGACATTGCGCATCTTTTCAAAATGTAGGCTAATTTTGTACCTTTTTCTAGATTTGGCGACATTGCACATCTTTTATTGAATGACACACTTTGTGTGTTTTTTTACATTTAGCGACATTACGCATCTTTTATTGTATGGCACATTTTGTGCATCTTTTCAAGATTTACTTTGCATGTAAGATTCTTTCCAACAACACTATCTCTGGGTCGCAAATATAATAATGAACACATTGATATAGAATGTAAGAGTAATATTAAGATATCAAATATACATTAATTTAGACTAAATAATACATGTCTAAATTAGATAAAGTAAGATCTTCTAATCATACCAAATCATAACGTAATCTAAATATTTTTAAGAATTTAATATTATGCATAGAATTTTCTATTGTAATATAAATTCAATTAACATTGTAGAATATTAATCAACTACAGTCGAGTGTTTTAAGATTAGAACATTTTCAGTCAATAATACAAAATGATATGCACAGAAACACTTGAACATTTCATTTTAGATCATTTTCAAAACATACACAATAGCAGGCTTAACTTTGTAGCATAATATCATATGATAAACTTGCGAAACTTTCTCAAAACATAAAAACTAACATAAACCAATCAAATCATAAAGCAGCTAATCAGAAAAGAGAAACACAAATACATCCAACCCAAGCCAAAATAAAGCATACTAGAACTCAGAAGGACCCTGATCTGGAGGAGGTGGCTGATTGCCAAACAAAGCAAAATAGCTATTTAGCGTAGCAATATTAGTGTTTACAGAATCAAATTGATCCCTAATCCATACTCTATCCTCCTTGTACAGATCATCCTGCTGCTTTAGGTGCGCCTCCATATTATCAAATCTTTGATCCATTCTATTGAATTGCTGGATCATATCCTGGTAGAAATCTTGAGATGGTCCAGGTGCAGCTGTAGGTGCAGTTGAAGGAGCAGACATAGAAGCAGGTTCATCATCAGAGCTGTCAGTAATTCCTTCTTTCCCAAATAACGCTCGAAAAGAAGCGTCAGTGAAGTAAAGTGGGAGTTCAGAAGGTCCAGAAGGATGGACCAGATTGTATTTCTTCTCAAGGATATAACAAACAACGTGTCCTAAAGCAATATTCTTCTTTCTTTTTACACTAGCCAGACCTATATCGGAGAGATAGTAAATATAATCTAGGATTAACTGTGCTTCATCAATAGGTTGGCCGGTCATAATCAGATAGGTTGTAGAAGAAAGAAGTGGTGTCATATTTATTCGATCTCCCGCCTTAGGAATGATAGATATCCTAAGCACGTGCTGGATTAATCATGCATTCTGGTTTAAGGAGTCAACCTGGGAAACATGAGTGGGTGTGCTTACACCTCCAAGGACTTGGTTCACCTCGGACCAACCATGAAAAGGTGTGTGCCCGTGTTCCATAGGTTCTTAAGTAAATATATTCCCCTAAATCCTCCTTAGTTATCATAACTTTCTGCTTAAGGACATATAAAGAAATGACAGAGTGATCCTGGTTGAATGTCATGTTGGCCGGGAACACATGAAAAAGGTCCTTGTTAAATACATAGATCATAGTGAAAAGAAAAGCAAATTGGGTGGAATCAAACAAGGGAATTACTACAAAATGAATGCTTTATTACAACAGAATGCGGGAAGGGGTGAACTTAGAAGCAGCATACCTAAGGTATGCTTCCTCATTTTGCTCACTCAGAAAGTTGTCGTCCCAGTCCCTCCTAGAAGCAGGACCCCTAGCAATACGTGCTCTCTTTCCACTGCCCGACATCTTCTATTCTAAGCTCTAAAGGGTTTTAGAATGAAAGTGAAATGAAAGAAAATGACCCTCCTTTATATTAAAAAAAATCTTAAATCGTACAGTACGAACCAACTTCGTACAATACGAAATTGATTTCTTTCGGGATGAACGAAAGCAGTCAAAATGAAATGGTTTTTTGTAAACTACTCATCCCGAGGCGTCCTTTTATACAGGCTTTTTGACTTCCTAATCGTACAGACGATGACGTGTTCGTTCGGGATGATCAAAAAATTTAAGATCGTTCAGGCGACGGTTAGGTTCGTCGCTCATGCAAAATGACATCTGGATCATACAGACAAATGATGTATTCGTACATACGATCATTAATAATAATTGACACTAACCATGATTCCTCCAAATTCGTATAGATGAAGTTCATGTACGATGATGTAATCATACAGTACGATAAGGTCATCGTACAGTACAAATAGACAAACCAGATAAACATTCATATCTCTAATCTTACGATATTTCTAACACTCAAATACAGAACAAACCACAAAAAAAAATTTATTTTTCTTTTATAATACAACACAAAATACCAATAAAATATAAAACACTAAAAAACAAATTACTTGCAATGAACATACCAACAAACACATATAAACACACATTTGTAGAATTTTCAATTAAGCATTTAAATCAGTCACATCTAGCCTTATCCTTAACATACTAAAAGTGTCAAAAGCTAAAGGTTTTGTGAAAATATCTGCAAGCTGATCTTTAGTAGCGACATGATGTAGTTCAATTTCCCCTTTCGCTACATGATCTCTTATAAAATGATTCCTTATATCAATATGCTTAGTTATAGAATGTTAAATAGGATTCTTTGAAATACAAATGGCACTAGTGTTATCTCAAAAGATTGGAATGGTGCCAATTGAAAATCCTAAGTCACTCAATTGTTGCTTCAACTAAAGAACCTGTGCTACACAACTCCCTAAGGCAATATATTCTGCTTCAGCTGTAGAAAGTACTACTGAATTTTGTTTTCTACTAGACCAAGATACTAATGAATTTCTAATGAATTGACATGTCCCAGAAGTACTTTTCCTATCCACCCTACAGCCTGTAAAATCAGATACTGAGTATCCAATAATATCAAAAGAAGAACTATTCTTAGGATATCAAATCCCTAAATTTTGAGTTCCCAGAAGATATCTTAAAATCTTTTTCATTGCTGTCAAATGTGATTCCTTTGGATCAGCTTGAAATCTAGCACATAAGCAAACACTAAACATGATGTCAGGTCTGCTAGCAGTCAAAAAAAGTAAAGATCCAATTATTCCTTTAAACTTCTTTTGATCAACAGATTTTCTCTTAGGATCCTTATCTAATAGTACTGAAGAACTCATGGGTGTAGTTACTGATTTAGCATTATCCATTTCATACTTTTTGAGGATATCCTTAACATACTTAGATTGACAAAAAAAAGTTCTTTCCTCACTTTGCTTTATGCTAAAACCAAGAAAATAACTCAAATCACCCATCAAACTTATCTCAAATTCACTACTCATTATCTTTGAAAATTCATCACATAGATTTTTATCTGTTGATCCAAAAATGATGTCATCTACATATATTTGTATAAAGAGTATTTCATTTTCAATTCTTTTCAAAAATAGAGTGGTGTTCACACTTCCTTTAACAAATGATCCTTTTAATAAGAAAGTGCTTAACCTCTCATACCATGCTCTAGGTGCCTCTTTTAGTCCATATAATGCCTTTTTTAATTTGAAAATATGATTAGAGAATTTAAAATTTTTAAAACCTGGAGGTTACTCAACATAAGCATCCTCTTCTATCACCCCATTCAGAAAGGCACTCTTAACATCCATTTGGTACAATTTAAAATCTTTGAAACAGGCAAAGACTAACAAAACTGTAATTGCTTCAAGTCTTGCTACAGGGGCAAATGCCTCCTCAAAATCAATTCCTTTAATTTGATTATACCCCTTAGCTACCAATCTAGCCTTATTTCTCACAACAACTCCTGAATCATTCATTTTGTTTTTGAACACCCACTTAGTTCCAACTACACTTTGATCTATTGGCCTTTTAATTAGCTCCCAAACATTATTTCTCTTGAATTGATTTAACTCTTCTTGCATGGCCAAAATCCAAAATTCATCCAAAAGTGCTTGTTCTATATTAGTTGGTTCAATCATTGAAATAAATACTGAATGATTTACCTCTTTCCTCAAACCATGCCTAGTCCTAACTCCTTCACTTGGTTCTCCTAAAATTAATTCTTTAGGATGACTTCTAACAAATTTTCATTCTCTAGGCAATTAGTTTTCTTCTTCCTTTTCAACCCTTTCTTCAACTTTTTGATCTTCAAGTTTTTGGGTTACTACCTCAACCTCATCTTCATCTAACTTAGACTCTTTACTATCATAAGATTCATCAAAAACAACATGTGTGGTCTCCTCAACTATCAATATTCTCTTATTAAAAATTATATAGGATTTTTCAACACTTGAATAACCTAGAAAGATTCCTTCATCAGATTTTGGATCAAATTTTCTTAAGAGAGTTTTATCATTATTATGAATGAATAGTTTACATCCAAAAATATGTAGATGTGAGAGGTTGAGACTCCTACCTTTAAGAAGTTCATAGGGTGTCTTATTTAATTTAGACCTTATGTACACCCTATTTAACACATAGCACGCTGTACTATATGCTTCAGCCCAAAAATATTTTAGAAGTGAATACTCTGCCAACATGGCCCTTACAGTTTCAACTAATGTCCTATTCTTCCTTTCTACAACTCCATTCTGTTGAGGTGTCCTAGTGGCTGAGAAATTGTGTTCATTTCCAAGAGATTTACAAAAATCATTAAATATTTCATTTTCAAATTCTCCCCCATGATCACTTTGGATAGTAACTATTTCAAAACCTAGTTTCCTCTGAATCCAAGTGGCAAAATCTCTAAACTCTTCAAATGATTCACTCTTATGATTCGAAAATCTAATCAAGGTGAATATAGAATAGTCATCCACAATAAAATATCCAAATCTTTTTCCTCCTAGACTTAAGGTACTAACAGGTCCAAATAAATCCATGTGAAGGATTTCTAAGGGCTTGCTAGTCCTAATTTCCATGATTGAATTGAAAGAGGATCTCACTTATTTTCCTAATTGACATGCATCACACAAGTGATTTTTAGTGAAGTCTAATTTGGGTACTCCTCTAACTAGTTTCTTATGAGTGATTTTCCTAAGATTTCTCATACTAGCATGACAAAGCCTTTTATGCCATAACCATGATTCATTAGATACAGTTTTCAAACACGGAGCAATAGAAGGTTTAATAGAATTCAAATCTAGCATGTAAACATTATTAACTCTATCACCATTCAAAACAACAGTTCCATTCAGACTGAGAACACAACTAGTAGGCAAAAACTTTATATGATAGCCCTTGTCACACAATTGACTTATACTCAACAGATTGTGTTTCAAACCTTCAACCAACAGCACATTTTCAATCACAAAGTTTCTAGAGTTTCTAATTATATATGTACCTACCACTCTCTTGGTAGTATTATCTCCAAGTGTAACCTTGCCTCCATTCCTGGCTTCCAGCGATATAAATTGATTCGTATCTCCAGTCATATGCTTCAAACAGCCGCTATCCAGGTACCAAATACTCTCACAAGGTCTTGTTTGAGAGCGTCACTACAAAATGATCAAATGTTAGTCTTGGAAACCCAAATAAGTTTGGGTTCTCCTCTTGACAATTTTAAACCAGATGCATGTGTGATATGCTGTGATTTATGCACCTTAGGTCTCCACACTAAATATGTTCTATATTTAAGTGTACAAGTGTGGGAAATATGTCATAAACTACCACAAGAAAAATACTTTATTCCTGGAAAAGGATTCACCAATCTATTCTTCCTGAAAATTTTCTTCTTAGATTTTGAACCAGTGATCTTGTAGTAGGATTCATGAAAATCTTCAAGTTTAGGTGGATTTCTATTTTCTTTAAGTGCTTTTAATTGAACTTTAAGATAAGAATTAGCACTTTCTAGAATCGAATTATCAATCTTCAAATCATGCTCTCTAGTATCCGATTCATCCATATAAGTCTTAAAATCATTTTCAAGTTCAGTGTGAGATGATTTTAAAAGATTATGCTGTTTGTTTAAATCATCAAACTCATCCAACAAAGTCATGTGGTTGCTATCAATTAATGCATGATCTTTCCTAAGGATCTCATATTCTTTCTACAGCTCTAAATAATCCAAATTTAACTTAGCATGCAGCTTTTTTAATTTCCTATATGCTGTATGTATGTGTTCAGAAACTTCAAATAATTATTCATAACTTAAGTCACATACCTCTTCTTGATCTGATTGATCAAGATTGTCAGCCATTAAGCACAAATTTGTGACTTCCTCTTCTGGTGTAGTTTCTGAGGAATCTGAAGTTGAGTCCGCCCAAAATGCTTGTTAAAGTCTCTTTTTACCCCTTCTTTTATTTGGTTTCTCCTCGACCTTCTCCTTGATAGAATTTCCCTTGAGATTGGGGTAATCTATCTTTACGTGTCCTGGCTTCCTGCACTCATAGAAAATAACTTCATTAGAAGCCTTAACATTCTTTTAAAACTTACCTTTGTTCCACTGTTGGCGTCTTCTCTGCTTCCTTTTTAGGAAACTTTTAAATTGCCTTATCATCAAGGCGATATCCTCTTCATCCTCAGGTAGTGACTGATCACTTTCTGAATCGTCCACCTTCAAAGTTATGTTCTTCTCTTTTCACTTCTCACCTGCATCAATCTATCTTTGAGTCACATATTACTCGTAAGTAATTAGTGATCCAAGAAGATTGTCAACAAAATAAATATTTAAATCTTTAGATTCTGTTATTGTAGTTATCTTTGCATCATATGCAGTAGGTAAGCAATGAAGAATCTTGTTAACTTTTTCTGCATTAGTTAACTCCCTACCTAAAGCATGCAATGAAATGACTATGTGAGTAAAATGTGTATACATGTTTGAGATTGATTCATTTAATTTCATGTGAAATAGTTCATAGTCATGCAAGAGAATGTTTAACCTAGTTTGTTTCACTTCATTTGTACCTTCATAAGTAATGCAAAGCCTATCTCAAATTTCTTTTCCTGATTTACAAGTCAAAATACGCATGTAATCCTCTGATTTTAAAGCACAAAAGAAACTATTCAAACACTTAGCATTTAATTGAGCTAGCTCACGTTCTTCTACAATCCATTCGGTAAAAGGTGTTTGAACTCTAATTCCTTTTACAATACTATTAGGTTCAGTATAACCTTCATGTACTAACATCCACATGCAATAATCAAGAGATTGTAGAAATATAGACATGTGAGTTTTTCAAAAATCAAATGGGATATTATCAAACAAAGGTGGTCTAGTGATCGAGTAACCTTCTAAAGTATTTATATTTCCAAAATTAGCCATGATCGAATTTAAAAAAGTATTTTAAATAGTAATTTTTGAAATTATCTCTAATACTAATTGAAAGTGTGAATAGGTTGTTAGACCTATTGCTCACGTCCGTAGGCTAACCAATAGGGGGGGGGGGGGGGGTGAATTGGTCCTTTTAAAAATTACTCTTAAAATTTTGGAAAGTCTTAACCTAATCGTATAGTACGAACACACTTCGTACAGTACGAACAAAGTTAAATTTTTGATCTCTTCAAAACACAAAAAATTTAATCACAGAAAGAAAATAAAATGCGTAATAAAAACAGTATGAAAAAGTAAACAGTCAGCGAAAAATACCAGAATTTATAGTGGTTCGATCAAACACGACCTACATCCACTCCCTAGAGACTCCTTCTCTAGGTATTGCACTAAACTCAAGTGACTCTTCTTTTGCCCCCACAGCAAGGTGGAGAAGCCTTTACAAACTCTCTTCCACCAACCCGTTGCGGCAAAGAACTGTCATCCTTTTTCACCCTCCTGGTGAAGGCAAAGAACCAAACGTCCTTTTACACTCTCCAAGTGCTGTAGAGAACCATCGTCCTTTTTTAACCTCCAAGTGACGGCAGAGAACCAAAATCCTCTCGAACAAAAACTCTTGCAAAAGTCTCCAAGGAAGGTAGGAAGATGCTAGAAGAACAAGTAAAGAAATCCTCACAATTGGATAATCTTGTGAATCCCTTCACAATTTTCTCTTTAAAGATTTCTCAACACTCACTCCCAAACACTCTCCCAATCACTCTCCCTTTCACTCTCCAAAAGTATTTTCGCAGAAGGATTTTTCCTTCAGTCAGTTTTAAGTCATTTATTTACTTGGGATAAGAAAAACCATCCAAAAATTAAAAATTTCAAGTTTAATTCATGTCGATTATCCCGTACGATCGATGATCGTACTATACGAATAGTTCAAAATATTAAACGATCCGTCCCGTACGAACCATGAGACGAACAAGTCAGAGCCATTCGTATAAATATTTCACCCAGTATGAACATCTGGACGATCAAGTCAGAGCGCTTCCTATGAACATTTTGTCCTGTATGAACACTTGGACGATTAAGACAGAGCGCTTCGTACGAACATTTCATCCTGTACGAACACTTAGACGATCAAGATAGAGCGCTTCGTACGAACAACTCATCCCAGATGAACCCTTGGACGATCAAGACAGAGCGCTTCGTACGAACATCTCATCCCGGATGAACCCTTGGACGATCAAGACAGAGCGCTTCGTACGATCAATTCATCCCGTATGAACCCTTGGATGAATCCAAGTTAGAGCCGTTCGTACAGCAAAAACTCATGTACGAATAGTAATTCGTACTATATGAACTTAACTTAGAAAAATTTCTCGCCATATGGGTTCGATATAGAGAACATATACTACAGATCATCCCGTACGATATACAAATCGTACTGTACGATCAGTTTAAAAAATTAAGTTTTTACTCCCCCATTGTGTGTGTGTGCACAATTATCCAACTTACAATCAAACTCTCTCAGACTCAAGAAAAATAAAATTTACAAACTTTATTTACAGTGAATCTAGAGTGTGAATTTCCTGAAAAATACTTTAGTACACACAACAAAAAACTCAAATATTTGTTAGGAGAAGAATAAAACAAACAATAAGCTTTTGTAATCATCAAAATATAACTTGGATTAGAATGCACTTGAACAAACAGATTTACCCAAATCATAACAACATAGATATTCTAGGAGGATCCACTGGTAGCATTTTCTATCCCATGCATTTAAATTTGATTGATTGATAATCCTTGTATCGCATACTGAGTGATTGAATGACCTACGTGGCTATGATGATTGAACTCATGATTGCTTGAAATGGAATAATTAGTCAATGATCAGTGATATTATGGATTTTATTGAACAAACTTAAATTAATTTTATTATTTTGAATCACATTGATTTATTTTGAATTGAATTGATTTATTTTGAAAAGGATTTATTTTATATTGGTTTTGATGCCTAAATCTTTAGTGGAAATATCGGGGATGATATTTTTTCTAAGGTGGATAGATTGTAATAGCCTTAATTTTAAATAATATGAATTTTTAGATTTTTCATAAAGCTACATAGGATAATAGGATGCCGTGCTTTTAGGCGCAGTAGTGTTGAGAAGTGCTAGATAGTGGCACCTCAGTGCCATAGCTCTTTGTTCTACAGTAACTTTGTAATCATAGGCAATATAGCGGCATTGGGTCACTTGGGCATTGTGGGGCCACACACTAAAAAGAGTTTATATATATATTAAATGCAATACAACCCTAAGCACTAAACCCTTCCCTCCCCATTCATGGCTTGCCAGGTAAGAAAGAAGAGAGGGAAAGGGAGAGGAGAGAGAAAGCCATATTTTTGGTCATTTTTTTTGTTGTCCTAGTTAAGAAAAGTCTTCTGATCATTGTATGTAACCCAAACCCCTTTTTAGTTTTCAATGGTTTTGTGTTCACTGATTTAAATATCTCAAAAATAATAAAAATGTATTTTTTTCTTAATTTATCAAGCTTTTAATAATGTAACTTTTTTGCATATGATGGATATTGATTTATATATATTTTTTATTTTAATTTTATGAAATTTCACCAGGGAAATTATAAGTTTTGATTTTTTGATGTTTGATGAATAGTACACATTTTATAGAATTTCCTGCTTTGCATAGTACTATAATATGTCATTGTATTATATAGGAAATTGATATTATTGATATACGATGTGTGTGACTTTTGTATTTAAGCAAGGAATGATGATTGTTAATATTATAATTAAGGTGTGTTGGCTATTAAATTGATAATATCATATATAGAAGGGTGGCCGACGAATTTTCCTTTAAAGATGGTTTGTGATATTATCCCTGTTATAGCCTATAATTGATGACTAATTACACCGATGACAAAGATTAACAACTCTTTACAGATCATTAAAAGATATCTGTAATGATAATTAACTTAATAGTTAAATTATAAGATTGAAGGATTACAAATGAAAAGATAAAACATCATATTAAAGCTGAATGTCCTACCTTGCTGAGCTATATCATATTGATGTATACATTGATATTATACATAATAATTAAAAAATAATTTATGATTAAGAATAAATAAAATGGATAATTGATTCATATATTCCTTATTCATGCATGCATATAGACACTTGTATGTTCATGATTCATCTCACTAATAGAAGAATAATATTGAATGATTATAGTACTGATTTCCTGGTGTGTGGATTAATTGATTATTATCACAATTATTTTCTTCCACATGTTATTAATTTATGGATTTCAACATAATGATTCATGCATTTCGTTATTGATCATATTTATTAGCAGTATTGATGACTGATCATTGATAGATTCTTGATTGTATTGATTGAGATAAGTATGCTTATTGATTTCTAAAATCTTGTATTAAAAGTTTTAATGAGTTTTGACTTTCTGCTACACTTTGTAAGCTCATTTTATAAATTTTATTGATTTCATGATAGGGAAGGGGCCAAGACTCTGTGGAGTGAGGCTGATTGCAATCTCTAATTTTCTTGTTGATATTTAATATTTTATTTATTATTTTTTAGGGAAGAGCTTATGATAGATTACTAATTATAAATGATCTCTTTATTATAAATGAGATTTTGATGATAGAATATAGTGAAAGATTTTGATGTATGCGATGCTTAGTTTCTTCCGTTGGATGCATTGATTTATATTGATGATTTTATAGAAGCTCTCATAGATAATTAAAAGAAAAAAAATAGATAATTCTTCCAATTTAAGTCTTGAGGCATCACAGATCAAGCAACCAAACCTTTTGAAAAAAAGACAAATTCATGACAAATATGTAGGTTTGTGGCATCTTTGTGATGAAATCTATCATTATTCCACATTAAATTTGTTCAAAAATTCATTTGTGAAGTTATTGTTATTTGGCTAGAGCTTTATCACAAATAGGTTGTCAAAATAGGTTAACAGGTTGGGTTCAAATCCATCTCAAAATTGACCAGACCTAAATCTAATCAATCTGAGCTCGACCCATTTAATAATTGGGTCAAAAACTCTAACCCAAACTTGACACGCTAGCAATCTGAATGATTTGAACTCGACACATTAACCTATTTTGATTTAATTTTTAATAACTTAGTACCTATAAACTTTTTATGCTATTTGATAAAAATAAGAAGATTATAGCTACAAGTAAAAAAATTAAGGCAAATAATATATTAAATGGGTAATTTTAGGTTAAAAATGGGTTGGCAGGCCAACTTGAACATGACCCATTTAATAAATGGGTCAAAAAAATCAAACATGAATTTGAACAATTTATTTAACGGGTCAACCCAAACCCTAATTTTTTTAGTCAGGTCATTTATTGGTACCCTTAATCACAAACTAATTGCAATATTTGAAAGAAAACCCTATTGCATATGATTAGTCGCAATGCTCTAACTGTGAAAGCCATCATAAGTTACTCACAATTTAGGGTTTATTTGAGACTGCTGCAAATTTTTTAAACTTACTTATGAAGTTCCTCTGGTGAAAATAACTTAGCTATTCTAGTTACAAAAGTAGCTTTCCATCACAAAAATGTTTGAAAAATAATTAGAGAGCAATAGCCAAATGATATTGTTATTGTTGTTTGAAAAACAAAGTAGTGAGAAAGCTGCCCCAAAAAGAATCTCAAAATAATGACTTAAATTTTGTCACATCACAGTTTCAAACACTACAGGAAAGTAACCTATTACCGTCGGAATTTCTGGCGGATAATAAATGCTGGAAATAGCGACAAAAATATCGGCGGGATTTTCGACGGTAATGGTGTGGCAAAATTTTTGACGAATTTACCGTCGCTAACTTACCGACGGACTTTACGCCAGAATTTTTGTTAAAAAATTTTATTTTCTGACGCATCTCCCACTGGAAATTACCAACGAAATTATCGGCATAATTTATGCTAGCTTATTTAAAGTCGACGAAATATTACCATTGTAATATCCGCCGGTAATAATACCGATGGATTATTCGTCGAAAAAATCGACGGTAAAGGCCCTATTTTGTGCCATCCGCGCCTGGTTTCTCATTTTGTTCGGCTTCTTCTCTCTGTTCGACGATGCTCCGATGATGTTCCCATGCTGTTCGACCTTCGACGAAGTTCCTTTTAGGGTGTTCGACTTTGCTCCTTCGACGACGACATTCCCTTCGCTCCTTGGAACACGTTCCATCGCGCGTGTTCGAGTTCACTCCTTCGACGATGTTAGTTTCTCTATTCGACTTCGCTCCTTCGATGACGTTCACTTGGTGTGAAGGTAACTTTCTCCCTTTTGCTTTAGTCATGGATGTTCTCACTAGATATTTGCAAGAGATTGTACCCTAGTGTATGCTTAATTTTTGCTAATGATACACTTCTTATTGATAAGACTAGAGAGGGAGTTAAAGGAAAACTTGAATTATAGAGATCAACCTTATAGGTTAAAGGCTTTCGTATGATATTCTTCTTGTTGATAAGACTAGAGAGGGAGTTGAAGGAAAACTTGAATTATAGAGAATAACCATAGAGTTTAAAGGCTTTCGTTTGTGTAGATCTAAAATTGAAGAACCTTCTTATTGATAATTATAGTATTAATAGATCTAGTGGGGGAATTGTGACTTTGGCTGGTCAAGTCTTTAATAAGAGTAAACTTTTTTGATATATTAGGTTTATTATTCAAAGTGATGGTGAAATAGATGGGGGATATTATTAGTAGAATTCAAGTTGGATTGTTGAAGTGGAGGAATGCATTGGGCTTGTTGTGTGATAGAAAAGTCCCCCTCAAACTTAAGGGGAAATTCTATAAGATGGTGGTTAGACGTATAATACATTATGGTGCATAATATTTGCCATTAAAAGAGAAGCATAATATTAAGTTAAGTGTTGCAGAGATAAGGATGCTCAGGTGGATGAGTGCTTTACTCTTAGAGACAACATATGAAATGATCATATATGTGAAAAGGTTGGAGTAGCTCCAGTGGAAGATAAGATTAGAGAGAGTCGTCTTAGATGGTTTTGTCACATAAAACTGTAGCCTTTTGATGACCAGGTTACCAAATAAGAAATTAGTGGTCGATACACTCGAAGCTATAAACTGTAGTGAGAATTTGCACGAAATACTAAATGTCATCCTAGATGGAGCCTTAGTTTAGTTTGGTTTGGTAACTTAATTAAAATGATGGCCTTCTGAGCAGGCTAAGAGTCTTTGTATTTTTTTTCAATAAATATTATAATATTATCTAATATATCCATATTAAATGTAGGTTATATTATGGATATCATAACTCAAACAAGTTGGATGTATAATCGATTGGCGCAAGGACGAAAGACATTAATCGACGAGTTCATTAGAGGGGTGAATATTTTCATTCAGACAGCTTCTCAACTACCCAGCTTCATCTTAGATGGAATGATTCGTTGACCATGTCTAAACATAAAATTCAGGTACATATTCTAAACATAAAAATCAGGTACTCTTGTGGATTCCTTTCTACTTTTATTATTTATGTTTATTGTATACATGTTTATTTATTTATTATTTGCACATGTTTTATAATATAATCGAGGATGTTATTGATCAGAAGTGGCCCATGAATGTATACATTATTGTATCTTTTGTTTGCAGGTTGTGAAAATCTGATTTTAAAGGGAAGTAAGTTTTTTTTGGTTGATGCTACAGGTTTCTGACGGATTTTCCTCCGGAAACGGTGTTGGTAATACGATATGTCATACTTTTCGGCGGATTTTGCGCCGAAAATTTCCGGCAGCTCGTCCTCCGGTAATGTTAAACGGTAACAAGGGCGTCGTTTTTCTTGCGGCGTATTATCCGCCAGTATTTCTGACCGAAATTTTTGTCGAAAATACCGGCGGATAATACGCCGGAATTCAGCAACAGAATTGCCGTCATTTTTTATAAAGTTTTCGTCGGAATTACGCCGGAAAACCAGCCGGAAATATTTCTGGCGAATTAATTCTGCCGGTTATTTTTTTCCGATGCGTGAATTACCGTCGGAGGGGTTTTCGTCAGAAATCCGCCGAAAATCTTCAATTTCCGGCGGATTTTCATTGTTACCGACGGATTTTGTCCGCCGGTAACAATGAGTTTTCCTGTAGTGAAAGTTGCGACAATTTTTTTTTTCAATTATTGCAAGAGAAACTTGTGATGAAAATTTTTGAGACAACAATTTCGATTGTGAAATCTATCGTAAATTGACATTGGGATGCATTTTTTATAGGTTGAGATAGAAATTATACATTGCAAATTAAATGTGATGTTGTAATTCATGTTTGACTTATTACACCTCTATGAATGTCATATTTGAAATTTCATCAATTACATGCAATTTTATTAGGGTAAAACATCTACAAGACTAAATATAAAAATGTAGAAGATACAATACCCCTTGTGTTTCTTGAATGGGATGAAAATGATGCATTAAAATAGTGGCAAAGCCAAAATATTTTTTTAGTGAGGGCACAAATTAAAATTTTTAAATATTCTCTCAATTTTTTTATTGTTGTTTGAGAATGACACTGACAGTTTTAAAAGTTTTTTATTTAAATTTATTATTTTAGAAAATAGAATATAAGTTGACAAAAAAATACAATTTATAATGCATATTCTTCATATTTAGAAAGAATTGAATAATTACTTTATTCTCAATACATTCAAATATTTTTTTCTCAATATAGGTGATTAAAATATCATTCATCCATTGATTGCTAATTCTATTTTGTAATCATATTTTTAGCAAAAAAAAGCTCTTTAAACTTACATTATATTTATTTAAAATAAATTCTAATTTTTTTTTGTATTTTTCAAGATAAAATTTTGATTATAATAACTTCACAAAAGTTATTTTCATATAAAAGTTAGAGGTATAATAAAATAAAAAAGGTGATTACATTATATCTACTTTAATAAACAATAAATAAAAATAAAAATATAAAAAATTATTATAAATTTAATAAGGAATCAATATTAGAAACAATAAGTTGATGTAGCAATCATTCTAGGTCTCCACGAATTGTGTCATGTCCATTAATATTCCAATATTATTATTGCTGGGTTATTTTGACCCCATCCTAAATCCGCACATGTGCTAATTACAACCTAATTAGTTGATTTAAGAAAATTTAAAATTAAATATAAGAAAATCATCTAAATAAATTCCCAAAATTCATAAGAATTACAGAATGATTTTTTTAAAATATCAAATTTATTTAAAATAATTTTAACTAAATTTGAACTCATAGCTAATATATATCTCTGAACTAATCTAGTTGATATTATTATTATTATTATTATTATTTTATAAAAATACTTAATAGAGTATGATAAAAAATATAATTTATTATCATTAAAATATAAATAAATCACTCATGAGTCATATAAATTAACAGGAATCATTATTATTTTTTATTTTTTTGGTCATTCATGGCCTGAATTAAAATATCATTTTATTAGCCATCAGCCCTATTAACCGATACCAAGTGGCAAGCTGATATAGCTCCATCTGTTAAGCGTCTAGAAAGCAAACTCTTTTATTTAAAAATAGAAAAATCATTTTAAAATTTACCCCAATGAACACATGACAACACTAAAGCAGATAAGATAATAAAATCTTAAATGAAAAGCACATTCCTTCTTGCCAACGGATAAGTTCCCTTACAAAATGGTTTTGTGCGTTGAAAATAAAAATTAAGAAATCAGGTCTGTGGCCGAGTAGTCGACGGAATAAGTTTCTCCCATCTCATTCGGGCTCGAATCCCCTAACTAACCCAAAAAAAAAGGTTTTACTTTGGATGACTTTTTTATTATTTTTTTAAAGTAAATTTTTATTATAAAATTTTAAAAAATTTTATAAATAAAAGTTATTTTGTGAAGCTATAAGAAGGCTGTCTCAAATAAAGTCTAACTCATATTGTTGAATGTAGATGTGTAAAACGTTAAATAAATGGGTCATAAAGTTAATCTGAACCTAACTCACTGGCAATTAGGATGACTTAAATCAGACCTAATAACTCATTTTAATAATAATAATAAAAGACTTACTAGCTCTAGAGTCAAGATTAATTAACTAAAAATAAAAAAGTCTATATCAATAAGCAAAAAAAAAAAAAAAACATGAATAATTTTCGGGTCAAAATTAGGTTTGCAGGATAACCCGAATTAGACCCGCCAATTAAATAGATGAGAATTTTAGACCCAAACTCAACCCATTAATTAAATGGGCCAATCTGAATCCGAATTTTTTGGGTCAGGTAAAAATCGAATTGTCCCACCACATTATTTATTAACACCCTAGGTTGAGTTATTCTATAACTAAAATCCTTCGAATGTAACTTCATTGAATATATGCACATATAATATTATAACATTATAATATCTTTCTTGCTACATTTTTTTGAAATATTTTGGAGTTATATCATTTATTAAAAAGAAATGAGACGAAGCCATAGAGAAGGGTAGGATGCATAAAATGATTGATATAAAGATTAATTTAATATTTCATATATATTCAAAACATTAGTTATTTATGCTTAATTAAGGTCGAAGGGACCGTTGTTGAGTGGCAAAGGTTGAACGGACCATTACAGGGTGACAATGTTCAAAAAGTCCATAGTCCATGGGTGATTGTAGTAGGAGATGCTGTATTCGGGCTATAGAGGTCAGAGGGATTACAACGGGGCAATGGAGGTAAGAGTAAAGATTGTCGGGTGATAGAGGTTGGTGGGATCATAGTTGGCAGGCGATAGAGGTTAGAAGGGCTATAGTAAGGTGATAGAAGTCTAGGGACCATTTTCTGGTAATAGAGGTCATAGGGATCATTATCAAGTTATAGAGGTTGGGTGGAGACCCAGTGGTGGCAGCCTGATAGAGGTTTGATGGCGATGGTCAAGCAATGATCCAACAGCGGTGGCCGGGTGATGAGGATTTTTTTGCAATGGTGCTTGGGTGGAGCTTCGACACTCTTTAAGCTTCAGAGCTCTCTTGAGTCTCTTACATAGGGTCCAAATCTCCAAAAGTCCTCTTCATGTAGAGAGTTGGAGTATATGTATAGATTTTGAGAGTGACATACTCTATAAATATTAAGAAGATTCAGGATAAACTCAGAGTGCTCTATCAAATGACATATATTGATTCCCTTGATCAGAGAGTATTCATTCAGTATTAAGTGCCTTGATAATATCAAAATTAAGCAATCTTAGACTCGTTGGATTTGTCTCATTGAGCCACTCAATTTGACTATAAGCATGCCATATTTGCAGATCATTTGGTTACCTAGTTAATGCTTTGCGGCTTCCAAATATTCTTCAAGCTATTAATTTGAGCCCATTTGGGTTCAAATTAGATCAATTTTTGTGCCGTTGGGTTCTCCTTATCGAGATGTTCAGTTTGAGTATAAGTTTGCTTAGATTGGACTTCAGATCATCTCAAATTTAATTTTGAAAGTTTCCAATTCAGATATGTATCAAGATTCGTGCCCTATAAAAATGATTTTTGGTGATGTTTCAAGAATATTATTTAATTATGTTTTTATATTTTGACATTAATCTATTCTGAATAACTTATATATTTTACTAGATTTATTATATTTGATAAATTATTTAAATATGTTCGGTCTGCCTTATGCCCTTGCTGTCCATATCAAAAACATCGCCCAATCAATAGGTAGCACTGACCCAAATGTTATCGACCACAATGAATATACTCGTCGTAGCTGCCAATAGATGTTATCAATTCAGATTTCCTATGAATCACTATATCAACTTTTCTTATCACTATCTCTACCTCTATCCTATCTTACCTCATCTATGCTCCTCCAACTGATCATATATAGAGCCCACCACATATCTAGATGTTGGTGTTGCCAAATTAATCTCTATAAATCTTGCTCATTCCACTAACTCAAAAAATACCTGGATCCATAAAGGCACTAGCGTACATCTTAGTTCCTTATTCAACCCTTACAAAATCATTAGCACTTTTCTTTAGCAGTAGAAATCAAGTGAGAAGCATACATACCAAGTGTAGAAAACTTAGCCTCATAACCAGATCATTATCTTGCATCCCTATTCCAACTTGATAAATTCTTCATGTATTTGTCTTTGAGCTTAAGAAGGTACAAACAATATCCTGAATACTGTAGTAAACTTGTCCCAAGTAATTTCAGTATTAGTCTTCCCCTAGAATTTCTCTCTCAATTGTCCAACCCACGATAGTTGCAGCTAATGTGTTGTTTACAGCTATGATACAATCAAGTCCAATGCTAGATAACTGGGGTGTTAATCTCCTTAAGGAGTTTCATAATGTTTGGCACCCTCCACCGCTAGGTTGGATTAAAATCAATGTAGATGCTTCACTTTTGAAATCTAATCTTGCTGGGATTGGAGGAGTATTTAGAGATCATAAAGGAAGACTTCTTCTTGCTTTTGGGAAGAAAAGAATTCATTGGGATGTGGCTCAACTTGAGTTGGAGACAGTCTTGGCAATAAGGGAGTTCATTCAATGCTGGATGATTGATAGCAAAGGAGTAATAATTGAAGATGATAATCTCAATATTATCAACTTCATCCAAAAATCAATGAATAAATCAAAGTGGAAAATGGAAACTTGGTTGACAAAGAAGTTATTCTTTTTAAATGATTTCAACAAGGTGATCTTTCATTATGTTTCTAGAGAATGCAATAAAGTAGCAGATTTATATGCTACTTTGGCTTTAGAGGATATTTTTTTTATTGATAGTTTTTCTTTTCGTAACATTCCTTCTTTTTTGCTTAGTATGTTAAAGAAGGAATGTGAGCCTTTTATTACTTGTAAGTAGTTCTTCTTTCTATTGCAATTTGCAGCTTTCAAAAAAGAAAAATGTTATCGAACCCACCATCTCTTAGCCTCTCATACAAAGTGGAACACAGCTAATGATACCTTCTTATTCTCTAGACATAGCATGCTTAAATAAGATTTTTTCTATCCTCACTAATTAGTTTTCTACAACCTAGAGTCTTACAGCTCCTTTGTATAGTAGAGGTTTTAGCTTATGGAATGTCTGTAAGTGCTTGTATCCCTCTTCTTCTTTCCTCCTATATAGCTTACTTTGTGTATCACCCATTACCTGTGCTATAACAATGGTCAACTTTATAAAAGTGTTAAATGGTACTGGAGCTACACTATGTTGCTCATTTGGTATATCTTCCTCTAGTAGGTCATTTTAGTTGTTCACTTGTATAATAATATCTAAGTAATTCACACATGCAATCAATTATGTATGAAAAATAACGTATACCTTAATATACCAAATCTATCTGAGTCATAATCAATTCCTAAAGCTCTGGTAATAATTTAATTTTTCTAACAGTATTGCTTTGATACCAATTGTAATGTCCTAAGACCAAATATGAAAGAATTATTCTTTTCAACTTTTAAAATCAACACTAGAGCTATCTATTTCTCTTTTATCAATATGTTAGCAACTGAAATAAAATAGCAATCAAAATATCAAAATATATTAGCATTCATATTTTAAAATCATATATATTACTCAGGAATCATATAATTATAATCTATCATCATCAGTCTTGAGTACAAAAGAATAACTAGAAGATATAAAGAAATAAACTAATAGTAAACATGGAGAATCCTTATTTGATTAATATCATACATATAGTTCTTTGCCCTGATATGAAATTATTTAAACTACATATAATGGGCTAAAAAGCCTAGTAGGTCATCCAATCTTACAACTAACTCATAGAACAATAAAGAAAACAGTATTCATGTCATCAATTACTTCATAATAGTAGCAGTTATATGATCATGAGTCAACATAAAAATAGTAAAATGCATATTCAGTAGCAATAGAATCTATAAATAATAAAATAGTATGGTATGGAAGCTAGTAAGATAATATTACGGGAAAACCAGTAAACTAGTGTGGGAGTCAAATCAATAAAATAGTCATTATATTAGTACTATCAATAAGTAAAGAAATCATATAAAATGATAAAACTGAAATATCGGTAAAGACTACCAAAATCATATTAATATAGTAAAATCCTATAATAATTTACACATGTTATCCAATTATTTATATCAATATCAAATCAATAGCTTTATTACATGCTCAGTGTTAATATAGTGAATCCATATCTGTAATCAGTATAGTAAATTAATAGCAGTATTGAACAGTATCAATGTCCTTATCAGTAGCAGTATCAGTATAGTGTCATTAATAAAATTGATGATAGTGACAGTAAAGTAATGCAAAAATAGTAAATCTATAAAATAATAATAAATTAGTAAGTAATAATAATAAAATAGTAAAATTATATATTAATCATAATAATGAATCAATAATATGCATTTCAGTATTCACACTAAAAAGTAAGAAGTTCTGATTTAATCAATATTTTTTTAATATTATATAAGTATTAGTAAATCATTAGCTCAATAAACAGAGCCATCACTCTTTGCCTGTCGTTGTAATAATCATATGCTTATAACTCTCAATCAGTATTATATGAATTAGTAGAGGATAATACCAAATCATAATATTTAAATGAAAGCCCATGGCCCCACCTTCATGTACAAGTCAATCGGTCTCCAACTAATATCAGTGAAACCAACTATTACTTATTCTCACAGATATTATTATCACAGTATTATTGTAATAATATTTACGATTTATTATTCAACCATATATCTATATTAATTTTTAATGCTTGTTTTAACAATATACTTATAGTAAAAATATGAATTATAAAAATAGTATAAAATATAGTAACTTTTATTTTACCCTGTCAAATTTAATAAATATTACAATCAAAATGTCGAGTAATATGATAAAAAATAAAAGTTGTGTGGTAATAGTTCAATAAACTCAGGAAAAATATAATAAAAGTAGTTATGGGGAGAATTAAACATTTAATATTTAAATATTTAAAAATAGAAATATGATTAGATTCACCTTTAGTGATTTGAGTAATTTCTACAAAAAGTGGCAAAACAATCCAAACGTTAAAAATCAATTTTCTCCTTTTGTCTCCATTGTGCTGCAATTCAAATATGAATTCATCTTTTTTTTATTTTTAATTATTTTTAGAATATTAGATTGTTATGCAGTATGAAGCTAAATTTATTGCATTAGCCAAGTATGCCCCATAGTAATTAACACACTAAAAGAAAAGTGTTACAGATTTTTGAGAGGACTCATAGATGAGCTGAGGCATATATTAGTACTACTAAGAATTCAAAAGTTTTCAAAACTAGTTAAGTGGGCATGATTGGTGAGAATTTATTTGGCAATTCTAGTATTCAGATATGATATGAGTATGAAAAGATTTAGAGATGATGATTGGTGGGGAAAATTATGTCGCCACGCAGATTTTATGTTCTCCTATTTTGTAATTGAATACTGCATTAAAAATAAAGTACAGTCTCAGGAGTCTGACACAATATTCTACAATGAATTCAATATCAAAATAGGGTTTTAGAAAATGATATTTCTATAGTCAAACATAATTCTACGAATAACATATCATCTCGAGAGATGAACATGGAATTCTGTAGAATGTATTTAAAAACAAAAATATAATTTTGAAAAGTTCATCCATTCCTTTATTTAAGTGTAATAAAGAGAATATTATATCATTTAAAAAGACAAACATAATATTCTTCAAAAACACCCAAAAGAAGGAATGGGTTTTACAAAAGTCATCATTTCTAAAATTGAATATAACTAATAGAATATTATATTACCTGGAAAGATAATAATAATATTCTACAAATATATTTAAAATAAGAAATGAGATTTTAAAATATGTCTGCATTCCCAAAGATTTTTTCCTTATTTTATAAGAATAAAATAAGGTTTATTTTAATCTGGGGTTCTCAAATCCCTATAGGGGCAAGCCCCTATAGTTAATTACATCCTAGGAGGGGTACTCCTAAGAAAACTCTCGATTAAAGCAGTGATTTCATACCCTTTGATTACAAAGTAGAAGATAAGGAAAGAAGTAAGAATTTTCAAGGAGAAAGCTCAACGTTGAACAGTTATTAACTAGCCAAAGGAAGAAAAGTAGGAGGTGCCGGATTCTAAAAAGCTCAGAGGCAACCTCACTCTACCCTATGTTGGAGTTTACATTTTAAGAGAGAAATTTTTAGGTTTGAGTTGACATTTTATTAAAAATTTGGGATTATATTCCCAGAGGGTGAGGACTTAAGATTTAAAAATCCGCCTCAGAACCTAAATCTAATTTGGGTACTACAGAGTAGTGACCCGAACCTAGCTAATGAAGTACAAATTTGGACTTATCCCAGCCTGGATTGGGGAGCCAGCTAACCACCTAGGCGCTTTAAAACCAAGTGTTCAGTCTCTTTATGCAAGATGGGTAGGGACGTTACTTTAGTTTTGAGGAATCGGGGCCAACATCTAAGACAGATCGTAATTGGCCCCTCAACTTATGTGGGGTAAATGATACCTCAAAATAAAATACAATTAAAATTTTAGACTCTTTTAATTTGTATCGATTGCAATGCATGCTGATTGACTTGAATGCATAAAATGATTATGAAGCAGTTATAAAATTTGGCTTAGAAAATAGATTTTTCCCTAGAGATCGCACAACATTCCCTTGATAGAACTGCACCCTAATAGTCCAGGTGGTTTGCCAGAACCCGCAGGTGGGGAGGTGCCTAACAAGGAAGAGAAAGTAATAATATGCTTATGCTGACTCTCGGCGGTCCCGAGATTGCTTCTTAGATCGTTAGAGTTACTATGTGAGCCTAATAGTTTTATTTAAATTTTAAGTAGAAAATATTTTATCGTGGTCCTTATAAAAAAAGCACTTCGATCGTATCCAGGCTAAAACAAAATACGGTATGCAAGGGTCCTAAAAAAAAAACTAATGCACAAATAATGTAAACAATCAAATTAAATTATCCAAAAATATAATATCCAATGTCCATTTTATTTACAACCCAGGGTCTGCTGAAAAAGTAAAGTGGCCGGGCACCACTGACAATAGACCCGGATTCTACTCCTAGAATTGACGCAAGTGATTTTGAAATGGGATATACTTTTTTTTATCTTCATTTCGTCATCTTCTTCCTTTCATCTCCTCATTTTATCTTTTCTTCCTCTACGAGCTCCTCAGGTTCGCTACAAACTCCTTGTATCCACTACAAGCTCCTTGGATCGGCTACGAGCTCCTTAGGTTCGTCAGTTTTGCATACCCAAATGAAAAGAAACTCATCCTCGAAGGGATATTTTTTTTCCCTTTGGATATTAGAATCACCCTAATTTGGCTTTCTAAATAGAAAAGAACATTCCCCTAAGGGATATTCTCTTCTCTTAAGATTTCGAGTTAGGTGTGATATCCCACTTTAAAATCACTTTCACAATGCTTGACTTTAATAGATTACATTTATATTTCATTTATATCCCAGAAAGAAAAAGAAAATCTAGACCACCTCTAGGGTTATCCTAAGTATTTATAATAAAATCATTCCTAAGTAGTTATATGTTCACATTTAAATTAAGTTCACGAGCCATACTTGGCCATGCTCTTTTAATTTTAAGGGGGCTTAGCATTTTGCACCTGCATAAAATTTTGTTAGTTTAAATCTTTAATTTTCCCCCTTTAATTTAGCCCTGCACGAGCATGGCCACCTGCATAAAATTCTGTGAGCATCCAGATCGTTCCTAACCTAAGGATAATCTATCGCCAATGACATCTTATCACAGAGAGCAGTAAAGGTAAATAAACAAACACACCAATAATTTTTCAACCAGCATGCAGTAAAAACCATGAGAAAACCCATCACACAACAGCAAGAAAGTAAACACTGGCCTAACTTAAAGCTAAAGTCAGTTGTTCTAGGAAATAAATCTAAGTGTGTAGTAGGCTGTATGGTTTGGATATATCCTAGATCAGTTATTTATTAAAGTTTTCTAGTTGATTGAATTTAGTTTGTTGAAAAGTTAAGGAGAATGTTACTAAGTTTTTTATGTTCTGTGTTTCTACCCTAAACTGTGCATGCATCCTAAGTCTAAGTTTTCTAAGACTCAGTCCTTAATTTTTTTTCCTTAAATGTCACTAAAGTTATATGGAATGAAAAATTCTGTTATCACTAACCCTTAGGACATTACACACGTGTAAAGGGGTTCAAGGATCTAATCATAATAAAAAAAAATAATCCTAATAAAATTGAAGTTACTATAGGAACCTAAAAGGGAAGGGTTCGCACAAACCACATCACAGCTTCCTAGGGGTTTCTAAGTTTTAAGAAAACTTACAACACCGGGGGCTATGACTCGGTTGTTCCGCCAGAAGCACCTCTACCCGATTGGGTAGAGGCGACTGACGCCTTTATCCCTTATCCTTTTGTTCACTCGATCGGTACCATTCCTCGTAGTTCATGCAAGTAAAGAGAATAAAATAGGGAAGGATTAGAAGCACATTTAATAATTAATAATGAAATAATTGAAATGACTAAAAATAAAAATGTACCTTTCTTTGGGCTTGGAGACCGGCGCAAGCTGTCTACCTTTTAAATTGTTCCCTTTTGAAAGCATACTATTTGTTTTTCCAACATTTACCACGAGGCACAAGAAGGGAGAGTAGTAGAAGAAGGAGAAAGAGAGGGGTAGAGAGAGAGAGAAAGAGGGGCATTGCTTTCTTTAAAACTTTCATTTCTAATAAACATTCAACTAACTCGCTCTCCAACACAAACCACTTTTCATCTTTTTCATCTTATACCCTTTAACATACACATACAATCCACATCAACATTCCACACACTTCACTCTTACACATTTCATATTATTTTACTTTACAACATAAACCCACACGCTTCACTTTTTTACACAAACTCCACATCTCCACCTTTACACATTGTCTTTCTCAATATACAAAAATTCATTAAGCACTTTATTTTCATAAACATAAAATTCTCTTTTTCAAAGCATTTCACATGTTACTTTCCAAAAACACACATACCTTCATCTTCTAAAGAAACACACAACTCTCCTTTCAAAACACACACACACACACTTCCAAGATATACACTTTTCACTTCAACACTCCATATACTTCACTATTCACATACACACTTCTCAAAACAATTCAACTTTCAACCAATCACACACTTTGTTGTTTAACTTACACACCCACTTTTCACACACATCAAGTTTCAATACACTTAGTTCACTTTTCAACACACAAACTTTTCAAAACACTTCTCTTACCAAATCAAACACTTTACATTTCACATACACAAGTTCACCTTTCAATGCATTTCTCACCTCTACCACACAACACTTTTCCCGCCTACACTTTTACACACTTCATTCCACTGCACATTTCACTTCACTTTTTAATACATGATACACTTTCTAATGCACATACACATTTTTACACACCTTAAACACTTCACCACTACTCATTTACAAGTTCACATTTCGAAACCTTTACCTCTCGTCTTCCAAAGATCACATAATCACCTTTCAAAACAAACACTTTTCACCTTTCCGAAATCACAAAATCCAGTTTTCAAACTACACACATACTTTTTACTTCTCCTCCAGAATTTCTATATTTTCCTCCTTCTAATGACACCTTACTTCTTGTCATGAAAGTAAAGCAAAGTTCCACCATCCCTTTCCCAAAACACAACATAAATAATGCAATATGCCCTGTACAAATTTTCATCACCGCAGATTATGATTGCATACAAGAAAAAAAAAGGAATGATCACATTTTTTTTTAATCCAAGATATCTCTCCACATACGATAATCTCACATAAAATATACGAATTTTCTTTAACTCATTTCTCCAAAATACTTTACAAGAGATTTGTGTGCGCCTGCCATTGAACAAGAAAATATATGAATGCTCCTCATTACATTTCCAAATTGGTTTGGAGAGCATTAGAATGAAAATTTACAATTGTCAAATCTATACGAATTATTGAAGTAAAAATATGCATTTAAACTTTCCATTCCAATAAAGACTTATTAGGCAAGAAGACAAAATCATTTTAATATAACGTTTATTGCCAATATCATATTCTACCAATAATCTGTACCTGAACTCACAAAAGAAACATTTGATTGGATTGGAGAACAACAAGTATATTTTTCTTGCAAATTACTTTATGAAGGATGCTCATGTAGACGAGTGTTTGCAGCTTCTCAAATCTTATGCATTTCATGATGTAGAGAACCCTAATAAACATAAGAGCCATTGCCGGAGAGGTATTAAAAAAAAACATTCAAGGTCTCTGTTAGCGGCAAAGGTCATTTAGGGTGTTCTAAATTCTAACGTGAATGATGATAGTTCTAGCAAGCAATTTAAGTACTATAACATTTGATCAAAATTATAAACTTCCATCTTAAGACTGAACAATATAAGTCAACCAAACCTCTGCATTTCTATTTTGTTCCCCTTTTTTTTATACAACATAATGTGTTCAATAAAGATGATTTGATCTGAATGTGGATTTCATGGGTTTTCATCATGCCGTCTCAAATTCCAAGAGAGACTATGGAGGGTATCAAAGCAAGGTAGAAGAAACAGTTACCTGTACCAAAGGGGGAAACTTGGCGTTGGCTAGGGCAGGAAATGGTGTTGTGCTTCCCTGGGCCAAATGGACGGGAGGAAGGATTTCACCAAATGCAGAGGGACCTAACTTGGGGTTTTTCGCCTGGGCCTCTTGCAAAAGAGTGGGAGACGGAGGGGAGGAGGCCGTCCTTGGTATCACGAATGGCAGAGAGGAGGACGGGAGGATCGGCAGCCTAGGGTTGTGCGAACTGAAAGCCAGAGGGAGAGGGGGATTTCTGAACTGGAGAGGATAAGGGCCTTGGAGGGATTTCACGAACTGGGCGGGGGGCTGGGTAGTTTTTTTGCGAACAGCTATGGAGAGGAAGAGAGATCGTGCCAACTCCTCTAGCTGCACCCAAGTTAAACTCTTTTCAAATTGATTTTAAATTTACGACCCTACCCTTCCTAATCAATGGCTGTGATTAAATGTTGCTTTTTAAGAGATGATCAATTTTAATTAAAAAAATGATGGATTAAATTATTGAATTTTATCTAAATTTAATTTTATAATATTTTGATTTGATTGATTCAATTCAATTATTATTGATTTTTAGAGGGTTTGAGGCGAGTTGATTTGGGTAAAATCGAAGCTCTTATTTGTTAAATCAAATTTGCGTCGAGTCAATTTTATTTGAATTAGTGATTATTTAGGTCGAGTTAGGAGGTTGAGTCGATGCTACATCATTAGGCATCCTCCTAAAAAAAGTCCTAGAGATGACGTCTACACTAGGCTACGAAGACCTAGGTGCTAGAGTTGATTCCAGGGAAATTGAACTCGAATAATGAGGTCAACAAATGGACCCCCAATAGGCATGATAAACTTGCCAAAGTTTATCATGCATATTGGTGTTGACCGAAACGATCAACTAGATCCAAAATTGAAATTTGAAGATCTGAGTGTATGAATTGAAAAGATTTGTATTTTTATCGAAAATCGGAATGAAAGATTTATAGAGATTCGAGTTGATGAATTGATTTTAAAGTTGATGTCGGCACTAATGGTTTTAGCAAAATGATAACTATGGAGATTAGCATTATTTAGTAAAGTCAAGGCATGATTTGACTGAGTATAGTGATCTGAAAGTGGTTTGATATGAATGTAAGAGTTTGAAAGTGATTTTGATTTGAAGATGATTTTGATAAGACTAGAGTCTTCTTTCTAGTTCAAGAGGAAGGATGCCACCAAATGGGTACTTACACCTAACTCAACAAACTAGAGGGCGTCTTCTAAGAAAAGAGAGTAACCTATGAAATAGATTATATCTAATCTTGGAAGGTTTAAATTTAAGTTTTACTAGGATGGTGCCACGAGGGGCGTTCTCCAACTCTAGCGGATGATCGTGAGGAAAGGATGCCTAAGTGTGGGGACTCACACCTAACCTCAGAGGATCAGATGATCATATGGATAGGAAGCACGGAGACTTACACCAAACCATAGAGGATCAAATTTAAGATTTAGAATTTACACTAGGATGGTGCCACGAGGGGCGTTCTCCAACTCTAGAGGATGATCGTGAGGAAAGGATGCCTAAGTGTGGGGACTCACACCTAACCTCAAAGGATCGGATGATCATAGGGAAAGGAAGCACTGGGACTCACACCTAACCATAGATATCAAATTTAAGATTTAGAATTTACACTAGGATGGTGCCGCGAGGGGTGTTCTCCAACTCTAGTGGATGATCATGAGGAAAGGATGCCTAAGTGTGGGGACTCACACCTAACCTCAGAGGATCGGATGATCATATGGAAAGGAAGCACTGGGACTCACACCTAACCATAGAGGATCAAATTTAAGATTTAGAATTTACACTAGGATGGTGCCACGAGGGGTGTTCTCCAACTCTAGCGGATGATCGTGAGGAAAGGATGCCTAAGTATGGGGACTCACACCTAACCTCAGAGGATCAGATGATCATATGAATAGGAAGCACAGGGACTCACACCTAACCATATAGGATCAAATTTAAGATTTAGAATTTACACTAGGATGGTGCCGTGAGGGGCGTTCTCCAACTCTAGCGGATGATCGTGAGGAAAGGATGCCTAAGTGTGGGGACTCACACCTAACCTCAGAGGATCGGATGATCATATGGAAAGGAAGCACTGGGACTCACACCTAACCATAGAGGATCAAATTTAAGATTTAGAATTTACACTAGTATGGTGCCGTGAGGGGCGTTCTCCAACTCTAACTGATCTAATCCTAAGGAAAGGAAGCACGGGGACTCACACCTATCCTTAAAAGACTAGACAATTTCTTTTAGGTTTTCAATGACTAACCTAGCTTGAAAGCACGGGGACTCACATCTAACCTTAAAGGACTAGAGAAGATTGATTTTGATTTGAATTGGATTTGAATTTTGAATTTTGAATGAATTTGATTTTGTTTGAAATTGATTGAAATTTCGATTTCAAGATTTTGATAGAGTTCTAAGTTTGGACGACTGATAATCTTGAAATTCTTTAGATTAAAAATTTATTTTCTTCTCCATTAAAAATGTTTCTTATAACTTACAAATAATCCACTAGGGATTATATTTTTATATCAGATCATCATAGGTGAAGAAATAAAAGGAGAAAGACGATGGTAGTTTGATCATCTTTAAAAAGTATAAGTTTATCAAAGCATCTCGACCACTAGTAGAGGAATACAAGATCTTAATTAAAGATTCATCTCGTAATTGAATTTGTCTTGAGTAACTCAAAGAAAATAATTTGAATTTTCTAGAGTTCTCATTTACATGTTCTAAGAGAACTAAATTCAACATGATAAAATTTTCTTAGAAAAATTTTAACTTTTGCACGAGTTATTAAAGAACAAGGAGAATATTTATGCATCCTTATAGTGAAAGTACTAAGGAATATCAAATACTCATAATGATTGAGAAAAGTTTGATTTTCATTAAAGAGTGAAAGCTTTATTTTTCATTTGATAATTTTCTTATAATATTTGAAAGTGATCGCTTAAGTTTTAATCATCTTAACTCAATGAAAATGACAGATGGGAAAAGATTCAAAAACTCAATAAAGGATGGGTTGACTCCCTCTGAATTAAATAATTTGAATATGATCAAAATTAATTTTATCAAATAGTCAAAACTTAACAACTTTCTTTAAAGAAAATTGTAGTTTCAAACATTTTGAGTTTCAATGCTATAGGAAGATTCTTTAACGGGAATAGAGTTGTTTAGACTCTAGCATCCAATTCTAATTTATGATAAAGTGAAGATATATCTTGAATTGAATCTTATATTTATTTGATGAATTCAACATGGACTTTATCGGGAATAGAATCCTTCCAATTCTAACATCCGAGATTAGTCAATTATGGACCAGGTCAAATTGTAGCTTGATTTTGGTTTGAAGTTTGACAAAGATTCAAATAAAGATATCATCGACATCACTAAGGATAGAACCCCTCATGTTCTAACATCCTAGTTCAGTCAATGATAGATTTAAATTTGGATGTGACATCTACTCATGATGAATGAGAACATTAAACAATCATCTCAAAACCAACTAAGGGGTATCCCTTAGTTTAGTTCAAAAATTTAAAGTTAGGACTCTGTCAAGAATCTCATTCAAATTAGAAGATGTTCAAAAGAGAATTGAAGATATTTGAGTATTGATTTATTTATGCATCTCAATTAGGTTAGTTATGTGAAACCCAATAATGCACAACCAGCACCATTATAATTCTAGTTAGTTTGATCATCTCTATAATTTTTCTTGATAATGATTTGAAGATATGAATTGACCTACTCAAGCTACTAACTAGAGAGGTCTCAAGATTTAAATTTTGTTTGCCCAGATCAAAGCTCCCTACAAGCAAAACTGGGGTTTCCTTCTTCATCTTTTTTTCTTCTTTTTGAATTAAGAACTAATCCAAACAGAATTAAATTGGAGGTAGAAATTCAATCTTTTCAAATCTTTTAAATCCAATAGGACATCAATGCTTGATGATGAACCAAAATTTTGAATTCTCAAAGTCAAGTGTTAAGAATATTAAAAGTTGAATGGGTCCTTTGATATTCAAGATTTAGAAAGGCAAGCCATCTTCTTATTTTATTCTTCTTTCTTTCTTCCTCTTTTTTTTGCTACACATTTTAAAAATGTGCCTCTTTTTTATTTCTTTTCTTTTCTTTTTCTTTTTCTTTTTCTTTTCTTTCTTTTTTTTTATTTTTTTTTATTTTAAGAAGGCTTCCTTTACTCAAATCTTGAAATGATTATCTCAAATGTGAAATCATCTTCTAAGCATAAAATAGAAAATTAGCATTCTTATGCAAGGATGATCTATTTTTAAATTGGACCCAGTTCTATGATAGGAATAAACAACGTAACTGATTATAAAATAGGTTCATCAACTTACAAGATGCCTATGAGAGGTATAACAACAAGGAAATGAATAATACTTTTATTTTCTCTAATTTCAATTTGACATAGATCTTAATTCTAAAGAAAATATGCATTGATATCATAATAGGTGAACTCAAATATAATTTTATTTTCATCAATAAGAGAAGGAAACTTTCAAAGATGTTATAAAATCATCTGACTTAGTATCAATTCGAGGTGTATCAATTAATGTTAAGGAAAAGCCACATGATAAATCAATGTTTCTTATATCATGGGTTAACCTTAATAAAAAAACCTTGAACTGCCCTAAGTCTTTGACTCAAGTAGGAATTTAAGATGATCAATCTTAACAAGAATTGCTCATGAGTTTTCTCAAATGGAGTGATAAAGCCAAAAATAATCTTAGCTAAGATTTAATTTAAACATATCACAATAAGAGAAAACTTCAGATTGTGTACAAAGGATTTTATATAATTGATTAGGTCATTTATATTTATCACATGCCTTAAAATCTATTTTCCATCAGAGTTAAATCATATGACAGAGGAAAAATCGTCGTATCCATACGGTGCCCTTAGGACATAAAATTTAAAGGCATCCTAAACTTTGACCAACAAGAATGTTAAAACTGAGGGAATTCAAAATAATTTTCAAACATCAACACATCAACCAATAATTATACATCCCTAAAATTAGAAAAAGTATAACATGGTTGAATAAAAAAATTAAAAATACATTTGAATTTAATTCAGATGATTAATAGAAACTTGACAAAATTAGTTGAACTTTTATGCTTTGAAGTTTCAAAGGATTAGATATAGGCATCAATACCATAGGCCTTATTCTTTAAGTGTTTAGAGGAGTCAATCACAATAAACTTTTTATTACAATTTAAAAAAAATAGAGGTAAATTTCTTTTAAAAGAGAATAACCTGCTATTTTTTCTAATAAAATTAATTTTATAAGCTTAACTTGTATTTGAATATTCAAACTTTTCTCAAATTGAATCGGCTTTGATCTTGAAAATCTTGCATAGATCAGATTATGGACCCTATCCTAGCAAACATATCAAGCTACAAAAGATATGTAACTACAATATGTTATTAGGACAAGCATAAAGTTTTGATTTGAAGGTTTGAGCTTTTGGACTCTGTCCTACCACACATATTAAGCTATAAAAATATATAACTGCAACATGTTGGTCTAGATAGGGAGAAAATTTTGATTTAGAAGCTCAAATTTTTTTGAGATTTATCCTGCCACATATCAAGTTATATAAATATACAACTGCAACATGTTAGATAGGATACGGAGAAGTTTATAATTTTGAAGATTTAAAAAAAAAAATGGACCCAATCCAAATAATATGTTGAGCTACTATAAGAAGTAACTATATATACTACTAATGATTGGATAAAGAGATTTTTTTTAAGTAGTCGTATGAAGAGGCATAAAGAAAACATCATGTCAATAATTAACGGGGGTTCTATAAGACCTCATTTTATAAATTTAAGAGATGCCGATCAAATTATTCAAGAATGAAATGAATAATATAACCAACAGAAGAATGGTAGTTACAACCTATGGCAACCACAAGTATACTACCGATGTAAGGGTATGAATCACTGCTAAAGATGGAGAGAGGAATGATCCCCAGTGGAGTCACCAGAAAAACCTTGGTGGGGAAAATTATGTCGCCACGCAGATTTTGTGTTCTCCTATTTTGTAATCGAATACTGTATTAAGAATAAAGTATAGTCTCAGGAGACTGGCACAATATTCTATAATGGATTCAATATCAAAAAAGGGTTTTAGAAAATGATATTTCTATAGTTAAATACAATTCTATGAATAACATATCATCTTGAGAGATGAACAAGGAATTCTGTAGAATGTGTTTAAAAACAGAAATATAATTTTAAAAAGTTCATCCATTCCTTTATTTAGATGTAATAAAGAGAATATTATATCATCTAAAAAGATGAACATAACATTCTTCAAAAACACCCAAAAGAAGGAATGGGTTTTACAAAAGTTATAATTTCTAAAATTGAATATAACAAATGGAATATTATATTACCTGCAAAGATAATAATAATATTATACAAATATATTTAAAATTAGAAATGAGGTTTTAAAATATGTCTGCGTTCCTAAAGATTTTTCCCTTATTTTATAAGAATAAAATAAGGTTTATTTTAATCTAGGGTTCTCAAATCCCTATAGGGGCAAGCCCCTTTAGTTAATTACATCCTAGGAGGGGTACTCCTAAGAAAACTCTCAATTAAAGTAGTGATTTCGTACCCTTTAATTACAAAGTAGAAGATAAGGAAAGAAGTAAGAATTTTCAAGGAGAAAGCTCAACGTTGAACAGTTATTAACGAGCCAAAGGAAGAAAAGTTGGGGGTGCCAGATTCTGAGATGCTCAGAGGCAACCTCAGTCTACCATATGTTGGGCTTTATATTTTAAGAGAGAAATTTTTAGGTTTGAGTTGACATTTTATTAGAAATTTGGGATTATATTCCCGGAGGGTGAGGACTTAAGATTTAAAAATCTACCTCAGAATCTAAATCTAATTTAGGTACTACAGATTAGTGACCCAAACCTAGCTAATGAAATACAAATTTGGACTTATCCCGGCCTGGATTGGGGAGCCAACTAACCACCTAGGCGCTTTAAAACCAAGTGTTCAGTCTCTTTATGAAAGATGGGTTGGGACGTTACTTAAGTTTTGAGGAATCAGGGCCGACATCTAAGACAGATCATAATTAGCCCCTCAACTTATGTGGGGTAAATGATGCCTGAAAATAAAATGCAATTAAAATTTTAGACTCTTTTAATTTATATCGAATGCAATGCATGCTGATTGAATCGAATGAATAAAATGATTATGAAGCATTTTTAAAATTTGGCTTAAAAAATAAATTTTTCCCTAGAGATCGCACAACATCCCCTTGATAGAACTGCACCCTAATAGGCCAGGTGGTCTGCCAGAACCCATAGGCGGAGAGGTGCCTAACAAGGAAGAGTAAGTATTAATATGCTTATGCTGACTCTCAGTGGTCTCGAGCTTACTTCTTAGATCGTTAGAGTTACTATGTGAGCCTAAAAATTTTATTTAAATTTTAAGTAGAAAACACTTTATCATGGTCCTTACAAAAAAAGTACTCTGGTCGTATCCAGGCTAAAACAAAATACGGCATGCAAGAGTCCTTAAAAAAAAACAACTACACAAATAATTTAAACAATCAAATTAAATTATCCAAAAATATAATATCCAATGTCCATCTTATTTACAACCCAGGGTTCGCTGAAAAAGTAAAGTGGTCGGGCACCACTGACAACAGACCTGGATTCTACTCCTAGAATTGACGCAAGTGATTTTAAAATGGGATATACTTTTCTTTTTCTCTTCATTTCATCATCTTCTTCCTTTCATCTCCTCATTTCATCTTTTCTTTCCTCTACGAGCTCCTTAGGTCCGCTACGAACTCCTTAGATCCACTACAAGCTCCTTGGATCGGCTACGAGCTCCTTAGGTTTGTCAGTTTTGGATACCCAAATGAAAAGAAACTCATCCTCGAAGGAGTATTTTGTTTTCCCTTTGGATATTAGAATCACCCTAATTTGGCTTTCCAAAAAGAAAAGAACATTCCCCTAAAGGATATTCTCTTCTCTTTGGATTCCAAGTTGGGTGTGATATCCCACTTTTAAATCACTTTCACAACGCTTGAATTTAATAGAATACATTTACATTTCATTTATATCCCAAAAAGAAAAAGAAAATCTAGATCACCTGTAGGGTTATCCTAAGCATTTAGAATAAAATCATTTCCAAGCAGTTATATGTTCACATTTAAATTAACTTCACCAGCCATACTTGGCCATGCTCTTTTAATTTTAAGGGGGCTTAGCATTTTGCACCTGCATAAAATTATGTTAGTTTAAATCTTTAATTTGCCCCCTTTAATTTAGCCCTGCACGAGCATGGCCACCTGCATAAAATTCTGTGAGCATCCAGATCGTTCCTAACCTAAGGATAATCTATCGCCAATCACATCTTATCACAAAGAGCAGTAAAGATAAATAAACAAACACTCCAATAATTTTTCAACCAGCATGCAATAAAAACCTTGAGAAAACCCATCACACAACAGCAAGAAAGTAAACACCGGCCTAACCTAAAGCTAAAGTCAGTTATCCAAGCAAATAAATCTAAGTATGTGTTGTAGGCTGTATGGTTTGGATATATCCTAGATCAGTTATTGATTGAAGTTTTCTAGTTGATTGAATTTAGTTTATTGAAAAGTCAAGGAGAATGTTACTAAGTTTTCTATATTCTGTGTTTCTATCCTAAACTGTGCATGCATCCTAAGTCTAAGTTCTCTAAGACTCAGTCCTTAATTTTTTTTCCTTAAATGCACTAAAGTTATATGGAATGGAAAATTCTATTATTACTAACCCTTAGGAAATTACGCATGTGTAAATGGGTTCAAGGATCTAATAATAAAAATAAAAAAATAATCCTAATAAAATTGAAGTTACTATAGGAACCTAAAAGGGAAGGGTTCACACAAATCACACCACAACTTCCTAGGGGTTTCTAAGTTTTAAGAAAACTTACAACACCAGGGGCTATAACCCGGTTGTTCCACCCATAGCACCTCTACCCGGTTGGGTAGAGGAGACTGACGCCTTTGTCCCTTATCCTTTTGTTCACTCGATCGGTACCATTCCTCGCAGTTCATGCAAGTAAAGAGAATAAAATAAGGAAGGACTAGAAGCACATTTAATAATTAATAATGAAATAATTGAAATTACTAAAAATAAAAACGTACCTCTCTTAGGGCTTGGAGACCGACACAAGCTGTCTACCTTTTAAATTATTCCCTTTTGAAAGCATACTATTTATTTTTCCAACATTTACCTTGAGGCACAAGAAGGGAGAGTAGTAGAAGAAGGAGAAAGAGAGAGGTAGAGAGAGAGAGAGAAAGGGGGCATTGCTTTCTTTAAAACTTTCATTTCTAATAAATATTCAACTAACTCGCTCTACAACACAAACCACTTTTCATCTTTCTCATCTTATACCCTTTAACATACACATACAATCCACCTCAACATTCCACACACTTCACTATTACACATTTCATATTATTTTACTTTACAACATAAACCCACACACTCCACTTTTTTACACGAACTCCACATCTCCACCTTTACACATTGTCTTTCTCAGTATACACAAATTCATTAAACACTTTATTTTCATAAACACAAAATTCTCTTTTTCAAAGCATTTCACATGTTACTTTCCAAAAACACACATACCTTCATCTTCCAAAGAAACACACAACTCTCCTTTCAAAGAACATACACACACACTTCCAACATATACACTTTTCACTTAAACACTCCATATACTTCCCTATTCACATACACACTTCTCAAAACAGTTCAACTTTCAACCAATCACACACTTTGTTGTTCAACTTACACATCCACTTTTCACACACCTCAAGTATCAATACACTTAGTTCACTTTTCAACACTCAAACTTTTCAAAACACTTCTCTTACCAAATCAAACACTTTACATTTCATATACACAAGTTCGCCTTTCAATGCATTTCTCACCTCCCCCACACAACACTTTTCCCGCCTACACTTTTACACACTTCATTCCACTACACATTTCACTTCACTTTTTAATACATGATACACTTTCTAATGCACATATACATTTTTACACACCTTAAACACTTCACCACTACTCATTTACAAGTTCACCTTTCAAAACCATCACCTCTCGTCTTCCAAAGATCACATAATCACCTTTCAAAACAAACACTTTTCACCTTTCCGAAATCACAAAATCCACTTTTCAAACTACACATACTTTTTACTTCTCCTCCAAAATTTCTATATTTTCCTCCTTCTAATGACAACTTACTTCTTGTCATGAAAGTAAAGCAAAGTTCCACCATTCCCTTTCCCAAAACACAACATAAATAATGCAATATACCCTGTACAAATTTTCATCACCGCAGATTATGATTGCATACAAGAAAAAAAAGGAATGATCACATTTTTTTTTTAATCTAAGATATCTCTCAACATACGATAATCTCACATAAAATATATGAATTTTCTTTAACTCATTTCTCCAAAATACTTTACAAGAGATTTGTGTGCGCTTGCCATTGAACAAGAAAATATATGAATGCTCCTCATTACATTTCCAAATTGGTTTGGAGAGCATTAGAATGAAAATTTACAATTGCCAAATCTATACAAAATATTGAAGTAAAAATATGCATTTAAACTTTCCATTCCAATAAAGACTTATTTGGCATGAAGACAAAATCATTTTAATATAACGTTTATTGCCAATATCATATTTTACCAATAATCTGTACCTCAACTCACAAAAGAAACATTTGATTGGATTGGAGAACAACAAGTATATTTTTCTTGCAAATTACTTTATGAAGGATGCTCATGTAGACGAGTGTTTGCAGCTTCTTAAATCTCATGCATTTCATGATGTAGAGAACCCTAATAAACATAAGAGCAATTGCCAGAGAGGTATTAAAATAAAAACTTTCAAGGTCTCTGTTAGCGGCAAAGGTCATTTAGGGTGTTCTAAATTCTAACTTGAATGATGACAGTTCTAGCAAGCAATTTAAGTACTACAACTTTTGATCAAAATTATAAGCTTCCATCTTAAGACTGAACAATATAAGTCTACCAAACCTCTGCATTTCTATTTTATTCTCTTTTTTTTATACAAAATAATGTGTTCAATAAAGATGATTTGATCTAAATGTGGATTGCATGGGTTTTCATCCAGCCGTCTCAAATTCCAAGAGAGACTATGGAGGGTATCAAAGGAAGGTAGAAGAAATAGTTACCTATATCAAAGGGGGAAACTTGGCGTTGGCTAGGGCAGGAAATGGCGTTGGGCTACCTTGGGCCAAATGGACGGAAGGAAGGATTTCACCAAATGCAGAGGGACGTAACCTGGGGTTTTTCGCCTGGGCCTCTTGCGAAAGAGTGGGAGACAGAGGGGAGGAGGCCGGCCTTGGTGTCGCGAACGGCAGTGAGGAGGACGAGAGGATCAGGAGCCTAGGGTTGTGTGATCCGAAAGCCAGAGGGAGAGGGGGATTTCCAAACTGGAGAGGATATTGTCCTTGGAGGGATTTCACGAACTGGGCAGGGGGATGGGTAGTTTTTTGCGAATAGCTAGGGAGAGGGAGAGAGATCGTGCCAATTCCTCTAACCGCACCCAAGTTAAACTCTTTTCAAATTGATTTTAAATTTATGACCCTACCCTTCCTAATCAATGGCTGCGATTAAATGTTGCTTTTTAAGAGATGATCAATTTTAATTAAAAAAATGATGGATTAAATTAATGAATTTTATCTAAATTTAATTTTATAATATTTTGATTTGATTGGTTCAATTCAATTAATGTTGATTTTTAGAGGGTTTGAGGCGAGTTGATTTGGGTAAAATCGAAGCTCTTGTTTGTTAAATCAAATTTGCATCGAGTCAATTTTATTTGAATTAGTGATGATTTAGGCCGAGTTAGGAGGTTGAGTCGATGCTACGTCATTATGCATCCTCCTAAAAGAAGTCCTAGAGATGACGTCTACACTAGGCTACGAAGACCTAGGTGCTAGAGTTGATTCTGGGGAAATTGACCTCGAATAATGAGGTCAACATTGATATGACTAAAAGAGACAACATTAAAAAGTGGAATTAATCAAACAGTATAAAAGGATCTGAAGTGGGTGTGGGAAGTATACCAAAGTGTGCCTAATGCAGTAGGAGGCATCCTCGATAATATTTTCTGATGACTGGATAGTATTTCAGATGTGGATAGAGAGAACCCCATTATCCCCAACAACGATATGGATTAAGATCTGGATTTAGAAGGGAGCACTCCAGACAAGGATATATATAGAGGATTATATAATTTAGAGGGTATAGTGAGGGGTCCATGAAAAGGACATATGGATGAATAATTAATGAAGGTCAAAGGGAATTTGTGCAGTCTGCTATGCCTGCACTAGCACCAGTATGGCATAGAGTTTAAAATTTGATTAAATAGAGTGATAGAGATGTGCCTAGAGGATCCACTAATAGCATTCTCCTTCTTATGCCTTTAAATGCATTTAAATTTAATTAATTGATAAACATTATAAAGCATATTTAGTAATTGAATGACATGCGTGAGTGTGATGATTGAACTCATGATTTCTTCAAATGGAATAACAAGTCAATGATCAATGTTACTTTGGATTATATTGAATGAAACTTAGATTGATTTTATTTGTTTTGAATCGTATTGATTTGTTTTGAAATGAACTAATTTATTTTGAAGTAGATTTTTTTTGTACTAGTTTGTTGCCCAAATCCTTAATGGAAATGTTAGATATAATATTTTTCTAAGGTTAATAGATTGTAATTGCCCTAATTTTGAATAATATGATTTTCCATATATTTTAAAAAGCTACATGAAACGTTGTAACATAATGATTTTGGGTGCAATGGCATTGAGAAGCACTAGAGAGTAGCACCTAGATGCCATAACTCTCTATTCTACAATAACTTTGGAATCACATGCGGTATAACGATGCTGGATCACTTGGGCGTGGCCGCGCCACGCATTGAAACGAGTTTTTATATTTATTAAATGCTATAAAATCTTAAGAACTAGACCATTGCCTCCCTATTCATGGCTTGCTCGGTAAGAAAATAGAGAGGGAAAGGGAGAAGGAGAGGAGAAAGAAAGCTATATTTTTGGTTATTTTCATTTATTTCCCTAGCTATAAAAAGTCTTTGTTTGATTGAAAAATATATTTTTGAAAAAAAGTGTTTAATTTTCTTTGGAAAATATTTAAAACTGACATTTAAATTTTAATCCTGAAACTGAACATCCATTAGTGATGATATACTACCTCGAAAGATAGAGATACAATCTCCTGATGGGTTCAAATTTAGGATTACAAATTTGATCCTGAATATCGTAACTAGATTCAGGAGGGAACCACATATGATCCCAAAAGATCAAAATGAAGTTCAATCAAATATCTGGCCATGATAATCTTGATAAATTAAGGTTAATTTCATATTCAAAGTTATGTCAATAGATGATATATCATCCCAAAGGAGAAAAATATCATTTATTGTTAATTGCTCGAATATAACGATAATGATCGCCATTTTTATTTTAATTTCCCAAAGATACCTAATTAAGGTTTTGAAAAAGCTTGATTTTGAAAATCTGGTCTGGGTTTCTAAATCTCCTACGAGCGCAAGCCCTCGTAGTTAATTACATTGTAGGAAACCAGAAATTTCCTATGAATACTCTCGATTAAAATAGTGATACGAATTTCATTTGGAATTCAAAGCTTGATATCAAAGAAGGTTCAAGGACTAGAATTTCAACAGGGATTGGATCAAAGTTAAACACTTATTTTTGGAGTCAAAGGAAGAAGGGTAGGAGATGTTTTGAGATTCTGAATTACTTCAGAACACCCCAATCTATCCTAAGTGTTGGGTTTGAATTTGATTGAAAGAGATTTAAGTTTTAATGATTGATTTTATTAGAAAGTGGGAATTAAATTCCCAGAATGTGAGGTCTTAAGATTGAGAATTTGCCTCAGATCCTAAGTCTAAAGTGGGCACTGAAAATCAGTAACCCGGATCCTAGCTAATGCAATGCAATCCTGGACTTACCCCAGCCTGGATTGGCGAGCCAGCTAAACCACTTAAACGCTTTAAAACCATGAGTCAAGTCTTTTAAATGTAGAGTGGTTAGGGACGTTATTTAAGATTGAGTTTGAGGAGACCAGGGCCGACATCTAGAGCAGATCTTAATTAGCCCCTTAACATATGTTGGGTATTTGATGCTTAAGCTAGAAATGCAATTAAAGATTTAACTCAATTTTAATTTATATCTAATGCAATGCATGCTAGTTGACTCGATTAAATGCTTGAAGTCAAAATGAAGAAGTTTTAAAATCAGGCTTAAAAAATAGATTTTTTCCCTAGAAGATTGCACAGATCCCGTTGGACAGAACTACACCCTCATAGGCCAGGTGGTCTGCCAAAACTCGCAAGCGGGGAGGTGCTTAACACAGGAAGAGAAGAGTGCAACAAAATGTAATGAAAACCCCTAGCGGTCCCGGGCTTACTTCTTAAAATGTTAGAGTTTCTATGTTGGCTTAAAAGTTTTAAATTTGTTTACTTCTTAAAATGTTAGAGTTTCTATGTTGGCTTAAAAGTTTTAAATTTGTTTAAGTAGAAAAAGTTTTAACGATCCCTCACGAGCCTTCGATCTGGTTCTAGGCTAAATCAAAATCGGCATACAATAATCGCCAAAAAACTATGAAAAGCAGGCAATCCTATATCAAAATCAACACATTAATAATTAATCAAATAATTAAATCAATTAAATAAATGCTTAAATTGAAAGTCCATGTGGCAAGTGCAACTTAATTATATAACCCAGGGTCTGCAGGAAAGTAAAGTGGCCAGGCACCACTGACTACAACTCGGATTCTAATCATAAGATACAAGTGACTTTGAGATTTGAGATTCTTCTCATTCTTCACTTCTTTGTCTTCTTGGAACTCCTTGGATCGTCGGGTCTGGATATCCAAATGAAAAGAAACTCCCCCTGAATAGGGGTGTTATCTTTTCTCTATGAATATTCTAAAAGTCATCCTAATTTGGATCTCCAAATGGAGAAGAACTCTCTCCTAAGGGATGTTCCTTCCTCTTTAGATTCCAAATTGGATGCTTAAAATATTAAACCTTAATAGATAATAAGTATGTTGAAATTGGATTTTTCTAGATTTTATTATGAAGGTTTGAAGTTTTGACTAGATTTTGAACTAAGTTTGACCAAAAGTTGACTTTTTCAAATTTGTTTGATTTCTGGAAATTTGATATTTTTGATAAATATTAGACCTTAAAATGTGTCATATGCCTTTTAGTTTGTTCAATTTGGAGTTTTTTTGAATTAGTTATGAATATTTGAAGTTTTGAGTATTTAATGAATTAATTAATTTGTTTAATTAGAAGGGTTTTGATGATTTGAATCCAAATGACCTCCAAACTCTTTGGAATCAACTCGAAAGGTCAAAAATGACCCCAGAAAAGATTCCTAAGTGTTTGAGAGAGTTTTGGAAATTTTAATTCTTTTTAATTAATTAAATTAATTAAATATAAAATTTCAATTAAAATTAAATTAAGCTTGATTTTAAAGTCCAGTCAAGGGGCTTTTATTTTTCATTGATTAAGAATTCAATTCTGGTCAGTTTAAGGTCTTATTTGTAATTTTTGGACTTAATCCTGATTTATTACATTTTGTGGAAGTTTTTAAGGCTTAATTAAGGTTTAAATTTGATCAAGTTAATTAAGGGGCTTAATGACCTCAAAATTCAGTGAGATATTTTCTATGGGCTGAACATGTCACTAAGTTCAAATGGTTTGAGTTTCAAGTCAATATGATGTGAATCCTAATTATTGGAAATATTCTAAGTTTTCTATACAAATCTTTAATTATTGTCCTTAACGACAATAGGTTTGATGGATTGAAATCAAAGTTCAACTAACCCTGTGAACACTAATTACAATCACACCATAACAATCAATCATGAACCAAGTATAGTAGATCTACATAAAAAAAAAGATTTCATGAATATTCAAATATTATCTTTAAAGCATGCTTCAAATATTTGAAAACTCATCCAATAAACAATCATATATTTGATTTGATTTAAAGGCACTATATCAGATGATTGATGAAATATAATGCATTTAAATCCACTTAGAATAAATTCCTTGAGAATTTAGAGAGCAATCAAAAGAATTGGGAAATTAATGATTGGAATGATCATTCTCTAAATACTCAAAAGAAAATGAGTGTTTTTAGATATGATTGTTTACTGATTTCTTAGAATCTTTATATGTAATCATTGTAATATCATTTGATTAATAATGAACTTCATTCAAACATCCTAGATTAATGATAATCTAATGCTTTTAAAAAAGAATTCAAAAAAATATATATCAAATAAAATTCTAATGATTACATAAAATGCACTCAATATTCATATAAATCTTTTCATTATGCCGTTTAATATTAGACTTGAATAGATATTTAATTAAATTATAATTAAGAAGATTTAAAAGAATACCAAGGATTTAAAAATAGTGGTAATAATAGTAATAACAATCAAAATAATAATAATAGTAAAATGAAATTAGACTTTGATTTTATTTTTAGAAAATAGTAGATTTTATTTCGAGAAAAATGAGTATTTATACAAAAAATTTGGTAAAGTATTTTATTTTCTGTGATTATTCAAAGTTCTGGCATTAAATCTAGTTAAAATAAATGTTAATTTGGGATTTATACACACGGCAACAAACAATTGGGCCATGCGGGATTGCGGCGGTCAGCTGACGCGGCTTACTTAAGTGAGTCAGCGAGGATCATCAACCGTCTGATCCTGCGGCTTTCATCCAGCGGCTAGGATTTAATCCCGTTGTAATCCGGATGAGTGGGATCAAACGGTAGAAGATGAATCCCGTGGTTTGCAATGGGTGGACTAGATCAAGCTGGATGAGAACTCCTTCCATCTAGCAATTGGATCTAACCGGCTCGAATGAACAGGAGACGAAATCATGGCCGTTAAAATTAAATAGACCGGATTAACGGTCGTGATTTTGTCTCTAAGCTTAACAAATCAAAAACCATAGATTTAAAACCAAATTTAAACTTCACTTACAGTGAATTAAATGGCATAATCACCAAGATTCATATGAAAGATGAGTAGAGCAGTAGTGGGGATTAATTTACATGCTCTAGTGCACCCTCTGTGGATGGCTATTTAAGAACTTAGGTAAAACCTAGGGTTAGAGATATACCGCGATATAGTGGATGATTTTGGTTGAATTTAAATGTGTTGAGCTTGTAGATTGACCATGCTTAGATTTGTAGAAGACCTCAAGTCCGAAGGAAGCTTCCACAGAAAGTTGGAATAGCTTGATCGTGCTTAGCTTCGGTTCGCCTTTCATCTCATCACCAACGATCACCAAATGCTAGTAAATGATTAGGAAAGTGTAGATGAAGCTTTGAGGATCCAAAATAAACTCTTAGAGCAGCTGGGGATGGACTGGAACGGGAAAAATTCTCTAATGAAAAGTTCCATTCTTCCCACTCTATTCGAGCTGCTGGAGTTGCCTTGGACAGTCCAGATGTTTCAGGTGAAGTCCTGGGATTGAGGACAAGTGTCCCTGGTTGTGAAAGTGCCAGGGAATGAGCTAGGCAGGTAAGGACGAGCAATCATCCTTCTCACGTATGGGGGGGACCACTAGACTGTTGGGCATGGGCTGAGGGCATGCTAGGAGCTGGATTTGGTCTCAGGAAGCTTCTGGAAATGTTTAAGTCAGGTTAAATGAGCTGGATTAGTCTGAGTCCAAGCTAAGGAGCCGGGTTTGTCAAGTTGACTGGGTGAGCTCATTTGAGTTGTTGGATTGAGCTAGGAGTCATATAAGCAGATGGGATCGGGTAGGCTGTGTCTAGGAAATCATTAGAATCCCTTTCATATGCTGGATGGGCTTAGGTCTGGTTGGGCAAGGCTCAAAGGATCGGGTTGACCATTTAGAGCCCATTTAGATCTCCATTGACTACTTGACTGGTCAATATAGGTCAAGAACTGCTGAGTTGGAGTCTAGGGAATAATTAAAAAGCTTTGAGATAGTTTGGAAGGTATCTTAAGCCATAGATTGGAAATTTGAATTAAAGTATGGAATTTAAATGGGTTTGAACAAGCATATTAAATTTGACTTGGTCGAATTAGTCAAGACTTGACTTATGCTAGATTTGAAATGATTTGGATGTATTTGAAACATGCATTTGAATAAGATTGAAAAGTTTTGGAATTTATGTTGATTGGATTCAAAGGATTGAATCAAATTGACTTGAGCAGACCAGGCTTGGTTCTAGTTGGCTAAATCAACTGATGATTGGGTTAAAGGTCCAATTAGATTTAAATCACCAAAAGAAATATCCAAAGGAGTTTGAATGGATCTGGGGTTTGATAGAGTGTTAATAAGCTTGAGGGTTTAAATTGGTCAACTTGGGTTAATCTGGTCAACCAGGTTGACCCAGGGCCAGGGTTTGAACTGGAATGATTTAATATGATGTTTGGGATCTGATGGAAGTGGTTTCAAGGTCTGGGATGGTTATCTAGATCAAATGACATGTTTTGGCTCTTAAAGGGTTTAATGGGTCAACTGGGTTAACTTGGTCAACCAGGTTGACCCAGGGTCGGGGCGTGGGTCCAACCATTTCAGAATGACATTCTGAGTCTACTAGTGGTGGTCTCAAGGTCTAGAGATGTTGTTTGGTCAAAATGACCTGTTTTGGGCCCTTAATGGGCCTTTAGGTCAACCCTAGTTAACTTGGTCAACCAGGTGGGTCCAGGGTCTGGCAATGAGCTCAACAGATTTTAAATGACATTTGGAGACAAATGGAGGTGGTCCTAAGGTCTAAGGAGGTCATTTGGTCAAAATGCCCTATTTTGACCCTAAAGGGCCTCTTTGGTCAACCTGGTTGACTTGGTCAACTAAATTGACCCATGGTCTGGTTTTGGGTCCAACAGGTTTGGTTTGATATTTGAAACTTGCTGGAAGTGGTTGCATTTGATTTGGAGCTCATTTGATTTAAATGACTATTTACACCCCATAGAGGTATTTTGGTCATTTTGACCCCTAGTCTGCTAGAGGTCAATTGAGCCCAAAAAAATGTAGTTTATTGCTCAATAGGTCATAATCAAGGGTCTGGAAGTGATTTGAGGGTTTGGAGAAGGCTCCAAGGTCAGGATCCACTGGGTGGCAGGTCCAGTGGCATAGTCTATAAATATTTGAAGGTTTTGTAACCTTTGGATTTTAATCCAGTTTTTGGGGTTAGAAACCTCAGAATGAGCTCAAATTTGGAGGGTTGCCTCTAGAGATATGTCACATCAATGTGGAATTGATAGACCTTGAATCAAAGGTCATTTGACTGTATTTTGAGGTGTTCAAAGATTTGCTAGAAAAGGCTTTCAGGACTTAGACCTTTAGCCTTTGAATTTGATCTGAATTTCTTATTTTGAGCTGGATTTTTGATTTGAATGATTGGACTTAAATTATCCATATCATTTATGATCATTTAGAATCATCATGAATGATAGGATAAGATTAAAGTTTGATATGAGGTTGAATAAACTAGAGCGTTGGCTAGAGTTTAGTTAGATTTAAGGTTTGAATTGGTTTGAGATGTAGACTGATTTGAGGTTTGAATTGAATTATGGTCTGGATTGACTTGAATTCAAGATAAAATTTGAAGTTTGAATTTTGAATTGAACATGGATTGATCTAGAGTCTGGATGGATATGAGACATGGGTAGATCCTAAGATTTAAAATCTAGAGAGATCCTGGAGTCTAGATATCCTAAGATTTGGATTCTAGAAGAGTCTTAGGATCTAAAGTAGATCCTAAAGTCTAAACTCTAGGAAGATCCTAGGGTCTAGATAAATCCTAAGATCTAGATGGATCCTAGGGTCTAGAGTAGATCCTAGGGTCTAAGAAGATCATATGGTCTAAAGTCTGGCAGAATCCTAGGATCTAGAGTAGATCCTAGGGTCTGGATAGATCTAAGGTCTAGGAGGATCCTAAGGCCTAATATTGATCTAAAGTCAGGGTAGATCCTAAGGTTAGAAATCTTGGGATAGGTTAGAAATCTTGGGAAATCCTAAAATCTAAAAATCCTAGGATCTGGAGCCTGGATTGATCTTAAGATCTAAATAGATCTAAGATACAAAGTTTAGAGGAATCCTAGGGTCTAGAGTAGATCATAGGATCTGAAGTCTACGTTAACCAAATTATGTTGACCAAATAGAACGGTCAAGTCTGGGGTATAATATAGGGAAATATATCTTTGAAAAAAACTGTTTAAAATCTAAAAATCCTAGGATCTGGAGCCTGTATTGATCTTAAGATCTAAATAGATCTAAGATACAAAGTTTGGAGGAATCCTAGGGTCTAGAGTAGATCATAGGATCTGAAGTCTAGAAAGAATCCTAGGTTTTAGATCAGCCTGGAGTTTGATTGAATTGAGTTTAAAATTAATTTGAGTCTAGATTAATATTTAAAGTTTAGATTGATCTAAGATCAGATTGATCCTAGGATCAAGATTAATCCTAAGGATTGGAAAGATCCTAAGGTCTGGATTGGTCCTACTGACCTCATACCAAAATGAGGTCAACTGTCTTATGATCATTGTAATTAACCTAAATACTATTTTAGTTTTCAATGGTTTTGTGTTTACTAATTTAAATCCTCTCAAAAGTAATAAAAATAAATTTTCTCCTGATTTATCGAAATTTTACCTTATAACTTTTTCATATATGATGGATATAATTTTTATATATATTTGGAGTGTAATTTTATGAAAATTTACTAGGTGAATTAAAAGTTTTATTTTTTTTAAGTTTAATGAATAATATGAATTTTGTAGAATTTATTGCTTTGTATAGTACTATACATATTGCTACATTATATAAGAAAATGATACTATTGATATAAGATAAATATGACATTTTCATTTAAGCAAGGAAGACTGACTATTAATACTATAATAAATATGAGTTAGCTATTAAAATGTTAGTACCCTATATAGGAGGGTGAGCCTATAGACTTTTTTAAATATGATTTATGGTGTTATCCCAATTATAGCCTATAATTGATGACTTATTACATTGAAGGGTATATGGTGAAAATTCTTTATAGATTATTGAAAGTCACATGTAATGATAATTAACTTAATAAATAAATGATAAGATTGATGGATGATAAATGAAAAAATGAAAATAATACATTAAAGTTGGATTTCCTGGCTTACTGAACTATATGATATTTATGTATACATTCGTAGCATAAAAAATAATAGATAAAGAACTGGTGATTAAGAATTGATTAAATGGACAACTAATTCATGTATACATATAGGCACCATTATGTTCCTGAGCCATCTCAGTGATAGAAAGATAATATTAAATAATTGTAGTACTAATTTCATACTATATAGATAAATTAATTATTATCACAATTACTTTCTTAGATATGTTATTAATTTATAGATTCAGCGTCATGATTCATGCATTTTATTACTGATTATATTGATTCAAAGTGCTTATTACTAATCATTGATAGATTATTGATTGTATCGATTGAGATGAGCATGCATATTAATTTTTAAAACCTTGTATTAGAAGCTTTTGTAATAACTTAAAAATGAAAAGTATTTTAAAATATAAATTTTTGAATTTCTATTTGAACAGGAGCACTTTGATATTGTACTTATGAGCATGGTAGGGCTAGGTTTGAGAGTACAACAGTACCATAAAATATCTCTACGGTGTATGAGTCTCTATTTTACAGTAATTTTAGAATCGACATATAGCGCTACGGTGTTGGATCTGAGCACTATGACACTATGGCACTAATATTATTTATATATATTTTTTATTATAAATGTCTGTGCTATCACCTCATACCTCCCTCACTTCATTACTTGGCTGAAAGAATTGGGAGAAGAAGAGGGAGAGAAGGGAGAGAAAGAAGATGGATGAAGGATAGAGAAATCCTATTTCAAGTCATTTTTGTCCGCTTTTCCTTTAACAAAAATTATTCTAAGCATTATAAGTAACTAAAATCTTACGTCTATTTTTGATGATTTTAATTTTTATGGATTTTATCTCTCCAAAATATATCAAAAATATATTTTCTCATGATTTCATAAGCTTTAACCATATAACTTTTAATATGTTATAGATTTGATTATTATGAATAACTTGATATAATTTTATTGTGTTGTCATTGGTTAAATTTATGTATAGGTATACTTCTGTGTAATGAATATGGAAAAGTATACTATAAATGAGTCAAAAGTGATGTACTGTAATTTGATATAATTGATAGGATTGATATATATTGGAAAGTGATACTGGTCTGACTAAAAGGATGTGGTAAGTTGATCTGACTGAAAGGATATACTAATTGATATCAGATATATATGATTTGATAACTCCATGTGATACTTTTAAGATTCACCAATTCACTAATGGGAGTCATAAGGAGCTGGAGACTGATGGAGTTATAAGGAGTTAGGGTGACTATTATATGATTGAAAATGAGTTATATGGAGTATATTGATTGGGAGTTATAAGGGGTGACTGATTGGGAGTCATAAGTGCAGGAGCAAGATACTCTCAAGATATCCTTATCTAAATATCTGATAGATTGCTGATATTAATTATTATTGATTCTAATTACTTATTATTGGTAACTGATACTGATGATTATATATTAATATAATATCGATACTAATATCAAGATACTAATTTCTATTACTACTTACTATTATTGAATATAAATACTGATACTACTATAATGGTGTAACTGATAGACTGACAAGAATGATTGATGATTTGATTGAGTGAAACTGATTAAGTGATAAAGGCATGATGATTGAATAATGAAGGTGATCGATATAGAGAGTATATATTGAATCATAAATTTTCTTATATGATTTATAACATATTATTTCTCTTTTATCTTATATTGATCTCATTTCTAAGATTTTAGTTTTTACTGGGCTTCTATGCTCATTATGTGGTTTTATATGATTTCAGGTAAATATAAGGAGCTTACAGCTTGAGGCTAAGCAGTGATGTTAATTTTGTTCTCTTTCTTTTTCTCTGGTTTACATATATTTTTTTTATCCTATGAAGCTATTATACATATTATTTTGGGACTCTTGGATGTAGCATATGAATATTGATTATAATGATGGTAATATTGATTATATTAACGTAAATTATATTTTTATGACATTTATATTTTTTTTAATATAATTAATCTGCTTTGGATGTCAAATTGATCTAGTTATAAATGACTATTGGTTGTTATTGAGAAATAAGAAAGAAAGAAAAAAATGAAAAGAAAAAAGTAAAGAAATTCTTTCACTTTAGATTTCAAGATGTGAAAGCTTTAATAAGTTTGGGTTTCTGCTAGACTTTGTAATCTCATTATGTAGATTTTATTAATTTTAGGATAGAAAAAGGGGCCAAGACTCTATGGAGCAAGGCTAATTACAATCTCCAAGCATTTCTATTGATATTTTGTATTTTGTTTATTATTTTATAGTCAGAAGCTTTTGATGGATTATTGATTGTAAATGATCTCCTAACTATCATAAATAAGATCTTGATATATAGTATAGTGAAAGGTGTTTACGTATGTAATGCATAGTTATTTTCGTTGGATGCATTGTTTATATTGATAATTTTGTAGAAGCTCTCGTAGAAAATTAAAAGTTAAAAATGTATAGTTCTTCCAATTTAGGCATTGGTGCTTCACCAATCAAGCAACCAGGCCTTATGAAAAAAGATGAATTCACGGCAGGCATGCAGGTCGTGGCATCTTTGTGATGGAATCTATCATTATTACATATCAAATTAGTTATGAAATTCATTTGTGAAGTTACCATTATTTGGCTAAGACTTTATTACAAATATGGGTGTCAAAATGGGTTAACAGGTTGAGTTCAGGTCTGACTAAAAATTATCCTTACCTATTACTAGTCAATCTAAGCCACACCCATTCAATAAATGGGTCAAAAACTTTAACCCAAACTTGACCCGCTAGCAACCTGAATGATCTGAACCTAACCCATTAACCAATTTTAATTTAATTTTTTTATAACTTCTTAACTATAGAATTTTATAATATTTAATAAAAATAAGCAAATTGTACCTAGAATTAAAAAAAAAATCAATGAAAATTTATATTAATTTGGTCATTTCAGGTCAAAAATGGGTTGGCGGGTTAACCCAAACACAACCCATTTAACAAATGGGTCAAAACACTGACCGTAACCTGACCCATTTATTAAATAGGTCAACTCAAACCCTGATTTTTTTGGTCGGGTTATTTATTGACACCCCTAATCATAATATTTAAAAGAGAACCCTATTGCGTACAATTAATCGCAATGATCTAATTGCGAAAGCCATCGCAAGTTTTTTTTTGGAAAGTTGCATATTGCATTCATTTAAAGGAAACAAAAGAGAAAAAAAGTACAACTATGGAGTGTGATATCTATAATTATCATCACTCAATAAAGTCAAAAAAGAAGAGGAAATTTTTTCATCATTTGTATCTCTCCATAAAAAAATTACATATGGTGGCAAAAGAAGCTCACAAGTCCGCCACTTCATTATTTTGACGAGGAATATAGTGGAAAATGACTTGCTAAAAGCTATGCAGAAAGCTAAAGTCTATCTCCAAATCAATATAAGTAAAGCTCCTATGTTCACCCATAGCATTTTGGAGCCACTTAATCACACCACAATTATCTCCTTCAATGATCATCCCTTTAGCGTCAAACATCCAATCCTGAAAAATGTCATTGAGAGAAGAAATAACAAGCAGCTCAGTAGTTTTAGCATCCTAGTGTTCCAACGAATTCCTGGTGGCAAGAAGCAGCCGCCCCAATTCATCTCTAATAGCAACACTGAGTTATGGTCTATTTGAGAAGGCTGCAATATTTTCTAAAGTTAGTTGTGAAGTTGCTTTGGTGAAAATAACTTAACTACTCTTGTTACAAAAGTAGCTTTCCTTCACAAAAATTTTTGAAAATTTTTGAGAAAGCAATAGCCAAATGAAATTGTGATTGCTGTATGAAAAACAAAACCGTGAGAAGGTTGCCCCAAATAAAATCTCAAAATGATGACTAAAATTTTGTCACATCATGCTTTCAAAGTTGGGACATTTTTTTTATTTTTGCTAGAGAAACTTGTGATGAAGATTTTTATGAGAACAATTTTGTTTGTGAAATCTATCGTAAATTGACATAGGGATTCATTTTTTATAGTTTGAGACAGAATTTATCCATTACAAATTAAATGTAATGTTGTAATTCATGTTTGACATATTACACCTCTTTAGATGTCATATTTGAATTTTAATCAATAACTTAATTTTTTATTAAGGTAAAACATCTACCAGACCAAATATAAAAATGTAGAAGATACAATACCCCTTGAGTTTCTTGAATAGGATGAAAATGATGGCAAAGCTTGAAATTTTTTAAGTGGTGGCACAAATTAACATTTTCAAATATTCTCTTAACTTTTTATATTCTTGTTTGAGAAGGACATTGATAGTTTAAAAAGTTTTCTTATTTAAATTTATTGTTTTAAAAAATAGAATATAAGATGATAAAAAATTTACAATTTATAATGCCTACTCTTTATATTTAGAAAGAGTTGACTAATTACTTTATGATCAATATATTCAAATATTTCTTTCTCAATGTAGGTGATTAAAATATCAATCATCCATTGATATCTAATTCTATTTCATATACAATTTTTCTATTATACTCTTAGCAGAAAAGGCTCTTTAAGCTTATATTGTATTTATTCTCATATAATAGTTAGAACTATAAGGAGATAAATAAAAAAATAAAGGTGATTATCTATGCTTCTATTTTAATAAGCAATAAATAATAATAAAAATATAATTTTTTTTCTAAATTTAATAAAGAATCAAAATTAGAAACAACAAGTTGATTTAGCAATCATTCTGTCTCCACTATTCGTGTCATGCTCAGTTATATTCTAATATTATTGTTGGTGGGTTAATTTTTATATATCTTAAAGTAATTGAAACTCTTATGAATGATTAAACTTTTTAAGATTAATAAGACATGATTAAAAAATATTTGTCACATTAAGATAAAGCCTATATTTTCTTAATTAAGTATATAAAAATACAATTATGATAGAAATCATATACTTACAATTGTAGCAAATTTTATAAAAAAGAATATGTAATTTTGGATCACATGAGTTTGCTAAATTACTAACAGATCAAGGTCATGAATATGAATAATTTGGGCATATGATCATTAAAAATATAAATAATAAAATTATTTCACATAATTTATACTTAGATAGTAAAATTAAAACAAGAAAATCACCTAAAATAAATTAACAAAACTCATAAGAATTATAGAATAATTTTTTTAAAATATCAAATTTATTTCATAATAATTTTAACTAAAATCTAAATTAATCTCACTTCTTATCACATCTTTACTTTTCCCTTAAATCAACATTAATGTAAATATTGAACTCTTAGCTAATGTATAAATTCTTTGAACTAATCTAATAGATATTATTATTATTATTATTTTAATATTTTATAGGGTAAAAAATATAATTTATTATCATTAAAATATAATAAGTCACTCATGAGTCATATAAATTTACAAAAATCATTTTTTTTATTTTATTTTTGTCATTCATAACCTGAATTAAAATATAATTTTATTAGCCATCAACCCTATTAACCGACACCAAGTGGCAAGCTGATATAGCTCCATCTCTTAAGCGTCTAGAAGGCAAGCTCTTTTATTTATAATAGAAAAATTATTTTAAAATTTAGTCCAATGACCAAATGACAGCACTAAAGTTGATAAGATAATAATATCATAAATGAACAGCACATTCTTTCTTGCCTTCGGATAGGTTCTCTCTTATAAAATGCTTTAGTGCGTTTGTGGAATGTAGGTGTCAAAACGTTAAATCAATGGGTCAGCAAGTTGATTCGAGACTGACTACTTGGCAATTTGGATGGTTTGAATCCCACCTTATAACTCATTTTAATTAAATAATAATAATAGTTTGTCAACTATAGAGTCAAGATTAACTAATCAAAAATAAAAAAGTGCATATCAATAAACAAAAAAATTTAAGGAAAAACATACATGAATTATTTTGGTGCAAAAAAAGTATAGGTTTGCAGGTTAATCCGAATTGGACCCGCTAATTAAATATATTAGAATTCCAGACCCAAACTCAACCCATGTATTAAACGAGTCAATTTGAACTTGTATTTTTTAGGTTAGGTGAAAAACGAATTGTCTCACTGCATTATTTATTAACACCCTAGGTCGAGTTATTTTATAACTAAAAACCTTGGAACATAACTTTGTTGAATATATGCACATAGAATATTATAACGTTATAATATATTTCTTGCTACATTTTTTTGAAATAGTTTGGAGTTATATAATTTATTAAAAAGAAATGAGACGAAGCCATAGCGAAGGATAGGAAGGCAAAAAATGATTGATACAAATATTAATTTAATATTTCATTTATATTCAAAACATTAGTTATTCAAGCTTAATTATCTTAATTATATCACTACTTTCACATATAAGAAAATTGAGCTTAACTTTAATATCATAAATTGTTGTGTGCCGGAACATTCGCGGTGGTAGAAAAATAGTGAGGTTAAAATCTTGGCTTTGTACGAAATCCCGCGTATACACAGATAAGGGAGGGGGGTATACCAATCATAAGAGATACCAATTTTTTTTATGTGGAAAACCCAAGAAAGGAAAAAATCATGGGGCCTGCCCAAGTTAAAATGACTCAATTAGTATTTGTTGTTGATTTACATATGATGTCCTTCCTTGGGGGAAGGCACTAGCACATGTTAAAATACATTATGTATATAACGTATTACATGGTCGGAGTTGAAAGAGTCCAATGTCCTGAGAGTTGTTCTCAAAAGAATGTTAGCCTGTTCATTTCGTCAGTATGACTTTAGCCGGGTGACGGTGGTCGGAGGGACCATAGTCGGGTGATGGTGATCGAAGAGATCATTATTATGTGACAAAGGTTGAAGGAATCGTCGTCGGCGGGCGACTGTGGTTGGAGGGGCCGTAATTGGGTAATAGAGGTTGGAGGGATCTTAACTAGGTGACGAAGGTCTGAGGGACTTTAGTCAGGTGATGGAGGATCATTATCGAGTGATAGAGGTTTGTGGGACTGTAATCACAGAGCGATGAAGTTTAGAAAGGCTGTAGTTGGGCGATTGAGATCGAGGGGACTATTGTCAAGCGACAAAAGTTGGAGGGACCGTTGTCGGGTGACGGAGTTCAAAGGGATAGTAGTCCGCTAGTGACTATGTTTGAAGGGGCTGTAATAACCCAATCAAATAATTTATTTTTGGAATAATTATAAGTCCATATTACAGACTGTCTCTACCATAATGTAGATGTTATAGTGATTTAATTATACTAATCTTTTCATAATTTATAGGCAAATTCATAAAAAATTGATACCTCTTAGTACAAATGGGGGTTTTGGGACCGCCACATATATGTTTTATAAACCAATTTCACCAATTTTTTTTTAAATACATTGGAATTTTTTACAAATATTTTTCTATAATTTTTGGCGTTATGGATTTGAAGATATAAAATAATTTATATGATCTTTATATTTAATACTAAATAATTTATATAATTATATAATATTATATTATCACTATTTATAAATATCTTAAGCCACATAGAATAATGTTATTAAATCCATTCCTAATTCCTTAACTTAGCTAACATAGAGCATCAAAGAGGGGTTAAGGAAAAACAATAAGAGAGATAGAAAATACTAGGGTTTGTAGGCCGTAGTTGTCAGTTGATCCTGTTGGAAGATTTGCTCCTCTTATTGTAAGAAATCATTATCCTATTTCTAATTTCAATAATTTTATATTTTTGAGATTTTTTAGATCAAATTTATATTTTCGTTATCAAAAAATGAGGATAATTTTGTATTGGTAAAACTTTTACCGCGTAACTTTTTATATATTATAGAGATTGAGATTATGAACATTTTGAGTATTTATTTGAGATTTTTTATGGGTGATTTTGAAAAATAGCAATTTTTATCAATTAAAAATTTATTTTGACATAAAAAATAGTACTTTAGTTCAATTAAAGCTTTAGGATATTTTTATATACGATATTTTGTAATTTGATTTATTTAAAAAAAATAAATTTTTGCTTAGTAGTATTTTCTATAGCCTACTATGGTCATTTTGACACTTTCTAAATTAAGCCTAATTATATTTTATTTACTCTAATATATTAAAAATGAATGTGGATATGTGATTGAGTAATAGTTGGTCGCTATTAAATTATAGTTCTATGATAATAATGTGTGTTTGGGGAAGAACGAGTAAAGACTAGTTATTCATTGATGTTGGCTAGAGGCTGATTGACCTGTATATGATGGTAGGCTGATGGGCTTTCCTTTAAATACTTTAATTTGGTCTTTTCCTCTACTGATTCACATGATATTGATTGAAAGTTATAAGGAGATAATTATTATGCTGAAGAGGTAAAGAGTGACGACTATGTGTACTGAGCCAATGATTTATTAAAATTGATACGATACTGGAAAAATACTGATTAAAATAAGATTTTTTATTTATTTAGTGTGACTACTAAAATACATATTATTGAAGCATTGTTTCTATTATTTTACGAACTTATTATTACTATAAGGATTTACTATTACTGTGTTATTTTATGTCTCATTCCTCTAGAATGTTACTATTATCAATATAAACGCTGATATTATTTAATACTCCTGATTCACTATACTAATACTAAGTATGTGACATACTAAGCATATAATATACTAATCATATGACATATTACATAGCATGTATAGACTATGCTAGGATTTTACTATATTGATATGATTCTGATGATTTTTATCGAGGCTTTGGTTTTCCCACTTTATATGATTTTTCTACTCATTGATAGTTCTATTATGATGACTGCTTTATCAATTCGACTCCCATATTGGTATACTTTTTTCTCAATATACTACTTTATTGGCTTTTGTACCATAATATTTTATTATTTATAAATTCTACTGCTAATGCATGTGCGTTTTACTATTTTTGCATCTATTCATGATCTTATGACTACTATTATTATGAATTGATTGACGAGATGCATACAATTTCTTTATGATGCTTTGAGTCAGTTGTAGAATTGGATAATCTGCTAAGCTTTTAGCTCATTATATGTAGTTTAAATTATTTTAGGTTAAAACAGAGGATTAGGTTTGTCAGATTAATCAGATCATGATTCTTCATGTTTACAGTTATTTTATTTTTTTCTGTATTTTAACTATTCTTTTGTGTTGCAGAGATGAGGATGCTCAGGTGGATGAGTGGCATTACCGTTAGAGATATGATATAAAATGAGCATATACGTGAAAAGGTTGGAGTAGCTCCAGTGGGAGATAAGATTAGAGAGAGTCGCCTTAGATGGTTGGTCACATAAACGGTGGCCTTCCGATGACCCAGTTAGGAAAGTAGAGGTATTAGATTTGTCTTATGTTAATAAAGGTAGAGGTAGACCTAAAAAGACTTGGTTTAAAACTATTAAAAATGATATTTCTTTATTAGATTTAAATGAGAATTTGACTTTTAACAGGACACAATGGAGAAAAAGGATTCGTGTAGCTGACCCCATGTAGTGTGAGAAAGGCTTGATGTTATTGTAGTTGTTGTTTTAACTATTCTTTTGTACTCAGAATATAATAGTTATGATAGGATTATATAAATCTTGAGTATAATATATAATTTTTGAGAAAATGAATACATATGTATATATTAATATTTTGATTGATTATTTTATTTTCGATGATATTTATATTGATAAAAGAAATTAGAGAGCTCTGGTTATCGTATATTAAAAGATTAAAGAATAATTCTTCTAAATTAGATTTTGGGACATCAGAGGGATCGTAGTTATGAAGAGAAGATTTGAGGGACCGTAGTTGGGTGACTAAGGTCGAATGGATTGTTGTTAGGTGATAGAGGTTTGAGGCATCGTAATTGGCGGTTAGTATAGGATGGAAGGACTATAGTCAAGCAATTGAGGTAAAGGGGACCTTTATCGGGCGACAAAGGTTAGAGGGACTTTTGCTGGGTGTTAGAGTCAAAGGAACAATATATGAAACCTCCAGGTTCAGCATTCAGTTCTATCCATTTTGAACCGATTAGAAAAATGTAAAGATTTGAACTTTTGAGTTTTTCAATCATTAGCATGTCTTTAGGAGTGTTTTAATGCATGAAAATGATTGTGTGTGCTCTATAATATGTCCCAAGTATTTGGTATGAATTTTGGCAAAATCTAAGAATGTCACTTTTGGAGCGCAGTGGCACTGCACTCAGCCAAAGCGTCAAATAGTGACAATGCAGTGCCATGCTCTCATGTTTTTTGCAAATTTTTTAGAGCCACAATGGCCAATTTGAGCGCCATAGTGCTAAGTAATTATGAACTCATTAAAAATAATATTTTTTTCACTATTCTATTACAATTTTCTCTAATTAGCTATCCGAGCACGACAGATAAAAGAGGGTTTTGGAAAGGGAAGTCGTGTTTTGAGCTACTTCGGGCTATTTTTAGCTGTTGGCCCAGTTGAGAAAGTTGTTCGGATCGAGGAAGGTCATATTATGCCTATCTCAATTTTCAAAAATACAATTTTTTTTTAAATTTTCTGATTAAATTTATATTTCTATTAGCAAAAAATGCATATAACTTTGCAACAGAAAAACTTTTACCCCATAACTTTTTATATGTTATAGAGATCATGATTACAAATATTTTGAATATTTTTTTAAAATTTTATACTAGATAATTTAAAATTTGTGCAATTTAAATTGAGAAGAAAATAATTTAGACACTAAAAAATAATGTAGTAGTACAATAAATGTCTTATAATAGTATTTAACACAATCTTTAATAATTTTGTTATGTTCTAACATTGTGAGAATTTGCTCAGTTAGAAGTTCTATTGTCTACCATTATAGAATATTGTGAAATTCTGACATGTACTAAATTTTTCTTTAACTATTACAATATTATGAAATATATGCTTATGTGATGAAATGTATGCTTATATGATTGAAAAATATCTACTAGAGCTATAAGGGGCAAGAATCCTTTGAGATTTTATTTGTGTCAGGGATTATTCTAATTCTTATAAGACATGTTCTGATGGCTATAAGTTATATTCTGGTGCCTACGGGCATGTTCTGGTGCTATAAGCACAAAACGAAGAAATAAGGGGCCAAAATCCTTTGAGATTCTATCTGGGACTGGTATATGTAATATTAACTGCTTTGTGATATAAATTATTCTATGATTTATCTAATTAACATTATTATTTAAATAAATTTAATAACTACTATATTTTTCATTTCTTTTTAGTATAAATAGTGATTCATTAGATTATATTTAACTACTTTTAAATATTCAATCAAAATATTTAATAAAAGAATATTTGGAAATTTAGATCGATTGTGTGATCTACTGAGTTATTGTAGCTCACTATGGTTTGTTTGTGGTTTTCAGGATTTGGAAAAGGGAAGGAGATTGTTGATTAGTAGTTCAGGATTAGATCTGAGTTGATAGGTACTTTGCTATTTTGATTATTGTATAATCATGGCTAGTTCATTTTTTAGTTTTGTAGCTCTTTCCTTTTTCCATGTATTGTTGTTTAGATATTTATTTTGATGAAATTGAAAAAACTTTATGGATGAGTTTATTTTTGAGTTGTTGGATATTTTTGTAGCTTTGTAGTCTATAGTTTTATTTGAAATGAAATTGGAAGAGAATTTAAAACATTCCAAAACTAGATCTTGGGATTTTTCTATTATAGCTCAACAAGATTGGACCTATTCTGATTGGGTTGGGGTGTGACACAATAGTCGGTGAACGAGTATGGCTAGTTTATATATTCACTGCGGCGCTAAAGGTGTGGCATTGTGGTGCTAAAAGGAACTTGAGCACTGCGACATTGTCTTTATGGCGCAATAATGCTAGTCCAATTTTAATATTTTTTTTCATTATTTTTCTGCATAAAATACCATAATTAAAAGCACAAGCAAACATAATAAAAGCAATTTGAAATGAATAATTATTATCTTATCAATTATACAAACTCTTTTTAAGTAAATTTATAAGCAAAATGAATATCTTGAAAATATTGTACTAATGATACTAAGAACATCTTAATTAGAAACCAAATGGAACTAAATTAAACAACGTGAATTATAATTGCAAACATCATAAAGCCATTTGGAGGATTAAACATCCTCTGAATGTGCATATATTTGGAATGTGTCATGATAAGTCAAATTTGACGAGCCCTAAATAGTCAAATTTTGAGTTCAATAAGGAATTAAACTATCTAAAAAAATGAATGATTAGTGAGATTAATATGATTCATTTGACGAATCATTCTAATTTATGGTCAAAATAACTAGAACATCCCCTCTAAAAATCTATAGATAACTTATCTTTTATGCTTTTTATTAGGGGGGGGGGGGGGGGGGGGGGGGGGGGGTAATAACCCCCAATCTCATTAAGTTAATAACCTGTTAATGATCCATATTGAAAATCTTTTATGTGTGAAAATTCTGTGGAGAGTGCTACGGCGTTGTGATCGGAAGCACAGGGGTGCTAGCCTCTTTGTTAAGAGGGTTCTAAGTGAGCGAGCATGAAGGTACTAACTCCTCTACTCTGCAATGATTAATGTCATTGTTGTAACCTGGAGCTTTATAATGTTATCATGATCAAAATATTTTTTAATATAAAATATCTTAATCAATTTTACTTAAAGCCTCACCACCACCATACCTCCCTCATTCTCATTGCATGGTCGGGTGAGGAAAAGAAGAAGAACAAGGGAGAGAGAAGACTCACTATGGTTGTTTCCATCTATCACTTCAATTATAAAAGTTACTCTAATCATGGTAGGTAACCTTTAGCATATGCCTATTTCAATGGTTTTGATTTCTATGACTTTTTCTCTCTCAAATTTAATAAAAAAACATCCATGTGATTTAGACAATTTACACCATGTAACTTTTGATATATGATAAATGTCATTATTTTTAGTATTTTGATAAGATTATATTGAGCTTTTACCGATTAGTTTTATATATTTAGCATTTTAACTAAAATAATAAGAATAAATACTCACAAGATATATATTAGGATCATTGCTTATGTTCCATCATGACTTGTAAGATATGCATCTAATATAGTTTACATAACATGGCATACATAGTAACATGAGGGCACTTGTAGGAAATACATATTGATAGCATAGTACTAAAATGATCTACATGTTAACTACACTAGATACATACAAGATCCATAATACATGTTGTTATAATTGGTGAACATATAATATGGCATGCATGTGCAACTATAAGAAAGGTTAGCTAGTTATTGACTCATTCAGATTGGCTAGAGTAAGATACCCTATATGGGAGGGTATGTTGACAAGCTTTCCTTTAAATAATGGGTTTGTGGTGTAATCCCAATATGAGATACAAGCCAATATATAAGATATGAGTCATAAGAAAATAAGATACACCAATGGGCAAGAGTGACAACTCTTATAAGAATCCACCTTACTATGACTAGTAGGCTCAACCTACAGATCATATGATTTGCCAGATATCCTTACTAGCATTAATATGAATATGATACTATATGCATAGTGTTGCAAATCTGGGCCCAAGTATAGTGATTTTTATGATTCCAAACATTACTGGTTCTTTACTACTATTATTCTTGTATATCTATTTTGTTTTCCCTGCTCACTAACCTTTCAGGTCCATAAATTCACTTGGAACGTCAATCAGCTTAAGATCAGGTAGACTAGGATTGTGTCAGTCTGTAATTTTTATTCCAATGCATCTTTTACTTTTTCTTAAGTCAAATATACTGTGATGAATTCTGAAGCTAAGTAACCTTCAACACATAGACTCAGGGGGAGTAGTTTGGTGAGTTAGAGTTTTTTTTTTCTATTTTTGATCATATCATACAGGACGATTTACAATCATCTTGGACGATCAGTTAAAAAATAGAAACCATGATTAGGGTATCCCTAATAATTAAGTTTGCTTAACTAATCATCATGGATAATTCATATCGTACAAGATGATTAGTATAGATTGTGAAAATCAGCCGCCAATCATATTTTAAGCAAGATTTTTTAATTCAAAACTCGTTCTTATCGTACAGGATGATCCATATTGTCCTATACGATGTATTACAATCATGCCTAAAATAATTATTTGATTATAAGACTAATTATAATTAGATTGATCAATTATATCGTACAGTATGATCGACTTAGATCTGCCTGGATGATCTTTTATATTTCATAGGATGATCCCCTATCATCCAAGATGAAAACCATAATTTTCTTCTAATCGACAAGGGGATCGTCTTGGACGTCCTGAGGGGTTTACAGGATGATTTGTCAGTTTCTACCCATTTTGAACTAATTGTCCAGGAGATCGTCCTAGACGTCTCAAGACTGTTACGGGACGATATGTCGATTGCCACCCATATTGAACTAATCATCCTGGATGATCATATAATGTACGGGACGATCTGTACAAAATACTTCGATTGACCGTATAGAGCAAAGGTGATCGTCTTGGCTGAAAGGGCTATTTTGTACTAATCGTACATGACGATCGTAGGATCGTCCTGGATGATCGTAGGATCGTCCTGGATGATGATTGACGCAAAATTAAAAATTAGGGCTTTTTTAAAGGTCTCCTATTTAAGTTCTCTTAATTTCTTTTTAAAAAATCTTTTGTTGCTGTTCTAACCTAAGAGAGCTTAGAGAATGAGAAGGAGAGTTTGGGAGAGAGAGAATCTTGTGAGGGGGAGTTTGTGAGGGAGTTCACAAAGGTTGCTCAAGCATGGATTTGATCATCTTCTTCAAGCTTCATCCTTGGATCCTTGGTTGCTCTGTGGGGATGATCTTCAGCATTAGATCAAGGTTCTCTACCTTCTCAAAATGGGAGTAAAAAGATTTGTGGTTCTCTGCCAACTCCAGGTGGGAGTAAAAGGATTCCGGGTTCTCTACGTTCACTAGGAGGGTGAAAAGGATTCAGGTTCTCTGTCTCACCGGGTTGGTGGAAAGATTTTGTAAGGGCTTCTCCGCCTTGCTATGGGAGCAAAGGGAGAGACACTATAGGTTTAGTGCAATACTCAGAGAGTGCCTCCGGGGAGTGGATGTAGGTCAAATTTGACCGAACCACTATAAAATTTGGTATATTTTTTCTTATTACTTTTTTGCATTTTATTTCATCACTTTTCTATGATTTATTCTGTGGTTGAAATATCTGATTTTGTTATCTGCTTCTGCTTAAGTTGTTTGTTTTTAAAATATTCAAAAAGAATTTCAAAAAGATTTTTCTTTTTATTTAAAGAATTTTGTGGGCTCCGAAGATTCGGTCCCGGCCTCCGCCCGCTGTTTGCTTTCTTCGGGGGGGAGTTTTAACAAAATTAGGTTCCGGGGTAAATTTTGGAAGGCAGATGGGTTTGTAGATTAAGACATTACCTAGAGATTTTGCCCTCATTTTGTGAGGACTTTATGATCTGAGTTCTGGTTTCCTATAAACGGAAGCCCCTATAGTTAATTACCCCTCTCGGTAATGAGAGAGAACTTTCAATTAAGGCTAGTCGTCAATCAGATACGTAGAGATACGTGCATCTGGCATATAGTAGCATCAATGGTTGAAGGTGTGTTAAAAATTTGAAGGATGAGTGATTGATATTTAAAATTGAAAATTTCACCATCTAGCACTCAAATCAGATGGTGGGGGAATGGATGATAGACCCAATCAAGATCCCATGGTTCTGTCATCCCGGGCCATCGTGGTCCCTGGTCTACTTAGTCAGAGGAGGTAGTCGACCCAACCTGACAGAAGGATCCTTATCGGCAGCCATGGGTTGCTTCATCCAAGGGTACCTTGTAGACCTGGGGTGAGTATTTGTCTAAGGGGACAAATTTGAATCCACCTTAGCTAACAAAGGGCTTTGCGCCCTATCGATCATATCCTATTGATTCATATCTCAAGGATTTGATGCCATTGGGGAGCATATGGGCTCTGGCCATAACCATAATATAATGGTGCCATTTGGCGGCGACCACCTGGTTTAGAGTGCCCCGAGTCATAACCGTTTATCCTGCAGTACCATTTGGCGGCGAAACTATCGGTTAAAGACTCGTACCACGTCCTTGCTGGCAGACGATTATTTGAGAATGGATCCTAGTGATATTTTTGACTAAGCATTAGCTCTATGTGAGCTAAAGTAAATTTTATATTTGTCCACCTTGGCAAACTGTTGCGGAGGGTGGATGGATTATGCTTTAAGTGATTGAATGGTGGATTTCAATTTTAAATATCTTAGAATTTTGAGATCTTGGGAAATTTCAGGGAGTTTTAGATTTTGTGGGAATTTGAGTGGAATTTAAAAGTATTTGGAATAGACCCCTCTGGTTGAGATATGCATTCAACACGGTCATCATCGGGGTGACCTTGAAGTCACTTGAAAATTATCTGAATTTTGTGAAAATTTAAGGATATTTGAAATGGCTGAAGTTAACCCCTCCGGTTGAGATCTTCTATCAACACGGCCATCATCGGGGTGGAAAGGAGTCATTTATTCTTATGGATTGAACCTTGTCTACTCTGTTGAGCTGTCGACAGAGGATTAAGTTTTGTAGGCTTTATGTCTTTGTAAGTGAATTCTCTTGATTATGGGCCTTGAAGGCCTAATATGAACATATAAAATAAATATCTCGATCGATCTCGTGATTGTATATTTATTTAATAGTTCGAGCCGTGTCAACACCTATCTACCTGAATAGAAGGATCGGGCTCGAACTTGAATTCACTTATTGACCCGCATAGCATCCCTAGATGTCACGTGTGTACCAATAACACGCTCGTCGGGGCCCATGCAGGTGTTTAGGGGCATTTTATAAATATTTATTGAACCTTGTCAACTCCTATTTACTTGCTTTAGGAGGATCGGGTTCAAATTTATTGACTCGCGCAGCATCCCTAGACGTCACATGTGTACCAATAACATGCTCGCCGGGGCCCCTACAGGTTTATAATACATCCCCTTATGTGTACCTATGTGTATACAAATTAAAGTGCACATGTCTGGGGGTATTCTTGGAATATTTGTAAACGCCTTATGTCCGCTTGCATGAAAGTTGCAGATCCGGTGGCATGGCGTTATAACTTATGGACACCTTCTATCTGCTTGTACGAGTATTGCAGATCCGGTGGCGTGCTGTAGTAGCTCGGGGATTAAGCTGTTCGTTGCTTTATACAGGCAGACTGTCGTGCACTAGTTGCTTACTGCAGGGGGATTATAGTGCACTAACGAATCTCCTGCTTTAGGTAGAAGCTCGTAGAAGCTTGCATTCACTGCATTCCTCATGCATTTTGTTGTAGTTTTGGTTCCCACAATACATTCACTATTACCTACTTGTAGATGTGATTATTTACGGGCTTAAATCAACTTCAGGATACTGCATTTACAGAAGTCTTTCTGTATCTACCCATAAGTGGCATGTTGTACATACATTTGTATTTGTAGAGAGACTCGTATGTATTGCAGATCTTTTACCTTTGCTCGTGGATAATTCGTTTTATGTATAATGAGCCTCCTTCAGCAGCTCATAGGCATTTGCATCTGTTGTATATCAGTCATTTTTATTTGAGAAAATCAATGTATTTCACCTGACACTGAGTTTCTATTTATCGTGCAAATGCTATTGTGTTTGTTGCTTTTGAATGAGATATCGAGAACTCATTCATCACCGATCACCATTTGTAGTTGCTATTGACATGACTGTTGCTTTTGCACATAAATGATGCACTCATCGTTCATTGTATTCAACAAGTATTTTGTTTTCTCTTTAATGCTTGTGTCTCAGTTGGTATGGTGACCTCTTGATATTGAATGAAAATTTTATGTCATTGATTTCCAGCATGTCATTGTATCTCCCTCTGACTATTGTTTGGGGATGAGTCATAATTGTGTTTGCAGGCGTTTGGTATATCGACATGAAATCTATGTTTGGGATTTGTTCATTACTTGTAAGCTGTTCATATGTAAAGTTCCACTCCATAAATCTTTGCATGTCTTCTTATATGATTGATACAGAATGCACCATTATTATACTTGTATGATTTGCAACATACATTCATATCCTTGTTTATGATCATTTGAGTACTCTAAATTGATTGAATATCATCCTCTGCTATTCATGTGTACTGAAAACTCGTCTATCATGAGTCCCCCCTGCTTGTTGTCTTTTGCTGAAATATAATTTCTTTTAAGAGTTTGTCGATACTCTAAAGATCTAGCCACCGAAGAGATTGAAGACTGCATCTTCTCTAACTACTCTTCCCCTTTAATGCTTTCAAGCTTCTTTAACATAGATTCGTGAATTGATTGATATGAACACCGCTGGTTTCATATTGTTCTTATGTGGATTAGAGGTTCTGCGACATGTCCTACAATCAAATTGTATATGAGTTGCAACGTTCAATGGAATGCCTTATGTCTCCACTTGTGACTGGACCACGCATCCTTATGATTAATCATTGCACGTGCATGGCTCATGTCGGATGTCATAACCCTTCCATTGCTTTTGAAGATAACTTACATCTTGTATGGTGGATTCACTTGCTAGCATTTGCATCTCAGTTGAAATGACGATCCCTTGACATTTCATTAAAATCCTTCATGAACCTCTCACTTGTTCACGAGCAACTCATGTTCAACGAGATTTTAATGTAAATCTTTTATTGCTTCATTGCCCCTTTGTTCTTTGCATGATCAAGACATTTAATCGCAATAGGGTTCAATTTCTTATGACTTATTTGTCACTTATGATTCATTTGATTTTATTTGTGTCATTATCCGAATCAAGCTCTTAGTCCAAACTTGAGTCCAAGTTCAAGTTGTCCAAAAGCTATCAAAACCCCCTTTGGTCCAACTCAAGCCTTCTCTTGAGTTTAAATGTTCAAATGACTTCCTCTTAATGTTCAAATGAAGTTCAAGTTATGCTCAAATCTGAGTAAAAATCCTCCGTTTGTTCAATTTGCAAGTTTGAATTCTCTTGTATTTAGTTCCAATCTTTTTCCAGGCTCAAGTCCAAGTTCACAAGTTCTTGCTTGTATTCAGATAGTTTGAATCCAACTTGAGTTCTCTTGCATGTGTCCACAAGTTCAGCTCAAGTTCATGTTCCCTACTGTCCAAGAGTTCTTAAGCTCATTTTTTATCATCCATGTAATGCTTGAATCAAGTCATTATATTTGTTAACTTATTTAGATTCAAATTCGTTTAAGTCTATTTCATTGTTCATTTGAGTTTGAATAAGTCCAGGTTCGGTCTCAAGTTTCACCCCAAATTTCGGCAGCATTCCGGCATCTCCCACGTTTAGGGGAAATTACAGAAAACTCGACCTTTCCACCATGCTTAAGAAAGCGTGTATGGTAGGTGCCCTCTTTCAAGGACACCGCGGCCGTGTAAAATCTTCAATCCCCACCACGCTTAAGAAAGCGTGTATGGGTCTTCAAATGTACATAAAAAAGACAAGCAGTTGTTTCCCCGCAGGTACAGAGCCGCATATAAGTACTTAAAATCATCCCCACCACGCTAAGAAAAGCGTGTATAGGGCCTACCCACCTTGCCGTAGGTGTCGCACCGGGTTCCCTTCCCACCACGCTTAAGAAAGCATGTATAGGTGGTTTGTCAGCTCGACACGAACATCGAGGATAGGATTTTAGGTGATTACCCGCCTCATTGTAGGCGCCGCACCGGGGTCCCATCCCACCACGCTTAAGAAGTCGTGTATAGGCGGTTTTCCGGTCTGCCTCAGACAACGCAGTAGGCTCTCGGAGTTTTAGGGTTTAGAAGTTATACCATGGCGACGTCGGCGGGGTAATGTTTGCACGCTTAATTTATAGTTAATTATAAATTATCTATAATTAATTATATTTAGTATAATTAATCATAGTTAATTCATAATTAGTTATAAATTAATTAAACCCAACTTATAATCAATTATGAATTAATTATAATTAATTATATTAATATATAATTAATTACATTTAATTTAAAACAAACTATAAATTAATTGGATTTAATTTATAAATAATAAGAAACTAATTATAACTAATTATATTATGATTTATAATTAGTTATAATTAATTTAAAAATATTTATAAATTAATTATTTAAATTTATAATTAATAATAAATGAATTATAATTAATTATATTTAATTAATTTAAAATTAATTACAAATTATTTATCTTAATTTATAATTGATAATAGATTGATTATAATTAATCATAATTATAATTAATCTAAAAGTAATTATAAATTAATTATAATTAATTATAATTAGAATCGGGCTTAACGAGGATTTGCGTAGGATTTATACAAATTAGAATAGGATTTATGCTAAATCCTTCTAATTTGATCACCTCATAGATCTCACGTTGGAATGAATCCCCCATTTTCCTCATTTCCTTGCCCTAAGGGGCTTGTTCGGCAACATATTTTATACAGTATTTGGCCGAAGAAGCTCATAAAGGGGAGAGGGTTACCTTCCAGCAAGCGCATTCCCGTTGTTGTCTCCAATTAAAATGTCGTATCCCTCGATCCGACAGAAAAGGAGGTCATCGAAGGGGGCGGAGTCGATCGGAGCCGGGAGATGGAGGTGTCGGTCGGGTCTACTATGTGGTGGAGGTAGGGTTCTCTCCCTCTCTCTCTCTCTCTCTCTCTCTCTCTCTCTCTCTCTCTCTCTCTCTCTCTCTCTCTCTCTCTCTCTCTCTCTCTCTCTCTCTCTCTGAGGATCGGGAGGACTAAGAGGTCGCGCAGGCCTCGGTCGCGACTAGGGTAGGAGGTCGGAGGACTAGGTCAGTTCGCAAGCAGGGGATCGATGGTCTTTGGTCTGGCTTCGACAAGGCAAGGAGGAGGTTGAGGAGGGATTTTGGTCGGAGTAGGGGATCGGAAGCTTGCGGGTTGTGAACAGGAGAGGAAATCGAAGTCGGAGCTTGGGGCTGGCTTGCGAACAGGAGAGAAAGGGGAGCAGGTGTCGTATTTAACGACTTGAATGGGGACACGATAAAGGCTTCCACGAGGGATTTTCGGGATCTGATCGTTTCGGCGCCGGCTCAGCTGGATCTCGGCGGGATTCGCGGGATTCAGGTACGAGGTATGTATGCCAGATTTTTTTTGTTCCTTATGCATAGGTCAATAAATCTTTAAAACACCAATTCACCCTCCCCCTCCTGGTTAGCCTTGGGCTAGTTCTATAGGGTTTAACACCCCTTATGAACTTTCACATATATGACATGATTTCATATATATTATATGACATGATATAATATATGCATAAAATATATGATACAACGTGATACATGAATAGGATATATGCTGAGACTGATAAAGGTACAAGATACATGATGCACATTATATTAAAATATGATGCAAGATACATGTGATATGATACATGGTGTTGCTATATAATACATGTTATGAACACATGATAAACATGTATTGATACAACAAGAGATGCATAAAAATAGATACATGATATGATAGACACACCAACATACATAAAATGTCATAAAAAGTAGCATCTATCACATCAATCTACATTGATAATTGATAAAAACAAAGTTATAATCCATTTGAATTGATAGACATGATAATTATAGTAATATAACATATAAACTTCTATTCTAAAAACATGTACATGCAAAAATTCATAGTTTCATATGATACTATAAATGATACTATTATATAAATAATGAAGTCTATTGATTCTAATATGATTATTGATCAAATTAAATAACACTACTTGCTAATTGATATTAGTTGCATTGATTACTACTGCTCATAGTAATTATTGTTATTCATATTGATATGGATTGAATGATTATATACATATTGTTTCTATTGTCCTGTATTGATAACAGCTGTAGGTTCTAAAAATCTATTGAGCATTGTGCTCATTATATTTGATTTACACGATTTTAGGGAAGGGTAAGAATTCAGTGGAGTGAAATTATTTCAATTGAAGATTACATGTATTTTAGTTTCTATTGTTTAATTTTTTAATCATGAATGTATCAAGATAGATTGATTCGAGAAAGTGTATTGATGGCTACTATGTATAATCCTTTGGGAATATGAAATGTAAGTGTATACATATTTTAATAATAAATGAAAAAAGTTGTTTCTTCTATATTCATTTATTTTGTATATGAATGGTTATCAGTAACTCTGATAGATAATTAGAAGATTTAAAAGAGACAATTCATTCAAATTAAGATCTTGAGACATGACTGCGCGTGCGCGCTCGAGCGCGCGCGGGGGGGAGGGGGGGTGTTTAAATTAGACTTTGGTAGATAAAACTCCAACACTTTGAGAATTTTAGAGATTTGACCCTTAATTCTCGACATTTGTCATCACCATTAGTGTTGCTAGCTACCATCAACACTAATGTCTGCCATCGCCAACACTTATGATGCGGGTTGCGAACAGGAGAGGAAATCGAAGTCGGAGCTTGGGGCTGGCTTGCGAATAGGAGAGGAAGGGGAGCATGTGTCGTATTTAACGACTTGAACGGGGACACGATTGAGGCTTTCGCGAGTGATTTCTGGGATCTGATCGTTTCGGCGCCGGCTCAGCGGGATCTCGGCGGGATTCGCGGGATTCAGGTACGAGGTATGTATGCCAGATTTTTTTGGTTCCTTATGCATAGGTCAACAAATGCCCCCCAACAAATATGGTATGCGTCTAGAGCGAATCACGTTTGTTGTATGCTGATTGACTCTATGGATCTCTAGATAATTGTTCTAGATGTCACACTAGGGTTTTCATTTAGTGGATCTCCAAAAGTTCACATGGATGTCACACTAAGATTATCATTCTGTAGATCTTCAAGAGTCTATCTCTGTGTCTTTATAGATCTTTAGATACACTTGTAATCAGTGAGAGGATTGACATGCTGGCTTTAGTCAGGTATAGATCCAAAAGATACTGATAGAGTACTTTATACCTAGATCCCTAAAATAGTACTTTGTAGGTCGATGATAGTACATAGTAATGCCACTTTTTGTTCTCCTTTTGACACTACTAGTTTCTTAGTTTTGAGTTCTGATTTTATAACTTTACTGACAATTCTTTGTTTCTTGTGCATGTCACTACAAAGATAGGATCCAGTCAGTCAGCTGCCACTGGAGATTTGGTTCTGGTACATTTTTTAGTTTGTTTGTTCTGTTCTTTTCTTTCTTTGGATGCTTATTGACCCTTGTTGCGCTGTGCAGGTTCCAGGAGGAGCGAGACACCAGTTCATGAGCTATTACGGGAGACCTTGATTTTAGGTACACTTTTCTTTTCAGTAGCTTTTTCATATACTTGCATAGTCTCTTATTTCCGCTGATATTTCTGTTACTTTGTGCAGGTTCTAGTAGTGCAGAATACCTGGTCTTTGGAAGGAGTAGAGCAAAGCTGTTGACTTCCTCTTCAGGCATAGTCTAGGAGACAAATCTATAGTCCTCTGTGAAGGACGTTGTACTTTTCTCTTTTTTTTGTTAATGTAAACTTGTAAAAGAGATCTGAATTGGAAACTTATACATGAACTCTGAATTAATAAAATAAAACATTTTTTTTTAAATTCAGTTGTTGACGAGCTTTCTTTTTATTATTCTTGTGATTTCTGCGATTGTACTATGAGCTATGTTGATGGTGACGTAAAGAATTTTAAATATTTATTTGGGGCACTCAGCACGGAGCATGATGTCAACCCAAATAAATATTTAAAATGCCCCCAGCCCTTAGAGACACTTGTAGACGTCATTTGGGGTACTTCTTTTTATAGCTTTAGCTTCTCTGAGATTTTGGTTCATTTTGTCCTGTGCTTTGTACTGTGGACATTGACGGAGAATTACCTGATTTGTCTTTATTAACTTGTCAGGTGGTTTGTGCCTTCTGCCCTATGCTTCTTTCTTTGGCGGGCTTGATGAAGGAGTAGATGCCGGTGACCTAAACCTTTTAGGTTTGTTTTATGTCTATGGCGAAAAGTCATCGGTCCAGGGTTTTGTGCATAGCGGACTTGTTGATGATGGAATCCTCATAGTTCAGCCTCAGGCTTTATGCAAACTTTGGGATGATTTCTTCGATCATTTGCTTTGTGCTTTGGTGGACTTGTTGAAGAAGAATTCCTTCGATCCTAGCTTTGTGCTTTATGGATTTATTGAAGGATTTTGCATGTTTCGAATTTGATTGATAGTACCAAATGTAGGTAGTATCTTAATCCTTAACCACTTGAGGAGACTTTAATCTAAGTCACTTGAGTTCATCAGATTGGGCGAGCTGGGATTTGACAGCTTTTCATCCTCTGGTTACTGAGATGGGGGTTCCTCTACTATGGCCTTTCTTATGACGTGTTGAGTAGATGGAGCTGCCAGTGATCCGACCATATTTGGGCTTGTTGGATCCGACCTCTTACACCCATTCAGACTTCAGACTTGAGCTAGGGGAAATGTGCTTCCCAATGCTGATTTTGCTGAAGTTGATAGATTTTGAGTCTCCTTTGTGGTTGAAGATTTGGAGCCTACGTACATTTGGTAGTTGCTCGAGATTCCTTTTTTCCACTGGAACTTTGATTCTCCAGTCAAATAGGAGAATTTGGTAGACTACGATCACTTGAACTTGTCAAGTCAAATAGCTTTCGTTCTTCCTGCAATCCCTACTGATAGGTTGACGAAGTGGGGGTTCCGCTACTACGGCCTTTCTTATGGCGTGTTGAGTAGATGGAGCTGCCAGCGATCCGGCCATATTTGAGCGTGTTGGATCCGATCTCTTACACCCACTCGAACCTTAAGCTTCAGGCTGCTAAAAGACTTCAGGTTGTTTTGGCTCAATTTATTAGAGTGTGTAGTTGCAAAAGTCACTTTCTGACCTTTAAAATCTTGGTTTGTTGGAGGAGGTGGTGTCTCGATCTTTTTAAACTCACTTGTATATACTTTGAAAAGAATTCATTGTATTCTTCAGCATAAAAGAATATTTGCATTGGTGATTTTAAATATTTATTCGGGGATCTCGGCATGCAGCGCGGTGTCGACCCGAATAAATATTTAAAATGCCCCCTGTCTCGCAGGGACATTTCATAATATAATAAATTTAAAATTTTGTGATTTTAAATATTTATTTGGGGATCTCGATGCGTAGTACGATGTCGACCCGAATAAATATTTAAAATGCCCCCTATCCTGCTGGGTGATTTTGAAATGCATTCTTGCAACACAAGAGAATTTCAAAAATGTAAAATATAAAGTGTATATAAATATGCATGAAATACACAATACATTAAATATAACATTTCCTTGAGCAATTTTATGCATGATACTTCTTCAGATGTCGATCGTTAATTGGGGGCATAGGCCTTTGACCGTGCAGATCGATAAGCTGGTAGGCTCCTCCTTGATACACCTTCTCGATAACAAAGGGACCCTCCCAATTGGATACGAATTTGCCACCAATTTTTTAGTGAGGGATGATTGTCCTTCTCAGCACCAGGACCAATTCCCCTTCTTGAAATGATCGAGGACGCACCATTCGATCAAATGATTTTGCCATTCTTCCTCGGTAGATCTCTAAGTTCTGTTGAGCTTGCAACTTGACTTCGTCGAGTGCATCGAGCTCTTCCATTCTCAACCGAGCATTTTGCTCTTGAGTGAGCTCATTCTGGATAGCGACCCGAAGATATGGTAGTTCAACTTCTAGTGGCAAGACGGCTTCAGCCCCAAACACTAGTGAGTAGGGAGTGGCTTTGGTTGGTGTTTTGTAGGTCATACGATATGCCCACAATGTTTATGCCATCTTTGTATGCCATTCTCTTTTGTTCTTGGTGAGGATCTTCTTCAAAAACTTCACCAGCATCTTGTTGAAGGCCTCAGCAAAACCATTGGCTCTTGGGTTATATATAGACAAGTACCGCCAGTCAATCTTGTGACGATCTATAAACTTATAGATTTTTGTACTCTTGAATGTTGTGCCATTATCTGAGAACACTCGGCGTGGTACACCGAATCTGTAGACGACATTATGGGTAAAAAAATTGATCACATGTTCGGACGTAACTTTCCTGAATGGAGCCGCTTCTGTCCACTTAGAAAAGTAATCTGTTGCTGCCAGAATGAAGCGATGTCCGGCTGATGACGGCGGATCTATCAGTCTGATTATATCAGTTCCCCAACATTCGAACGGCTAAGACGCTATCGTTGCGTGCAGTGGATTTGGCGGTTGATGAATAATATCACCGTGAATCTGACACTCGTGGCACCTCTTAGCGTGGTTGATAGAATCTCTCACCATCGTAGGCCAGTAATAACCCATTCTTTTAATTTTAGCAGCCATCTTGGGACCTGACTGGTGTGCTCCGCAGAGTCCTTCATGAACTTCTGCTACCACTTTATTAGCATCCTTGGTCCCTAGGCACCTTAGCCACATTTGATCAAAAGCTCGTCGGTACATCGTATTGTTGACAAACGTGTATTGCAATGCTCTTTTTTTAATTTGTGCAGCTAGAGATTTATCTATTGGGAGTTTGCTTTCTTTGAAGTAGTCGACGAATGGTTACCTCCAATCATCTTCGACTTCAACATCTAAGCAATCCAACCACGACTCTGAGAATCTACCGGTTCTTCGTCTCTTTACTACCTGACGTTCCCCTGGTTGATTTTCAGTATTAATTTGTTGGGGAGGTTGAGGATCGACCGGGGTTGCATCCTGCTGGCTTGAACCTGGTAGTCCCTCTGCCTGTGGGAATTATAGGGTTGCTTGCTCTAAGACCCAGTGATTTTCAACCGTAATGAATATAGGTGGCCTCTTATCTTCATTTGCAAGCTCCTTGGCCAGTTTGGCCAGACAGTCTGCTTTTGCATTCTGTCCTCGAGGAACTTGAGTTAACTTGACATTTGGTATTTATTTTAGAAGCTCGAGAGCTCGTCGGTGATAGTGGGTCAATTCAAGTTTGCAAATCTTGTAAATGCCCAGAACTTGATTTATCACAAGTTGAGAATCGCCGAAAATTTAGAGATCTGTGAATTAGACATCAATTGTAATCTCTAGTCCTGCTATTAGAGCTTCATATTCGGCTTCGTTATTGGTCCGAGGTTCAGTTAAACTGAATGAGAATCTCATTATACCTCCCTCAGGTTCTATGAAGACGAGACCAATGCCATCTTAGGCCTTTGTAAGATTTGGAGGTCTGGGAGACTTGATAGACGATGCCCCGTCAAAGTACATCTCCCAAAATGGGAGCTTTTCTTCTTCATCAACCTACATGATTTGTTCATCTGGCAAATCATCATTGAGCGGAGAGTCAGCTGGAATTGGATGTGCGGTGAGGAAGTCTACCAAAGCTTGTCCCTTTACTGCCTTTTGTGGCATATACACTATATCAAATTACAGTAATAGCACTGCCCACCTTGCTAAATGACCTGTCAACGCTGGTCTTATCATCAAGAACTTCAGCGGATCGATCTTTGATATCAAGGTGATTTTGTGGGAGAGCATATAGTGGCGGAGCTTTTGGACAGCAAAGATCAACGCCAAGCAATATTTCTCAATTGGAGAATATCGCACTTCTGCTCCGATTAATCTCCGACTGATATAATAAAATGCATTTTCTTTGCCCTCTTCATTATGCTGGGCCAACAATGCTCCGAGGGACTCTTCTAGTGCTGCTGTATACAGTATAAAAGGCTTCCCCAGAATTGGCACTGTGAGAATGGGTGGATTTAACAAATATCTCTTAATACTGTCAAACGCTTCCTGACATTCTTCATCCCACTTGAAACGGACATCCTTCTTCATTAGTTTTGAAAATTGTTGGCACCTACCCGACAGATTCGATATGAATCGTCGAATGAAACCCAATTACCCTTGCAAGGAGCGGAGTTGACGGAGGCTTCTTGGCGGTGGCATCTCTATAATCGCCTTGATTTTATTGGGATCAACTTCTATGCCTCGCTGACGAACAACGTACCCGAGAAATTTGCCGGAGGAGACCCCGAAAAAACACTTAAGGGGATTCATCTTCAAATCATACTTCCTGATTCTTTCAAATACAATCCTCAGGTCATTTAAATGATCTTTCTGGTCTATGCTCTTAACGACCAAGTTGTCTACATAGCACTCAACCTTCTGATGTATTAATTCATCAAAGATGTGGGTCATCGCCTGTTGGTAAGTAGCACCAGCGTTCTTCAAGCCAAAGGGCATGACCTTGTAGCAGAAAATGCCGATGGGCATTCTGAATGATGTATGCCTTTCATCATCAGGAGCCATTTTGATCTGGTTGTATCCTGACGATCCATCCATAAACGAGAACATGTCATAATTTGACGTGTTGTCTACTAGGAGTTCGGATACAGGTAACAGAAAATCATCTTTTGGGCACTTCTTGTTGAGGTCCCGAAAGTCAATACAGATACGTATCTGACCGTTCTTCTTCTTGACAGGGATAATATTGGCAATCCAGTCGGCATACTTTTCTTCTCGAATGAAGCCTGCCTCTATGAGCTTCTTCGTTTCAGCAATCACATGTTCTTCAATCTCCAATCTCATTCTTCTCGGAGCTTGTTTAATGGGTGCCGCATCTGGTTTGATCGCTAGTTTATGAACTGCTACATCAGGGGATAAGCCAGGCATTTCAGCATATGTCCATGCAAAGCAGTCCCTGAATTCACAAAGGAGTTCTTTTATCTCTTCCACTTGGTCTTCTGGCAGAAGGGAACTAATGAAGGTTGGGCGAGGGTCATCTTTGGTTCCCAAGTTGACTTCTTTTAACTCATCCATAGTAGCCGTTTGTCCACCATCTTCAAGTTCTTCAGGTGCAGGCTCAGCTTCTACAGGCTGCTCATCATAGTCATCAACTTCATAAACTTCTTCATCGGAACAGTCATTGGGTTCAACTTCCCTGTAAGTAATGGCTCGACAAGTCTCCTTCCGGATGTATTTTCGCCTGACGAATCCAATACCTTTATATGCATTCATCTCCTTCCGCCGCATTGGACGTGGATTCCTTCCATACCAGAGACTTAGACACATACGAAGTTATCGTTTGGGAGTGAGAATTTTGATCCACTTTCGTAATATTCTTTGAATACCTTTGGCATTAAACCTAGGTAGCCTCGTTGGTAGTAATTCTCCAGAATCGATGAAGATATGGTCCCAATCATGATTCACTTCTTCATCCTTTCCTACGGAATAGAATATATTCCCTAACTCAATCCCCTTTTTGATCGGAGGTAGATAACGGGTTACAAGTTCTTCAACCTTATGCACATCTCGTGGAATTATTTCTTTGAAATACTGTAGGGGAACGCGAGTGACTACAAGCACGCTGTCTGAGATTGACAGGCTATCTATTCTTCTAGAGAATACATCTTGCACTGTGTTCATGTAGATAGAGTCGTAGTCATAATCATCATTTGAATATGCGACCTCCCTACTCCATTCGTCCATCGAATGACATACCCTCTGGGATTTTATAGAGGTGACCTCATCTTCATCTGTGTCGCTCCCAAGGTGAGGTACACATTTTCTTTCTTTGGAAGTGGCAGCTTCTTTGGGAAGAGTCTGCGTCGCCTTCTTTCTCCCCACCTGCTTAATTTTAACTTCTTGTTCAGGCCAGTTTGTAGCCTTTGAATTTGACGCTTTAGCTTCGAGAGATCTTGATAACTTTTTCTTCTTTGGTATGAAGTACTGCGCATCTTCATAAACTATCACTTCATGGACTGCAAAGGGCTGAATATCACCAGAGATCCTGAATTCTTCTCCCTCCTTGAGATATTTCATGCATTGGTGCAGTGTTGACGGAACGATGCCATACTCATGCAACCAGGGGCGACCCAGGAGCGCCTTGAATGAAGTGTCTGCATAAATCACATGAACTTTAGCTTCTGTATGGAATTCTCCAAATATAAGGGGGAGCATAAACGATCCAAGGGTTTTCTGCCCTTTCTCGTTAAAGCCATGTACCATAAGTTTATCTGGCCCAAGGTGCTCCACGTTGAGGCACAACGACCTTAGTGCTTTTAAGCTCATAAGGTTGATGGAGGATCTAGGGTCGATCAGAATTCGACTGATTACCAGATCGTCACTCTCTGTAGTAACATACAGAGGTCGATTGTGGTCTGCAGTTCCGAGCATCATGTCATCCTCGATGAAAGTGATGAACGGTTCATTTCGAGCTTGGAGAATCTCAGTCAGGTTGCGCTCAGCAAAATACGCCTCGTATCTTTCGGGGTCCTTGAGAGCCTGAATCAAAGTCTCCCGAAGATCCTTAGATATCACCAGAGCGTCGTATATGCTGAGCTGGATATGGATCTTCCTCAGATGGGATAAGATATTATAATCTATTCCCTTAACTGGAGTATGTTTCTTCTTGGGATCCTCAGAGATAATGTCTTCGTTGATAACTATCTCTTTTCCCTTATCTTTGTTGGTGGTCTGCTTCTTTGGCGGAGATGGCAATATCTTGCCACTTCTCAACTGCACTTGGGCGATCTCTTCTGGTTTAGACTCATTTAATGGAATTTCTTCTTCAGAGTCAGCCATTATCGCGTCTAGCGATTCATTCGTTGACTCAGAATCACCTCCCAGATTTACATGTCCTATCTACGACGCTATATCAGGATCTGCTTCATCTGTCTTTGGAAAATATAGATCCTCCTCTGAACTGTAGTCCATCGACGATGTTGCCAGACAAGTTTCAACGATCATCCCTCTGACATATTTTTCTTTTTTCAGAGTTATTGGAGTTACTGAAATGACTCGACAAACTTCTGTGGGAAGAGGATCCTCATCAGCTTCTTCTGCTTCGTCAATCTTGAGCTCTGACATAAAGTCAGCAAGCTTAATAGGACATCTTACGGTCTGGTAGTATTTATCCAGACTATCTATAACCCTTTGGGTTACTGTTTTTTTCTCCTTGGGCTTCTTTAGTTTGTTCTTCCTCTTGGAGGGCTTCACCTTTCCAGACCTTGAAGGGCCCGCTTGGTTAGGAAATTATTTAGAAGCAGACGCTTGTGCCACAGGCAATGCCTTCAGATTTAACACTCGCTCCGTAGGAGATTTTCATTTTACACCTGGAACTCCTTCGAGCTGTTTCAGCATTTTTACAATTTTCTTGGAGACTGCAATCTCTTGCTGCTCTTCTTGAGCTGGATTCTTTTCATTTTTCCTTTCTTCAACCGGGGGTACGGAGGAAGTCGTAACTACCTGAGTTGACTCTTTTCTGGGGTGCGTCAGCACATTGTCGGACAATGTGAGCTCTCTTCTTTGATATTTTCTTTTAAGCCAATCTTTAAAGACATAGCAATCTTTGATTGGATGACTCATTACCCGATGATACGGGCAGTAGTTTGGGTCGCCACTGTGCTTTGATTCCTCGGGCCTCTTACATTCAGGTAGTTCTAAACCTGATTTCAACGCCTGTCGAAACAGCTTGGCAACACTTTCCCTTTTAAATGAATATTCTTTATTCATTTTGTCTTTAAGGGAGGGGAACGTTCGATCACCAGTTCTCGTTGTTTGCCTCGGGCGTTCTCCATCGCCCCGATAAGTTCGTGGTTTGTCATTACCCCTGAGTATCAGCTTCGGCTGGGGGTTAGGGTTGTAGACTTGCTTAGGCTTTTCTTGATATTGCTCGGCTGCTTGCCTTTGTCAATATTATACATCATCTGTTTCTTCTTATCAGCTCTGGAGAAAAATATGGATTCAGCCTCACCTCTCCTAGCACCTGAGGCTTTAGCTTTCTTGGGCTTATCAGAATAGTTCTCTGATTTTGACAAGTTCAGTTTCTCGAACTTTGCCACTCTGTCCAGTAAATCCTGAAATATGGTGATAGTAGCCATGCACAGGAAGGGCTGCATTTTATCATCAATATTTCCCATTAACAACTATACGGCATGCTCCTCTTCAAGCTATTGTTCACATTTTATGTTCAAGTTACACCAGCGAGTGATATATTTGGTCACTGATTCTTCCTTCTTTCTCTTATTCAGAGCAAGGTCAGCAATCATTATTTTCTCGGTCACACTGGCGAACATCTTCACGAACATATTTTCTAACTCTGCAAATATCTTTACAGAGTCATTTGGTAATTCAGCATACCATTCAAAAGCAGCTGCTGTCAAACTGCTAACGAATTGTCGAAAGAGTAGAGCATCATTCTCTCCAGTGTTCCCGCAGGAGGCCTTGAATTATGCTAGGTGCTGTCTAGGATTTTTATTACCGTCGAAAGTGTTAAACTTTGGCACATAATAGCCCTTCAGATATGGCACCTGATCATACTCTGCCGGGTACGATCAACCTTTACCCACTAGCTTCTCTGCATGATCAATAGCTATAATAGACCTGATCCTCTCGGTGATAATCCCTTCAAGCTGCGCAGCAGTCACAGGCTCGGCGGTACTTCTAAAATTCTATGGAGTGGGTTGGCGAGTGGTATTCTGAGCCTTATGACCACCTTCAGGAGTGTCCCGTACTCCTGAGACTTGCGGTACTTGGAAGTTTGGAGGATCAGGGGGAGGATTGGGCATAGAACCAACTGTAGCATTTCTCTGCATAATCTGCATCATTGCCGTTATTTGGGTCATCATCTCTGTCATTTTCTCATGCAATTGAGAGATTTCCCTATCTTTGGCCCTCATTTGACATTTCATTTGTCTCTGTATTTCTGCGAGCGTGACGTTCTCGTTAGTGAAGGGATTCTCCTCAGCCTCTTCTCGCTCTTCTTGGGAATGGCCTCCTCTGCCAGTGGCGGACCCCTCTTCACGGCGGTACCGGTATACTTGTCTAGGCGGTGGTTGCCAACAATCATCATCCTCATCATCATCGTAGAAGGCCTCCTCTTCAACATTGATGTGTCTCACCATATAGACCACTTCCATGTCTAAAGTGTTATTTATATCTTCCAAATTTTCTTCAATATATTCTCCTAAATTTTCTTCTATCATATTTTCTTCTAGATTTTCTTCCATATATTCTTTAATATTTTCTTCTCCCATATCTTCTTCTCCTTCTTCTAGTACTCGGATCTCCGAGCGGCGGGCACCACTGGATCTCTGGTTCTTGGTTAGGTAGGAAGATCTCCTCGATCTGCGGGTTGCGATCGAAGTTGGATTCATTTTTGGGAGGGGTCAGAGAACGACGGGATCCCCTAGAGGATTCTCCAAGGTGTCTACCGTTGGGAGGAGCGTCATCGTGGGTCTTCTTTTGGACCCATTTCTGATGTTTACTGACGGGGGCGGATCTCCGGGAAGCTGTACCGGATGCCACGTCTGAGTCAGCCTTTCTTTCATTCTTTTCTTCTTTGTGAGGCCTTGGCCTCCAAATTTGCTTTCCCTTCCACCGGGAAATTTTGGCGGTGGATCCTTGAACACGTGGTTCAGGTGTCACACCCTGATGTTCACCGTGCAGGGCTGATCTTCTTTCTTTTCTCTCCAAAGCAAGAGATAGACGTTCTCTTAGTGGAATTATCCTAGCTTCGACCATCAGCAGTTGCTGATATCTTCTCTTTTTCAGTTCTCTCTCCTTTACGGTCTTCAGGACTCGATATACCCAGGCTGAAAGAGTTTTGGGCTCCTTCTTCTTTTGAGGAGGTGGGACTTCATGCTGTTGATCCCAGAAAGACTTCTTCAGCTCTCCAGTTGAGCTGTTTCTCTTTACCCATCTCAGGTCAGTAAACTTATTCTGGGTAGGAATATTGAATATATGCTCTGGAGCAGGCAGGTTTGAGGGATGCACAGGCACTAGTAGCTGCTGAGCTCGGAGTTCAGCATTCATCTTCCTTCTCTGCCTCCTGGTGGGCCTTCCTCCAGATGAGGAAGCTTCAGTATTGTTCCTCCTAGGTACAGATGACCCCATTGGCAGCGTAGTGGTCCTGGTAGGTACCACTGAGATTTTCCCATCAGTCACTATCCTTCTGGTGGTTGGGACCTCAGATTGAGAAGGTCGTTCAAATACAGAGATCCTCCTTTGAGGGTCTTTGACAGCAGGTCATGGCGCTGACAGATGCATACGACGGGTAGCAGTTTCAGTGGAGTGGGACCTCCTAGCATGCCCTTCAGATTCAATGCCACGTGGAGGGACATCAGCAGCTCTTGCGGTAATAGCTGGAAAGTTGATACTGCCAAACTGGATAGTAGCTCCAGTACTTCCAGTTTCAGTAATGGCATTTGCCAGTTGGATCCTGGCTCCTTGTCCCAGTTGGACAGTCATCGGCGTATTCTGTAGATCCATCTGCATAAATGAAAGGTAAGGATTAGTGATCAGAATCTGATACATCACCCCACACTTTCAAAATACAGAGACTTGCACAGAAAAGAAAAACAAAATAAAGTAGATAATATTAGCAAGCAGATAAAATAGATACATAAATCCCGCTAAAGGCGTTATCTTAATGAATTTATTCGAACGATCATTTTGAAAGATTCAAAATTTTAAATCTGCGTTGATTTGACTGCTATGATAGTACTGAGATGACTAGCCAAAGATGAAAAGAGAAACCAATCCCCAGTGGAGTCGCCAGAAATCTGTGGGCTCTAAAAATTTGGCCCCGGCCTCCGCCCGCTGTTTGTTTTCTTCGGGGGGGAGTTTTAACAAAATTAGGTTCCAGGGTAAATTTTGGAAGGCAGATGGGTTTGTAGATTAAGACACTACCCAGGATTTTGCCCTCATTTTGTGAGGACTTTATGATCTGAGTTCTGGTTTCCTATAGGCGCAAGCCCCTATAGTTAATTACCCCTCTCGATAACGAGAGAGAACTTTTGATTAAGGCTAGTCATAAATCAGATACATAGAGATACGTGCATCTGGTATTTAGTAGCAGTAATGGTTGAAGGTGTGTTAAAAATTTGAAGGATGAGTGATTGATATTTAAAATTGAAAATTTCACCATCTAGCACTCAAATAAAATGGTGGGGGAATGGATGATAGACCCGATCAAGATCCCATGGTTCCGTCATCCCGGGCCATCATGGTCCCTAGTCTACTTAGTCCAACCTAACAGAAGGATCCTTATCGGTAGCCATGGGTTGCTTCATCCAAGGGTACCTTGTAGACCTGGGGTGAGTATTTGTCTAAGGGGACAAATTTGAATCCACCTTAGCTAACAGAGGGCTTTGTGCCCTATCGATCATATCCTATTGATTCATATCTCAAGGATTTGATGCCATTGGGGAGCATACGGGCTCTGGCCATAACGATAATATAATGGTGCCATTTGGCGGCGACCACCTGGTTCAGAGGGCCCCGAGTCATAACCGTTTATCCTGCAACGCCATTTGGCGGCAAAACTGCCGGTTAGAGGACTCGTACCACATCCTTGCTGGTAGAAGATTATTTGAGAATGGATCCTAGTGATATTTTCGACTAGGCATTAGCTCTATGTGAGCTAAAGTAAATTTTATATTTGTCCACCTGGACAAACTGTTGTGGAAGGTGGATGGATTATGCTTTAAGTGATTGAATGGTGGATTTCAATTTTAAATATCATAGAATTTTGAGATCTTGGGAAATTTCATGGAGTTTTAGATTTTATGGGAATTTGGGTGGCATTTGAAAGTATTTGGAATAAACCCCTCCGGTTGAGATATGCATTCAACACGGCCATCATCGGAGTGACCTTGAAGTCACTTGAAAATTATCTGAATTTTGTGAAAATTTAAGAATATTTGAAATGGCTGAAGTTAACCCCTCTGGTTGAGATCTTCTATCAACACGGCCATCATCGGGGTGGAAAGGGGTCATTTATTCTTATGGATTGAACCTTGTCTACTATGTTGAGCTGTCGACAGAGGATTAGGTTTCGTAGGCTTTATGTCTTTGTAAGTGAATTCTCTTGATTATGGGCCTTCAAGGCCTAATATGAACATATAAAATAAATATCTCAGTCGATCTCACGACCGTATATTTATTTAATGGTTCGAACCGTGTCAACTCCTATCTACCTGAATAGAAGGATCGGGCTCGAACTTGAATTCACTTATTGACCCGCATAGCATCCCTAGACGTCATTATGTATCAATAACACGCTCGTCGGGGCCCATGCAGGTGTTTAGGGGCATTTTATAAATATTTATTGAACCTTGTCAACTCCTATTTACTTGCTTTAGGAGGATCGGGTCCAAATTTATTGACCCGCGCAGCATCCTTAGACGTCACGTGTGTACCAATAACACGCTCGTCGGGGCCCCTGCAGGTTTATAATACATCCCCTTATGTGTACCTATGTGTATATAAATTAAAGTGCACATGTATGGGGGTATTCTTGGAATATTTGTAAACGCCTTCTGTCTGCTTGCATGAAAGTTGCAGATCCGGTGCCGTGGCGTTATAACTTGTGGACGCCTTCTATCTGCTTGTACGAGTATTACAGATCCGGTGGCGTGCTGTAGTAGCTTGGGGATTGAGCTGTTCGTTGCTTTGTACAGGCAGACTGTCGTGCACTAGTTGCTTATTGCAGGGGGATTGTAGTGCACTAACGAATCTCCTGCTTTAGGTAGAAGCTCGTAGAAGCTTGCATTCACTGCATTCCTCATGCATTTTGTTGTAGTTTTGGTTCCCACAATACATTCACTATTACCTGCTTGTAGATGTGTTTATTTACGGGCTTAAATCAACTTCAGGATACTGCATTTACAGAAGTCTTTCGGTATCTACCAATAAGTGGCATGTTGAACATACATTTGTATTTGTAGAGAGACTCGTATGTATTACAGATCTTTTACCTTTGCTTGTGGATAATCTGTTGTATGTATAATGAGCCTCCTTCAGCAGCTCGTAGGCATTTGCATCTGTTGTATATCAGTCATTTTTATTTGAGAAAATCAATGTATTTCACCTGACACTGAGTTTCTATTCATCGTGCAAATGCTATTGTGTTTGTTGCTTTTGAATGAGATATCGAGAACTCATTCATCACCGATCACCATTTGTAGTTGCTATTGACATGACTGTTGCTTTTGCACATAAACGATGCACTCATCGTTCATTGTATTCAACAAGTATTTTGTTTTCTCTTTAATGCTTGTGTCTCAGTTGGTATGGTGACCTCTTGATATTGAATGAAAATCTTATGTCATTGATTTCCAGCATGTCATTGTATCTCCCTCTGACTATTGTTTGGGGATGAGTCATAATTGTGTTTGCAGGCGTTTGGTATATCGACATGTAAATCTATGTTTGGGATTTGTTCATTACTTGTAAGCTGTTCATATGTAAAGTTCCACTCCATAAATCTTTGCATGTCTTCTTATATGATTGATACAGAATGCACCATTATTATACTTGTATGATTTGCAACATACATTCATATCCTTGTTTATGATCATTTGAGTACTCTAAATTGACTGAATATCATCCTCTGCTATTCATGTGTACTGAAAACTCGTCTATCATGAGTCCCCCCTGCTTGTTGTCTTTTGCTGAAATATAATTTCTTTTAAGAGTTTGTCGATACTCTAAAGATCTAGCCACTGAAGAGATTGAAGACTGCATCTTCTCTAACTACTCTTCCCCTTTAATGCTTTCAAGCTTCTTTAACATAGATTCGTGAATTGATTGATATGAACACCGCTGGTTTCATATTGTTCTTATGTGGATTAGAGGTTCTGCGACATGTCCTACAATCAAATTGCATATGAGTTGCAACGTTCAATGGAATGCCTTATGTCTCCACTTGTGACTAGACCACGCATCCTTATGATTAATCATTGCACGTGCATGGCTCATGTCGGATGTCATAACCCTTCCATTGCTTTTGAAGATAACTTACATCTTGTATGGTGGATTCACTTGCTAGCGTTTGCATCTCAGTTGAAATGACGATCCCTTGACATTTCATTAAAATCCTTCATGAACTTCTCACTTGCTCACGAGCAACTCATGTTCAATGAGATTTTAATGTAAATCTTTTATTGCTTCATTGCCCCTTTGTTCTTTGCATGATCAAGACATTTAATCGCAATAGAGTTCAATTTCTTATGACTTATTTGTCACTTATGATTCATTTGATTTTATTTGTGTCATTATCTGAATCAAGCTCTTAGTCCAAACTTGAGTCCAAGTTCAAGTTGTCCAAAAGCTGTCAAAACCCCCTGTGGTCCAACTCAAGTCTTCTCTTGAGTTTAAATGTTCAAATGACTTCCTCTTAATGTTCAAATGAAGTTCAAGTTATGCTCAAATCTGAGTAAAAATCCTCCGTTTGTTCAATTTGCAAGTTTGAATTCTCTTGTATTTAGTTCCAATCTTTGTCCAGGCTCAAGTCCAAGTTCACAAGTTCTTGCTTGTATTCAGATAGTTTGAATCCAACTTGAGTTCTCTTGCATGTGTCCACAAGTTTAGCTCAAGTTCATGTTCCCTGCTGTCCAAGAGTTCTTAAGCTCATTTTTTATCATCCATGTAATGCTTGAATCAAGTCATTATATTTGTTAACTTATTTAGATTCAAATTCGTTTAAGTCTATTTCATTGTTCGTTTGAGTTTGAATAAGTCCAGGTTCGGTCTCAAGTTTCACCCAAAATTTCGGCAGCATTCCGGCATCTCCCCTGTTTAGGGGAAATTATGGAAAACTGGGCCTTTCCCACCACACTTAAGAAAGCGTGTATGGGTCTTCAGATGTACCTGAAAAAGACAAGCAGTTATTTTCCCGCAGGTACAGAGCCGCATACGGGTACTTAAAATCATCCCCACCACGCTAAGAAAAGCGTGTATAGGGCCTACCCGCCTCGCCGTAGGTGTCGCACCGGGTTTCCTTTTCACCATGCTTAAGAAAGCGTGTATAGGTGGTTTGCCGGCTCGACACGAACGTCAAGGATAGGATTTTAGGTGATTACCCGCCTCGTTGTAGGCGCCGCACCGGGGTCCCATCCCACCACGCTTAAGAAAGCGTGTATAGGCGGTTTTTCGGTCCGCCGCAGACAACGAAGTAAGCTCTCGGAGTTTTAGGGTTTAGAAGTTATACCTTGGCGACGTGGGCGGGGAAATGTTTGCACGCTTAATTTATAGTTAATTATAAATTATCTATAATTAATTATATTTAGTATAATTAATCATAGTTAATTCATAATTAGTTATAAATTAATTAAACCCAACTTATAATCAATTATGAATTAATTATAATTAATTATATTAATATATAATTAATTACATTTAATTTAAAACAAACTATAAATTAATTGGATTTAATTTATAAATAATAAGAAACTAATTATAACTAATTATATTATGATTTATAATTAGTTATAATTAATTTAAAAATATTTATAAATTAATTATTTAAATTTATAATTAATAATAAATGAATTATAATTAATTATATTTAATTAATCATAATTAATTTAAAATTAATTACAAATTATTTGTCTTAATTTATAATTGATAATAGATTGATTATAATTAATCTAAAAGTAATTCTAAATTAATTAAGTCTAATTATAAATTAATTATAATTAGAATCGGGCTTAACGAGGATTTGTGTAGGATTTATACAAATTAGAATAGGATTTATGCTAAATCCTTCCAATTTGATCACCTCATAGATCTCACGTCGGAATGAATCCCCCATTTTCCTCATTTCCTTACCCTAAGGGGCTTGTTCGGCAACATATTTTATACGGGATTTGGCCGAAGAAGCTCACAAAGGGGAGAGAGTTACCTTCTAGCAAGCAAATTCCCATTGTTGTCTCCGATCAAAATGTCGTATCTCTCGATCCGACAGGAAAGGAGGTCGTCGAAGGGGGCGGAGTCGATCGGAGCCAGGAGATGGAGGTGTCGGTCGGGTCTGCTGAGTGTGGAGGTAGGGCTCTCTCCCTCTCTCTCTCTCTCTCTCTCTCTCTCTCTCTCTCTCTCTCTCTCTCTCTCTCTCTCTCTCTCTCTCTCTCTCTCTCTCTCTCTCTCTCTCTCTCTCTCTCTCTCTCTCCCCGGATCGGGAGGACTAAGAGGTCGCGCAGGCCTCGGTCGCGACTAGGGTAGGAGGTCGGAGGACTAGGTCAGTTCGCAAGCAGGGGATCGATGGTCTTGGGCCTGGCTTCGGCAAGGCAAGGTGGAGGTTGAGGAGGGATTTTGGTCGGAGTAGGGGATCGGAAGCTTGCGGGTTGCGAACAGGAGAGGAAATCGAAGTCGGAGCTTGGGGCTGGCTTGCGAATAGGAGAGGAAGGGGAGCAGGATACATGTGATATGATACATGGTGTTGCTATATAATACATGTTATGAACACATGATAAACATGTATTGATACAACAAGAGATGCATGGAAATAGATACATGATATGATAGACACACCAACATACATAAAATGTCATAAAAAGTAGCATCTATCACATCAATCTACATTGATAATTGATAAAAACAAAGTTATAATCCATTTGAATTGATAGACATGATAATTATAGTAATATAACATATAAACTTCTATTCTAAAAACATGTACATGCAAAAATTCATAGTTTCATATGATACTATAAATGATACTAATATATAAATAATGAAGTCTATTGATTCTAATATGATTATTGATCAAATTAAATAACATTACTTGCTAATTAGTTGCATTGATTACTACTGCTCATAGTAATTATTGTTATTCATATTGATCTGGATTGAATGATTATATACATATTGTTTCTATTGTCCTGTATTGATAACAGCTGTAGGTTCTAAAAATCTATTGAGCATTGTGCTCATTATATTTGATTTACACGATTTTAGGGAAGGGTAAGAATTCAGTGGAGTGAAATTATTTCAATTGAAGATTACATGTATTTTAGTTTCTATTGTTTAATTTTTTAATCATGAATGTATCAAGATAGATTGATTCGAGAAAGTGTATTGATGGCTATTATGTATAATCCTTTGGGAATATGAAATGTAAGTGTATACATATTTTAATAATAAATGAAAAAAGTTGTTTCTACTATATTCATTTATTTTGTATATGAATGGTTATCAGTAACTCTGATAGATAATTAGAAGATTTAAAAGAGACAATTCATTCAAATTAAGATCTTGAGACATGACTGCGCGTGCGCGCTCGAGCGCGCGCGGGGGGGAGGGGGGGTGTTTAAATTAGACTTTGGTATCCCTTAACTCCAACACTTTGAGAATTTTAGAGATTTGACCCTTAATTCCCGACGTTTGTCATCACCATTAGTGTTGCTAGCTACCATCAACACTAATGTCTGCCATCGCCAACACTTATGATGCTCGTTGTCACCAATAATGTTGATGTCTACTTTCGTCAATAATACTAACACTAGTCGCAGCCACTAAGGTCGACATTCATTGCCACCAACATTCCCGACAAAAGCCTAGCACCCCAAACAAGGTTGACACTTGCCATCATCAAAAAGATCAACGCCTTCCATCACCAAGAACTCCTCCCCCTCATCACCAATAAAGTCAACACCCGTCATCTCTAACAAAGCAAATTCTTGTGTCGCCACTAATACCAAAGCCAACCATCACCAATAAAATCATCCCCAATAAAACTAACACTCATCATTATCACCAATACTAACACACAACATCACCACCATCACTTAAACTATCTCCATAAGACCAATTCTAGCCATCTTAACAGTACAAACACCTGCCTACTTAATCATGAGCCTTCAATCGTATAAGAAGAACAACAAAGCAACTATTTTAACTCCCAACATAAAAGGCATATTTCACAATTCACGTCTACTAATATATATTAATGTCATCTGCAATTACCAAAAAAATAAAATGTTGCATCTTTGATTCCATACAAATCAAACTAATTGAATCATTTGAACAAAGTCAAGCCCAATGATTTTGATCCTTTTTCAATTTTATTATGTTTAAAATCGCACGTGAGATGCTCTAATCTTATTTATGTGCATACAACATTATTATTCAACACCCGTCATCTCTAACAAAGCAAATTCTTGTGTCGCCACTAATACCAAAGCCAACCATCACCAATAAAATCATCCCCAATAAAACTAACACTCATCATTATCACCAATACTAACACACAACATCACCACCATCACTTAAACTATCTCCATAAGACCAATTCTAGCCATCTTAACAGTACAAACACCTGCCTACTTAATCATGAGCCTTCAATCGTATAAGAAGAACAACAAAGCAACTATTTTAACTCCCAACATAAAAGGCATATTTCACAATTCACGTCTACTAATATATATTAATGTCATCTGCAATTACCAAAAAAATAAAATGTTGCATCTTTGATTCCATACAAATCAAACTAATTGAATCATTTGAACAAAGTCAAGCCCAATGATTTTGATCCTTTTTCAATTTTATTATGTTTAAAATCGCACGTGAGATGCTCTAATCTTATTTATGTGCATACAACATTATTATTCAACACCCGTCATCTCTAACAAAGCAAATTCTTGTGTCGCCACTAATACCAAAGCCAACCATCACCAATAAAATCATCCCCAATAAAACTAACACTCATCATTATCACCAATACTAACACACAACATCACCACCATCACTTAAAATATCTCCATAAGACCAATTCTAGCCATCTTAACAGTACAAACACCTGCCTACTTAATCATGAGCCTTCAATCGTATAAGAAGAACAACAAAGCAACTATTTTAACTCCCAACATAAAAGGCATATTTCACAATTCACGTCTACTAATATATATTAATGTCATCTGCAATTACCAAAAAAATAAAAAGTTGCATCTTTTATTCCATACAAATCAAACTAATTGAATCATTTTAACAAAGTCTAGCCCAATGATTTTGATCCTTTTTCAATTTTATTATGTTTAAAATCGCACGTGAGATGCTCTAATCTTATTTATGTGCAAACAACATTATTATTCAATACTGCGAGGGAGGATAAACTCCCTCCAACTCCTCTAATTCTCCATCACACAACTATTAATCAAATTGTTTTCTAGTTACCTACATTCATCATAGCCCCCTTCAAAATTTTAAGATTGTTGGATATCCTTGAAATTAATAAGATTATTGGATACCCGGAAAAGCTCATAGGGTGGCAAGACAAATGCTTCGTTTGATACGGCTTTTTTATTGCTTCTTACAAACGGAATTTTAGTTAAAAAATCTTAATTTTTATACTAAAATTTTATCTAAAAAAGCCGTCCCAAACGAAGCCAAAATTATGCATGTAGCTTGCAAGTAAGCAAGATCAGTTCAATTATATAAAATGATAAAATAATTAAATAAACTAAGCAAACACCAGGTACAGAAAAACCTAGAGTCACTCTGCGTTTAACTATTTCCCATGCCTACATCAAAAATCGAGCCAAGTAATTTTCTGAACATTGATATTCAGCAATCAGGATGCCAACGATATGCTACAGCCAAGAAATGTTGGAGAAGGGAGGAAGAGAGAAAAAAAAAAAAAGAATTACAACACTATGGTTGTTGACCATATTACAACATATTGCATACATAAAGATTAACATTTACAAATTACACCCTGTTTTTTTCTGTTCATCGTAAGAGTAAACCGAGTAAAAACGTTCCTAGGAACATTCTCTAGCTCTGAATCAGGCAATATCTCTTGAGGTTTTGCCAGTTTAGCAATATGAATCACTATATTCATTTTAATGAGTTGGTATGAAAAAGGGAAAAGATTTATAGCAATCCAAGTGACTTCAATTGTTGTGCATGCTCAGGAGGAACAGGTGGTGGAGACCAATTCCCATCTGTCATCTCATTGTCTACATCCTCCACCACGTATTCCTGCAATTAATCACGCATATTGAATAATTGTATTTATTCAGAATTATTTTTTTGAGCATGTCGCATAACAATAGATGTTAGAAATCATCTACTAGGCTGGTATGGCATTAAGAAAAAGCACATATTCTTACAAAATTGCTGATGAATATATATATATATATATATATATATATATATATATATATGGCAAGTATAGATTAACCTGCGAATAGAGTGAAACTTACTTTGGTTAGCATCCTTTTAGCAAGTATGTGATAATGCCGCTGCCAAATTCTCTGACCAACCATGGTGGCAACAAGCACACTGTAGAATATGCCTACAATGGTGAATAGACCCAACACAATAAGTCCCATAATGAAAAGAAGAGGTAGCCCAGCTTCACCGGCACCTCCTAAACAGCCGCATTCCCCGGCTGCACTGGCACAACTCTCAAAGCATGTAGTGCAATCTGTCCACATGCAAAGTGTGCCAGGTAGATGGCAATCTGCACACATTCTGGAAGAGAGAAACTTCAAAATATTGGAGCATATCCAAACAGTATTAAATAGATTCAACATACACAGTTCAATTCTTTGAGAGACCTCCATAATAGGATAAGGCAAACTACCAAGATATATATAAGAGAGAGAGAGAGAGAGAGAGAGAGAGAGAGAGAGAGAGAGAGAGAGAGAGAGAGAGAGAGAGAGAGAGATATTTAAAGCTGAAAGCGCAAGAGATCTTTTTTTTTTTTAAATTAACCCATACTTCTTACAAGGCTATGCGGCTATGCACGGATTCTATAAGATAGAAGCTGCATTGTTATAAATAATTTTCCTTTTATAGAAAATTACAAATCAGAATATTTATTGGCATAATTAGAATTTTTTATTTCACAAGTATGTCAGCACCAGCACCAGCACCGAGCCTTTCATTTTCGCATCTCCTTCCTAGTTTCCTCCTACCTTGACCGAATCATCCATATTGATTATGTCAAGATGAGAATCATAAGATCGTAAATAAGCATTCAAATCCATACATATGTGCAATATCATGTTGTCACTCTTCCATCTGGGGTAGAACCTTCCTAGTCAACATCATTGTCGACTTCAATTCCTCTCCACATATTTTTTTAGAAGAATATGCCTTTTTTTAACTTCTTTAATTCCGAAGTATATATGATAGGTAAGCCTCAAGATGCTCTTTCATAGAAGATTACATAAATTATCTCACTAGGCTCACGACAAAAGCTATATCAGACAATGTTTCGGATTTATTGGTGTATCAGGCTATATAAGTAGATCAACTTTCCAACTAACTACGAGTACAACATGGTATCTACAAATTGAACGATACCCTCAGATAATTTTTTTTTCCAGAAAATGGATCAAAATATTTAGACCCGTTTTTTGTTTTGCGCATAACCAAGGGAAATGCATTTTTGAGCCCTAAAATAAAATTTCCTGCATTTTTTCCCAAAGCAAACAAAGACGGTGAAACAAATTGAACGATACCCTCAGAGTCAATAAAAATTTGATTACACATGCGTCCGAGTTTGCAAATTTCAAAAAATTTTAGGGCAATCAATTAATGAGATATGCAGCCAAATGAATTGGTTCCCCCTGAAGATAATTTGACATATGGTTTGTAAACAGCAAGGGTCTTGTCAAATCTAAGAGGCATTTGCTTTTTGTTCGGCTATCCCATTTTGCTTACGAATGTCAAGACAAGAATTTTGATGTATAACCCTTTTTTCTAAGACAACACTATCCAAAAAAAAATTATAATTATTCTTCATTATTAAAGCATGAAATAGAGCTTATATCATGGTATAAAATTTTTAAAAATGTCTTCAACTTCAGATTTTTTTCTCGAGTAAACCCAAGTGATCCTCGTATGATCATCAATGAATGTAAAAAATCTTTTTTTTCAAAAGAATATGAATCCAGAGGGCCCCTTAATGCCACTATTGATAAAAGAAAATAGTTTAATGGGTTTATAGGGACTAAAAGGATAAGAAACATGACGTGTTTAGCAAAAATTTTACATTGAAATGAAATATATTTTTATTGTTGAAAACTTTTAAAAATAAATATTTTAAATACTAAAAACTAAGTCAACAAAGTTTATAACTCCATAATATTATTTCATGATTACTAGAAATATAATAAATGCATGGCATGTACTTGAATTACTTAACACATGGTAATCTCCATCTTCAAGAAAATAAACTCCTCCATTTACTTTAGCACTACCAATCATCCTCTCAAAGCCAAATACCAAAAACTCGAAATAGGATGGATAAAAGATAAGATGATAAGTTTGATCCATGGTCAATTTTCTTAATAGACATGTTACAAGATAAGTTTGGCATAAAGAAAATTATCAGAGTTAAGGTAAAATTCTAATTGAGCCAATTATGGCTATGGTTTAAAAAGAGCCATCAACAACTTTAATATTTTTATTTGTTGCACATGGACTATAAGAAACAATTGTGAGTAACTTGACATATGGTGTAACTTGACATATGGTCAATTGTCATAGAATGAATAACCAAAGAACTTTGTGAATCAGGTGTGACACTAGAGAAAGTTGTGATCGAAAAATTGCATTGTTCGGCCAGAGAGCAAGAAGTGAAAAATTTTAGGGGATTTAATAAGCTTATTCATATGCTCGAATTGTTCTTTTGTTAAACAAGAAATTTCCGAGTTGACATTTTGTTCATGAGAGTTGTCAGATTGGTTTGGAAACTCTCTCATTGAATTTATTCTTCAGATGTGTTGGCTTGCCATGAATTTTCTAGCAAATTTGGAAGGCTTTATCATTGGATTTCTTCTTCAGATGTGTTGGCTTACCACAAATTTTCTAACAAATTTCTCTTATGTGCTACAGTTTTAACAATGATTACATCATGGCTTCCTCATCACTCTTTGTCACGATGAAATCCTCATGAAACAAAAGCAAAGCTCGCAACCTCAGCATTATTGTTGCAGGTCAAGTTGCCCATCATGATTCTCGATCTACACTCTGCTTGTCATAGAAAACTTAGCAAATGGTTGGGGTTTTCATCAAAGAATTCCTCCTTTCACCTCATTCAAACTAATTAGCACCATAAAAAAACATACACGTCCTACCTTGCACAATCATTTGAATTTTCTCGTTTATTGCAGTAGCATTGGTCAAATTCCTATCACAAACCATCTCATTGTCATAGATTGTAACCACGCTATTCCCCTATTTGGAGTGCTGTGGTTTTGATTTCAATTCAAAGATCTAGGAAGAGTTCTCCAAATTAGAGTGCAATTCACGAATTAAATCGCAGGCATCTTTGGTTGTTGGAAGGAACAATTGGGTTGCAATTGATGCCTCCATGGAATTGAGAAGCCAGGCCATCAGTAAAGAGTTCTCGTGTCCCCATATTTGAAGGAAGAATCACTAAAGAGTTCTTGAATCGCCGTATTTTGAAGGAGTTATTAGTAACTACAGGTTGTTCCACTTCAGTAGTCAAATAACCCAACTTCGTGAGGCCACCAATGTCTAGTTGACAGTTTGAGACCATTCTAAATATTCTTTACCATTAAACTTGTGAATGGTTATTTGAAAAGATGTTCCAGATGACAAGTGATCAAGGCACTGTAAAGGTATTCCGAAGTTCACCTTCGAAAAGGGACAGAGAAGGCAAGTTATATATGCTGGTCATCACTATATTAAACACAATTGCCTTCTCCGTTAGGGTTATAGTAATCAATCTCGCAGCTCTCATGCCATGAAATCGCAGGTGGTTTTTTATTAATTCTAATTACAAGCTCTACTTACAAGGCTATACATGGTTTCTATATAATAGAAGCTAATGCACAAAGTCAGAAACTAATTACATCATTCTAGCAAACTTTCCTACCATACAATATTATAAAATAAGAATATTTCTTGCTGTAATTAAGATTTTTAATTTCCCAAACACCCCAGCACCGAGACTTCCTTGTTTGCATCTCCTTCCTCGTTTCCTCCCTGGGCTAAATCTTCCAAATTAATCACGCCAGGATCAGATTCCAAATAAATAGTTAAATCCTCAATATTTTTTTTTTTCTCCTAATTGTCAGAAAAAAGTGAATTCAAATGGGGAATCAAATATGAAAAACAAATGTTTTTATCTTCTAATACACTATCATCCAGGTATGAAAAAGCACGTTTTCTGGTTGATATAAAAATAACAGTACCCGAGCCTGCTGAACTGTGGCTTGTCAAAATAACTCGACTGACAGCACTAAAGTCATTTACGTTACATCTAAGAAGCAGAACTACGCTCATCAATGTTAAAAATAAATACCAAGTTCATTTTTTTCAAATATCAATTTGCTTAACGATACAAAAGAAAAAACAAAAAAAGGACAATACTACCATATTGTAACTGCAATGCATGAGAAAATGTGCCAGCATGAGACAGTAATACAATTAGAAACACTGGTCTTCAAGATTCATTTGTGCCAGTCGTTTAACAAGTTTAGACTCTGGTTCATGAATTAACCTACATATATATATATATATATATATATATATATATATATATATATAGAGGTTTTGTTGATGCAAAAATAATGCATAAATTAATGACATCATGCAGGTTCACACTACGACCAAGATAGGATTTAACACAAAAATCATACCCAGGATGGCAGCAACAGAGGCATAATTCTCGACATGGTTGTGCCAAATCATTACGCACTCGTCGATCATAGCAAGTTATGAAGCATCCCGACAGCCCAAGCAAAGCAAAGAACAATAGAGCACCTGCAATCATGAAAAAAAAGGAGTCCAAATTTTATTGACTGATATAAAAAGTAAAAAATTTCAAACATTAGATGCGATTGCACAAGGGTTAAAATAGTTGTGATCATAACAGACCTCACAGAATTAAAAAGGATTATTAAGCTGTTCAAACGAATGGATCAACAGTAACATTAGCAACATTTTTCTAATCATAACGTTAGATGAACATCTTAGTCTCAAGCATTTTGGATACTTGGAGTTGGGGCTTTATATTCAACAATTGCCAAAATATTTAAACGTTTACTTTGAAATGACTAATACATCATGAAATAAGCATCTTCTATTCTGAAATAATGCCATTCCAACGTGATCAATTGAAAAATAAAATTTAAAAAAAGTCAATAAATAGAACACATTAAATATCATCATCATCATCATCGTTAGCCCAACTATTTGTGTATTCAGCTTCAGTATTCTTTTATCATTCATTCATGCTAAGAGTTAAGATATTTAAAATATTGTTTGTAAATCATAATAAAACTTATATCCATACTACATTTGGTCAAATTCCTCTTCCTTCAAAATCATGTGATGCTAATTTTATCTGCTCATCTAATAAGAGGCTTTTTTTACCATTTGGTGTGCATATCCAAACCATTTCAAATCTATTTTCAAATATCTTATCCAGTTAGTAAGCATTATAAGAATTCATCTAATATAATTATTTCTAATTAATTTATACATCCCATTTTCATCACACATCTTAATATTATAATTTCTATCACATAAAATTTTAACTATCAATGACTTTTTAACTATCAAACATTCGATTTTGTAGAACATAGTCAGCATAACTATAGTTTTCTAAAATTTTTCATCAAGTCTCCATATTCTCAACATTTCATATGGACCCTTGAGGCACCGCAGCAATTATTTCTTGTAATAAATTTCTTTATAGACCTTCGATAAATTCATATATTTTTTGTTTCTTGAAGTATGTGTCCACCACTTCAAGACCACAAGCTAATGATATAAAATCAAGTATAGCTTCTCCCATTGTATAAATATCCATAAAAAAAGACATGCAAAAATTATAACAACAACAACAATAAGCTTTTATCTCATTATGTGGGGTCAGCTACATGAATCATTTTTTTCCTGTATCCTATTAAGAGTCAAATTTTCATTTAAATCTAATAAAAATAAGATCATTTCTAATATTTTCTAACTAAGTGTTTTTAGGTCTACCTCCATCTTTTTTAACATAGGTCAAATCTAATACATCTACTCGCCTAACGGGACCATCAGAAGGCTGACGTTTTATGTGACCAAACCATCTAAGGCGACTCTCTCTAATCTTCTCTACCACTAGAGCTACTCCAACCTTTTCACATATAAAATTAAAATTAAAAGAAAAATATCATCCCTTAAAGCAATTTTTACAAGAAAAATAACCAAATATACACTAAAGTTAAGTTCAAAAACCAACTGCATTAGTTTTCAATAGGTGAAGAAACTTGCATTTGCCACTTCCACGAGCACTTCACTCCAAATAAGAATAACCATGAGGGGTAAAATTCCAATCAAAGATCTGGAAGTGTCTCACTAAGATAAGTGACTTCATTACTTTGATTGCCAACCAAAAGCTTGAAGCATCTCACCTACTAGTTCAGTGTGATCACTTATAAGTAACAAAATCTCAAAGGAAAAGTAAAATGGTTCGCCAGATACAAAAGTTACAATACAGATAATAGTTAAGAAAGAATTGATGTTCAAAATCTTCTAAGCAACACATCATGAAGATCTTTTTTGGAAAACCATGAACATAACCTAAATATAACAGATTCCATTCAATAAGGCAAGGATTTGATTAAAACAGTGAAGTAGTTCAAATCTCCCCAAACGGAGAAATGTCACAACAAATCAAAGAAGCACAAAAACATAAGGCCTATAGTAGTCTCTGTATCATATCTGCTTAAGGAAACATACCACATATGTAGTAGAAACTGAGCTTGCTGTCAAAGCCCCAGGCTAACCGTAACCAATACTGCTGATAGCTATCAACTAAATACACCAGATACGCCAATGAAGAAATAACCTGCACATGTTTAGAGATAAATACTTTTTGTGTCTATTAGTTGTGGTAGGGTGTGGAAGATATGTCTACGTTCATCAAATGAATTTACACGAACTTACCAGTTGAACAGCCAAAAATATGAACAATATGTCTCTGGTAACAAAAAAACGGAACTTTAGGGTTCGCCACTTCCTGTCTGCAAGAACATGAACCCTCAAGTAGTAAGGAGCCTTGCATGTCGTGCAATGAGCAAATGCAAATCCTTCCTGGAGAATATGAAATATCAGTTTGCAAGCTATTTTTTTCTAGATCAAACCGTGGAAAGAAATAGCAAAAATACCGAGTTCAAGGCAGCTGATATTTTAGCCATAAGTAAAATCAATCAAATTCTTAAATAAACATTTATGTAATATTCATTTTGAATTCAAAATTGCCTAGGATGCGATGAATGATACTTCATAAATGCTCATACAACAGCTTAAAACTTAATGGTCAAATGGCAAATGAAAAAATCAAAGCTTTGTTAAATGCGAAAAAAGTTCTTTGATTTCCCGTATATAAAGTTTATTGTGCTCTGATAAATGCCAGAAGATCAAATTCTGACGTCATCGTAAGGACACCGTGCAAGTGGGATTCTTAGTTATTATTATTTTTATGTGCATTTGACCCTTTACCCTTTACCCTTAATTCTATTATTTTTATGAGGGAAACTAGTAATGGAATGCACGCCAAAATCTCTTTCTTTACCCATTTTTTTCATGATTTCTCTCACCCAGAGTTCCTGTGCAAGCCCTATCTGGATCACTATGTCACCACATATTGGTTAACCAGTCCTTTACAAGCTAATCTGAATCAATGTCACCACAAGCTGATTAAACTAGTCCTGCAAAGAACGAACTGAGCAAAAATAAATAAATAAAACATAACTTTTGATGATTTATATAATATGTAATACCTACTCCTAGAGAACTCGGTAAGAATCTTGTATTTATCTCTGAATATGTTAAATCGGTAATTAAAAAGGGGACTAGAGTTGAATAGGTAAGTTTGAAGTTGAATTGGGAGAATCCCTCTCGGAGAGCATTGGGGCGTTTCTCTCTCTGTTTGGGATGAGACATTTTGGGAACACAGCGGTGCTTTGTGTGGCAACACTAAAGCCTCTGTTTGAGTGAATGAATTGGGCGGCACTGAAAGCGAACGCTGCAGAGCTATGCTCTCTGTTTAGCAGAATATTGAATATTCGAGGGAGCACTATGGCTTTGAATAAGATAATATTGTGGCACTACATCAAAAATGATATTTTTATATATAAAATTATCCAAATCCATTTATAGCTCCCTCACCCTCACCATACCCTTACTTCATATATGCTCATATTCATGTTCAATGTTATATATACATGTCAAATATTTTATTATTTGTGCATATCATGTTAACATGGCAGAAGTTCTAATATGGGAGGTGTTCAAGTACACTACAAATTCTCTTATATGAGCCAAAATTCTGTTATTTTATGTTTCTGCTGCTGTTCCTCCATTTGTCTTTTATCAATGAGAGGTGTTTAAAAGAGTTAAAAGTAAAAGTGGAGTTATAAGGGGATTCAGAATAATTCTCCTTCATCTGCTATCAGCAAGTGGATTAACCTTGGAAGGCATAAGCAGAAGAGATGTTATAAGCAACCATCAGGATATGTGTATATTATATTACATATACTATATAACTAAGTCAATAAGTAATATTTGTTGATACTTCCATTTAAAATTGTTTCTTTTGATATTGACAACCAAGTTCCAGTGACACCTAAATTCTTTTCAAGTTCATGTTTCTGATACATATCCAAATCTAAATAAAGTAAGCGTCACTTTCTGATAAGGCTAAATAAGTAAGAATGAACGGGTGCAATGTTAACATTTTTTTAATGTTAAAATTCTATTATGTTTAATATTGTTAAACCTATTATATTCAATAATTGCAAATGTGATTTTGGATATTTATAATAGGACTTGGGAAATTCTACTAAGCAAGTAATTGCTCAATCCGCATGTTTCAAGTTATTTCAAAAAAGTGAAAAGGTCTCGCTAAGTAGAAGTCCATAAGGATGAGTTCGTCAGGAACTAGTTCAGCTAAGAGGTATTTTGATAGTCCAGATTTTCTTATTTTTTAATGTGCAGAACAATTTGTATTGGATTATTTGCATATAACTCTTTTGCAATGAAATCTGGATGCATATTTATACTACTATTATAAATGCACGTGCACATGAAGCACGTGAATAAAATTTTAAAAAATAAGAAATAAATAATTAAAATTTAAAAAAAATTTATGACATGCTATATCAATGTTATTAAATTTTATATTAGCTGTAGATAAGTAGGAAGGGTCTCCTACAAATAAAAAAATAAAATAAAAAAATCAAGCCATAGATATAAATTTAAAGCTTTTCCTACAAAATTAAACAAATGATAAAAAAAATTATGCAAAAAGATTTTATTTTATAGATAAAAATATAATTGCAATTAGAGAGATTTCTAAATAAAAAAAATTTGAGGCATCTTTGGCATCCAAAGTTTTCCTGCTGCCGCAGAGGTGCTGTAAAAAGTTGATATGGTCTTCTCATCGAAATTAACTTGAAATGATCTTTCCGTCCTCGCAACACTGCCATTGCGAAGGAGTTATTAGGAGTACTGTAGCCAGATCATCTTCCCAACACAATAGAAATTAAATAGGAGAGATCGTAAAGTAATAAAAAGAGTTTCAAATAGAGTGAGAGTTTGATGAGTTACAAGAGTTATAATATATAATATAATAAGGAATAGAAAGAGTTATGAAAAGGAAAATATGAAGAGGAATAAAAATTATATGGAATATGAAGAGAAAAATATGAAGAGGAATAATAAATATAAAGATACAAAAAGAAGAATATGAAGGAATATTTAATTAATAATAATTAAGATCATAATAAAAGAGAATAAGAAGAGCATGAAATAATAAAATGAGAATACAAAGGGGTATTCAATAAATGTGAAGGAAGAGTAAGAAGCATTAGGGAATTCAAAGTTTATATTTTTTATTTTAAAATGATTAATTAATCATAATAATATAATAAAAACAATAGCCAAAATTCTATTTTAAAAATTAATATGAAAGGCTGTAACTATTTGTGAATAAATTCCAGTAGCTTTTATAATAGTGATATTTATAATAATAGATATATATTGTTCAAGCTGAATTTTGAGAGATGAAAAGTAAATTAATTTTTTTATAAAAAATTTAATAGTTAATCATGCAAATATAATATATGAATTAACATAGTAATTTTAAATAATTTAATATTTAAGTTAATTTTTTATTGAAAGTAATTTATGCAGTTAAATGATACAATGTATAATAAGAAAATAATAATATTAATTAAAAAAGATTTAAAAATGAGAGTATTGAAAATATAGAATTTAATTTAATTTTTTTATATAATAATCATAAATTTAACTTTTAGGATTTGATATTCATTATAAATTTAAAAGCTAGAATTGAATATGAGAAAATTTATAAATTAGTTTTATAATAGTATATATGATGAATATTAATTAATGAATTATATTATTAATTGCTAGAGTATGTATTAATTAAGAAATAATAAAAATAGACATATTAATTAATTCTAATTGAATGTAAAAATAAATATAATTAAATGCACTCTTACATTAAATGCAATTAATGTAATTAAAATGAAAAACGTCATACATTTAAATGAATAAATAAAATAAATTAATAAGTTAATTAAATTTATAAATAAAATGAAAGGTTAAATACAATTAATGTAAATAAAATAAAAAATATCATGCATTTAAATGAATAAATAAAATTAATTAATAAATTCATTAAATTTATAAATAAAATGAAAGGTTTAGATTCATCTTTGATAAATTAAATAGAAGGCTAGGATTGCATTTGGGTGGAATCCCAAGCCACTTTTATATAGTAGTATAGATTTAATTGCTTTTGGATTATTTAGTTGACTCTAGTATGTTATGAATTGAGGAAAAGATATGTAAGTTCAAATTTTAATTCTTTCATTAGGTTCTATGGCATGACATATGCTTGGTGCTAAGAAAAAAGAAAAAGAGGTGTAGAATAGTTAAGATAAAAAAAATAAGACATTAGATGCTTTGATCAAATTAGACGTATTAGAAGTGAAGATAATAGGATCATGATTAAAGATAAAGGCATAAAAAAAAGATGAAAATTATTAAATAAGAGATATAAGAAAGAATTTATTTGAAAGATATAAATGATAATTTAATGCAGTATTAAATATTGATTTAGAAAAAGTCAAGTAGAGTTAGATGCAAGAAAATGCACAAAGATAAAGTCTTTAGGTCAATAAGAGATGCATCATGGAAATATTTTCAAGGTTTAGTTAACAGATCATTATAATGGAGCTTTGAATACCATAAGGATGTCAAATGATTGAAGAAGTATTTTGAAACTAATATTTAAGAACAAATGAGATGTTCAACAAGGAATCAAACTTACGAGTCCTACAATAGATCTATGAAGAGAGCAATAAAATATAGACTTCAAAAAATTACATAAATTTGAGATAACTAATTCAATTTCATGCAAGGAAGCTCACTTATAAAAGCAATCTTTTGTTAATACATAGAAAATTGTAAATAGTCAAGAAAAGATCTTCATTAGATTTTTAATGATCATAAAACATATTACCAAATATCATAAAACTTAATTTGGTGTACATTAACACAGAAAAGTTTATGTCAAATGTATATTGAAGTTATCAAAAATATATATAATGGAGCAGTTAAAAAGAATTAAAACAAGTGACCAAAGAGTTTTCAATTGTACTAACATTACATCAAAGATCAAAGTTGAGTCAGCATTTTTTCTACATTGGTAATGGAGATATTTACAAAGATGCTCAAAATGAATTCTCTTCAAGTATACTTTTTATAGATGACATAGTTCTAATCAGTGAGTCATTTGCTAAAATATTTAAAACTTTTAACAATGGAGAAATGTTAGGATGACAGAATATGTAGAATTACTAGAGCAAAAACAAAGTACATAATGTACAATTTTAGTATGATATTAATAATAATCAATCAATATTATTAAAAGATAAAATAATACCTTGATGTGATAAATTTAAGAATATTTAATCTATTACACATAAGGAGACAAAATGAGTATAACTTCTGGAGCAAGTTTGGTGATTAAGATGAAATATAGCAAGAGTCAATAAGAGTATATTATGAAGACTTAATGATCAATCTATCATTAGGATATAATATTGTATAGATCCCAGTGATCCACAATAAGAAAAAGTCATCAGCATCTATGTTAACATTATAACTATATAAAGTTAACATACAAAAAGAATATGGGCCATATGCACTTTATGGCTATATAAAGTTTGCTTGAGAATTCATACAAAAAGAATATGAGCCATATGGCCTTGATTTGGCATAGGAATCTAAGAAAATATAAACCTCTATAACAATCAAATTTATCTATACAATTATTAAAATAGAGATTAAGACATTTTCCTCAAGAAACCTCAACCATACAAACTTAATAAATCTGTACCATCAAATTAGAACTTAGGTACCAATGTTTTCACTTTCAAACTACCTTGTGTCCTCTTAGTTTCACTACTATTAGTTGGTCTCATGTCCATCAATTGATTCATTCAATTGTGCAAAAGGGGTATTCAAGAATTCCCCACCCATCCCCTTTGTTTAAAGACCTTTTTTCATCATTTTCTTAATGAATCTCTTCCATTATTGGCTCAAAGATAAAAGTTCTAGTGGCAAACTTCAAAACATCCCCAATCATTAATGATCGAATAATCATCAGGCAACAAATCCAAAGATATGGATGTTTATTCCTATTCCTTCTACCCTGCGTCCATTTGGCAGAATGAGTTCATGTTGAATTTGTCTAGTGGAACAAATTTATCGGGGGACTACCTCTAGTTGTTTTCTTTTTTCGCAATGATAATTTTTAGAATTTCTTATTATAGCAATTTAGCACCATTAGAAGGGATAATTTGATCAATGTAAGATCTTTCTTTCCTATTTTCTTGACCTTATTTCTGCACTTGTGGATATCAAACGCAATTATCAAATATTCTTCTGCTATTCATTACTTCATTTTTCATTAAAGTGAATAAGTCCTCTTGTGATGCTATTGAAGGGACTATTCTATGAAGTCAAAGAGAATTCTAATGGACCAGCTAAGTCGGTCTAGCCAATCAACCCGGCCCCAGCAAGGGGGGTCGGTCTAGCTGGCGGACAGAAGAGTCCTATGGGCCTCACTATTGTGGGCGACAGGCAAGGAGAGAGGGCTCAAAAGGAATTAATTCTACCTTTAATTACTTACTATAGAATCTAAAATTTGGAGGAAATTAGAGAGGTTTATTTAGGGAAAGAGGGCTGATTTGAATTCAGAAGGAATTAGGAAGGCATATTTAGGAAAAGAGGACTTATTTAAATTCAAATTTGGGAGGGAATTAGGAAGGTTTATTTAGAGAAAAAAGACTGATTTGAATTCAGATTGGGAGGGAATTAAGATTAATTAGGTTGTTTTATTTTTACTATGGGATTTTGTGTTTAGTAGTAGTTTTCTTTAAAGTTGTTTCTAGCGGCACCAAGGGTTTATAGAGAGTCGATCTACCTCTTGAATAGTAGATTAACTTGTATATTGGTTTATTGTGTCGATATCAATCAAATTAGCTCATAATCTCATTCTTTCTCGCTGATTTTTGCTATTTTTTCTCTTCGTTATTGCTGTTTTTGACTGTTTGGAGATAGGATTCCTATCAAATTTCTAAGGATTATGTAAAAGTTATACCAGCAAATCTATTAACTAATTCTTACTTCTTGTTCTTATTTTTATTTTCATGTTTCTTATTTTTATTCAGATAAGTGATGCATTATTTAAAAGCTATACATTAATTTATAATTGGTGCTACTCTGAGTTTATGTTAGTTTACCTACCTTATTTACGAACTGCTATGAACACAATGCAATTTAGTTGCTTAACTCATTTGTTAGCACCAAGTATTAACAAAATAACGGATTAATCATCAATTTGGGTGGTTGATTTGAGCCTTGTCATCGCTATCTTGTTCTTAATTTTGAGCTTATCTGTTCTTGGTATGTTTGAGCACTCTAAATCAAAAATTTAAGTTCATCATGCAAGCATCAGGTATCAACAAAAGAACTATCATGTCAGATTCAATGGAATGAACCTTGATCAATAAAAAAGGGGGTGCAGGGTTCAATAAAGTGGGCATGTTTGCTACTTCAATTTTAAAACTTGACTTGCATAGAAAATGTTGTGCTTTTTTCTTCCTTCTCTAGAAATGTAAGTATGCCTTAAAAAGGATGTTGCCGGCAACTTGATGCAATCTACCTGTTTTAACCTTTACAGTCATTTTGCGAGAATAAGATAGCTAATAGTTGTTCCCACTACAGCATTGCAGCCTTTTGCGATGGAAATTCTTAACTATTCTGATGGATTAGAAGCGAACATGATTTTCAGTTACAAGGACACATGATAAAAATCAATAATTTTGTGATGAATGTCCAGTCTTTCCCAAATTTTTGGCAGGTGGCACAAATTTGTTGCTTTTCTTTCTCCAAAAAATTAAATACTAACAACAATATCTATTTCATCGCAAATTTTTAGTGGGCTCTGAATAATTGGTGGGATTATTTGCAATGGAGCCCTTCGGCCACAAATCCATTCAAAGTTTTACAGATTAGGCCAGTGTGGTCCCCACCCATTCCAAGCAAACCCTTCCCTCAAATAGAGAATGCCACCACCGAACTTCTTCTCAATCACTACCGACACTATAGAAAAGCCTGGCTGCCACCTCTCCACCTCCCAACTCTATCCTTTACTCATGTCTGCCATCATAATTTTGCCAAAATTATAATTCTCTTTTAAAGAAAACTGAGTAGATTAGTAATCTAGTCAACATCATTGCAAAAGAGTATTTTATTTTTTGATGAAAATTCGTGGCAAGGTGAAGTTGCAAATTCTTTTAATTTTTTTTAAAAAAAAACTCTAAATTGATGAATTTGTAATAGAATGATTATCGCAAAACTTGCGTTGAACAATTTCATTAATTACAAATATATTTGTGATATGAATGTCTTGTAAAAATGCTTTTGAGATAGAATCTTAGTCGCAACGGTCATTTTGTGATGGTCGGTGTATTTATGACATTTTTTCATAATGTTGTTGTTCCCCATCAGCATCAGAGCTGTCAAAGGCATTTATTTAGATAGCTACCAACTGACCAACACAAAGAAGCTTCAATTATTAATCTAGTGCAATATAATAATTATACTAATTGAGTGTTCTGAACAAAATATGCCTTGCACCAAGATCAATGAAATCTTACAAAAAATAGCATAGAACTTCAATAATTCATTAAAACTGCATCTTGGATAAAAGAATAGTCAAATGATAGTTGAGGCACGTTGGAAACATACGGATAAAATTAAGGTGGAAAGATTAAGATTTAATGCAAAAATATTGTGATTCATTGATTGCGTGGCCAAATCTAGATTTGGAAACATATGGATAAAATTAAGGTGGAAAGATTAAGAATTAATACAAAATATTTTGACTCATTGATTGTGTGGCCTAATCTAGATTTGGAAGTGTCAAGTATTTAATATTTTTCTAGCAAAATCAATCCAAGTAATATGAGCTTGATGCACGCCATCTTTTACTAAACTGTAAGGTACAAGAAAATTTTAAATTACATGCAATTGACGCAGAGATGATAAATCTGCCCAGTAGCAGATTGATATCCCAACTAAAATTGATGCCACTTCAAAGAGCTTCAATATTATTTGCTGCCATTGGTAAGATTAATTAATTATAGTAATGAATAACTTGTTGAGTCTTCAACTATATTCAAACAACTATCCTTCACGAGCAATAGTCATTAGTCCTACTCCAATCTTCCCTTTCCTCACTAATTCTCAATTAATTCTGTTTTCAAGATATTTTTTTTCAAAATATTGGGAAATAGTTAGCCTAGTTCATCCAAAATAGGAAAAATCATATCAATAGAGTTTATCCTAAACTTGCAAATCTCAAATCAAAATCCTGGGCAAAATTATAAGCAGACAGCCTAGTATTGTTCGATCAAATTCATCTCAATCAATAATTTCTCTTATGATCTGGTTGGATATCTCACTCAACCAAATAGTTTTATTACATCAACAACAAGAAGGATTCAGCCATAAGTCCATTCAGAATAGATAACAACCACAGCATTAATTACGAACAGATCATTTGGCACAAAGGTGTGAAAATTTATAGTTAACATTATTGACACAATGAAATGTTCACATCAATGATATATATGGTTCAACACATACTGATTCCATCATACCAACAACAACTCCACAAAGACTATTTAAGGTAAACTGGATGAAAGGCCAAAAGAGAAAACTAGCTTTCTATATGGATTTAGTCTCTCTAGTTTTCTCTTATCTCTCTAATCTATTTTTACCAATATTTGTAAATCTTTCATGAAAGCTCAATAAAATCTCTCCCCACTCTACCGTGGGCATACATCACAAAACTAAAGCACTAAATTTGTATGTTCTAGTGCTTTGATGTACTTCAAACATTGTTCTTAGTTCTCCCATTCTTAAAGTATCATGACAAGGTCATCACTAAACATCCTTAAATTCAAAACAATTGATCTTCTCATTCACACAAATTAGACAAATTATTTAAATCATTTCTGTAAAATTCATCACCCTATTCTCCTTATGAAATTAAAGTACAACAAAATAAAAAAAACAGCCACCATCAGGGCTGGAGCAAAAAAAATTCTTTGTGGTTTTAAAGTATCATGATGGCATAAATTGGTGGTTTTAAAAATATGCTCAATTTTTTTATTAAAAAAATGATGTCATATCAAGGGATCTAGAGAAAAATTTTAGTCTTTTGAAAATATGGATATTTAAAAAAAAAGGAATATTTTCAAATTTACAAAATTGTAAGATTTTCTTTATGTTATGAGGACTTTAAATAATAAAAAATTATAAAATAATAATAATTTGTTTAAAACATGTTATCATTATTAATATTAATAATCCTTTCATCATTGATATTTATAATCTTATTTAAAAATTTTATTATACTTTTAGATAAAAATCCAATTTTTATTTAAGAACAATACAAAGTTGAAAATTTTTAATATCAGGATATCCTAACCAAAAAGTGGATAAAATGGGTCTCATAACTCTTAGATCTATTTTGAGAATAGTGCAACATTAATTATCTATGTATTGCACTCACTTTAAAGTATATGTAAGGCATTTTGAAGACCATTATGATAAAAATTTTGTTCATAATATTCTGATAGAATTTTTTCGAGTTTTGATCTTTCTTTTTTTTTCTTTTGGTTTTTTGTTTATCTCAACCAAGAGAGGGTTTATTTTTCTAAAGCCTTCAAGCAATTGTCTTCCCATCAGATAAAAAAGAGACATCTTTTTACTGCCTCTTTCTTTATTATTTTCTTCTCTGCCTCTCTGCTTTTTATTCTCAAGCTTATCCATGGTTGTAGCTATAGATATGTATAATAACAACCATCTCCTCAAGAAAGGAGCTTATGGAAGTAAATGAAAATTTTATCAAGGATGCTTCATCCTCCACTCTTTCTTCTTCTATTTAAAAGATCACCTTACTTAGGAGGCCATGGCGTAGATAAAGCTGCCTATCTCCTAAGCAACGAATTCACCCACCTCAACTTCCCCCATGTCCATTACAATATCCCTAGAGACGAGCTTTATCCTTCTGTCAACACAAAGCTTGAGGTTATTTGTAAGAACCTAGGGAGCTCACTAAAACAAAGGAGTTCCTCTCTACCAGTGGATTCATCGACCGACAATGTGAAGGATAATAAACCAAAGTTCTCTTCAAAAGGGGAAGAGTCTTCCCCTATTTGGAAAATGGAGACTTTGGGTTTTACAGAAGATTCATGGGATGAATTTGAGAAATTTTTCCTAAAAAAGTATTCGCCATGGGAAATAGATAGGGATTCTATAGTATCATAGTAGTTAATTATGTGTTTGATTTCTTCTATGTTTCACTGCTAGAGAGGAACTCTCCTATTTCAATGAGCCGGGCCAATGGGGGCATGGGCCCCTAGTGCCCCCAATGTGGCTCCGCCTTCACCACCACCAATCCATTAACCGCAAAATAAAGCCTCTCCAACCCCTTGAAGAGTTACATGTCTCCATTGGGGCTTGAATTAAATGACTAATTTGAATTCTATACTGATTATTGCAGGTTATACCATGAAAATTGTCATAAACCTTTCAAGTACACATGTAAATCCCTTTTTTATCACCTTCACATTCAACAAATTTTGTTCCACTGATGACATAACTCTTCTTCCAATTAACAATTTTGAGACATTTTTGTTGACATTTTCTGTTACTTATTAGTGTCGTAGAAGAACTTGATGAATCATTCGCTCCGACATTGTTGTTGCTATTTTTCCATAAGCACCATATCATATCAAGATGTTTTACCAAACTGTATGCTCTTGGCTTTAACCCTAAAGCATTTTGGATGTGCCTATATGCAGATTATATTTAGCATTCTCATCAATTGCGCAAAGAAACTATTCCAATCTTAAAAATCATACACTGTTCATTTTAAAAAAAGGACTTGCCGAATACAAGTAGAAGCCATGGTTTACAAAAAACTTAATAAATTTAAGGAAAATTATTAAGTCTAGCATAGCCTAAATGTACAAGGATAAGAAACTCCACTGAAATTCCTCGTCTGCTTGCTTAAACCAAAATCATGAAATACAGACCAATTGACCTACCACGTAGAAAAAAAAAAAGGATTGCTTACCTTCACAGACCTCCAGTGGTCAAGGCACTCACGATGAACATACTTGGCAGTCCCTTTGCACTTGCAAGGAGCTATGAAATCCCTTCCTGCAAAACAAAAACAAGCATAATCAACAATGAAAGCAAAATCCAACCAAATTAGAAAAGCAATCAGCTTGCCAGCAATCACCGCCACCTAAACTGTAAAACAATCAAGGATTCCCAAGTTCCATGCCATAAAAACTAAAGAAGTAGCAAAACCCTATAAAGCGAAAAATTCAAGAATCGGTGCCGGGAGTAAATGCAAAGGGTGGGGGTTGAGGGTAATCAAAAAGTCACCGTCTGTCTCGAGGCAGATCCGGCACTGTAACTGCTCGCCAGGGCCGGCCTCGAGATCAATCTCGCCGAGGTCCGGCATCGGGGATGGGGCCACCAAGGGAGAGGAGCAGCCTGGATCCACCATGGAAATCAGCAAGGAAAAGGACGATGATCAGAGAATTGTTGTTATGATTGTGTCGTCGTGCTAAGCTGACAAAGGGAAGGAGAGGGAAATGGAATCCATTGGGCAATGGAATCGTTCTCCCTCTTCGTCTACTTCGCCGGGTCGTCACGCTCTAGCTATTTTAATCGTAAGGAATGTAATTTTCATCTTCTCGTTTAATCCCCTCGAAATGGATAGAAAAAAGGGAAATTTTTAGTTCATAAGCCGCATTTTTAGCCTTATTAAAGTTATCTGTTATTGAAGAAAAATATGTCCTTTTTTTTTAATAAATCTTAAAGTTATCTTTAGACTTAAAACATTTTAATTTTTAGTGGCAGATATTAAATATTAAATAAGCATTCAATAATAGTTGAATAAGGTTGATATGTTACTCTTAAAATTTATAAAATATTTATAATTCATTCTAATGCTTAATCAAACTTATTTTCATCCATAATTTGATATAGATTGTGAAATGATTGATCGTAGATTTCATTAAGAGTTCGAATAAGTTCAAATAAGATGCTTAAAATATATTATTTGAATATTTTATAAATAGTGGAAATTTATTCAGACATTTATGAGATGTTCTACTCTTTCCTTCAGGATAATTTGCCATGAACGATGAAATAGTCAAACATAGAATTTATTATATGTTCGATCATAAGCACATTATTCGAAAAATTTATAAAGCAGTTGAAATTTATTTGATACTAATCGAATCTATATTTGACTCTCTCATTGAAGATAATTTGATATGATTGATAAAATGATAGAACATATGGTCAATTATATTTTGAATAGATTTGAATAAAATTCATTAAATACATTATTTAAAAAATAAATTATAAAATAGTTGAAAATTATTCGAACACTTCATCAAATATATGTTCAACCCTTTCATCGAAAATAGTTTAATATGATTGATGAAATATTCGAACATAGTCTTGGTTTATTATTTGAACATGAATAAGATTATTATAAGATAAATATTTTGTAGTTGCATATCAAGTGTTTTTGATAGGGGCGGAACCAACCTCTCATATGAGGGTGGACAACTTTTCCATGTAAATTAATTAATATTTAAAAAATGAAATGAATAAAATATAATTCCAAACATAATTTTGCATTTCATTATGATCGATAAATTGAGCAGTGATTATAAGCTTACGAACATATTTTGTATTTTTTTATAATGTTGCATTACAGCTTTATTAGGAACCAAATCAAACACATCTTTTTCAATGTAAGATAATAAACAGTCATTGAACATATCATCACCTATCTTACTAGGCAACCGATGTTTAACAATTCTCATTATAGAAATACTCTCTCCACCATAGCAGTAGAAACTAGTAAAGTTAATGCTAAAGAATAAGCTTATAAATCAGAGGATACATACCATCCTTCTTTACCTTAATAATTTATTTTGTAAGATCGATAATGTTGCTTAAAGATGAGAACTTATCATTGGTATGCATATCAATAATATAAGTGGATAGCCAACTTTTAAGAGCCACAAGTTCAGAGTAGAAAAATCACTTGGATATAACTCTGCTATAACTCTGCTATATGTATTAGTTTCCTCTCATCATAAGCAAAGAAGGGATCAATTGTGTTTAAGCATGTCACACAAAGAAGAAACTCAGTACTTGATTCAAAAAATTGATTATTTAACTCTAGAAGTTGCATATCAACTATAGTGTAAAATAACTCAACACAATAATGATATAGGTTTATTATTTCTTCACCTCTCCATGTTGATCACTGACGAGCCTTGTACATACCATTCATATTAGAACATCAAAACATTATAAAAGTGTTACACTTTATCCGGTAAAGCACTCTATCTATTCTCCCTCATTATCTGTAATAATTGTTTAGATACTTGCACTAATTTCATCACATTTTTAATGTCATGTTCTTTTCATTTTAATGATTATGACAATTCATTTGTAATCCCTAAAATGTCAATTATTAAATATATTGTGAAAATAAAATCAAAAGAATTTATTATATTAATTAAAATGTCTGTTTCAATCGACTGTTGATCATGTACCTCATCCTCCTAACAATCTCAAGCACCCGAGTAAACAAGCATACATTTTTATGAGATTAATTAAAGTATGAAAATGTGAACCCTATGGAGTGTCACCAGATTGTTGTAAATTAATCTTTTGGTTAAAACCGCAATCGCTTGTTAGATTACCAAATTTTAAGATGTAAAAATATTTTATTATGTTGAATAACTTTGAAAGCATTTGATCTCTTACAGGAAACTCCAATAGTATTCACAATTTTAGAAGTGAACTCAATGAGATATTTCAATTGTCAATGATTTTTTGCTACAACTACCATGCACAATTAGAGTTGATGGGAAAAATAGTAAACATAAAATGCTTGAGGATTATCTATAAGAATAATTGTCTTCAAACCATTAAATTTTCCTCACATATTAGATGTACCATCATAACCTTGACCATGTATCCTATGTAAGCTTAATGAATACTTGTCAAGCATTGCTTCAACTACAACTTTAAGTGCAACTGCACTAGTCGAAGAAACATATTTATTACTTATAAATCTCTTAATACTTACTCTTTCTAATCAACATTTCTCACAGCCACTACCAAATGCTCCTTTGTTAACATATAACTAGTCTCATCTATCAAAATGCAAAGTAAGAATCATTAGTATCATCAATAATAGAAGCCAATGTTTTAGCAGTGGCTACATAATAAATTTCTTTTTTGATTTTTGGTGAAATCAACTTCACTTTTACATTAGCATTTTCAAATATAATTTTCTTGATATGTTTATTATGATTAGCAAGAAAATAAATTAATTTGAGATAATTGTCTTTGCTATCAAAATCAAATGATTCATTGTGACCATAAAATGATAGACCTTGACATAAAAGGAATCTAACACACTCAACAGCTAAAGACATATGATATGATATTCTTTTTTTATTCCTATCATTCTTACATAGTCAAAAAGCAGGAATGCTCTGCACTTTAGGATTTATTAAATCTTCACATTTTTATCTTCATTTTTGTTAGCACTATTATTGTTTCCAACATGAGCTAATAATTTTTATTTCTCTTTAAATTTTTGAATCCTTCACCAAAGAATGAATCACCACCACCTTGACTTGTAGTTATCTATTTTGATGCTTGAATAGATAACAATATAAACATTTTTCGTACACTATACTCCAACTAGTTTGGATAATCTTTGAACTATTTTGAATTAAACCTCCGGGCAACATTGCCTATTATGATTTTGGGGAAATTATGATTTTTTGTTGATGGGTCCCTTCAAAAAATATGCTTGTCGAACCTTTTCCCTCTCATTTACATCATAACTCAAAATTGAAGGTCGATGCTCAGGGTTAGCAAGAAGATTATCAATATAATCTCTATACGCTCCTTCCTCTTCAAATATCGATCCATCTACCAAAACCTAAACACAGTAAATATCAAATTCATCTAAAAAACCATCTAACTCAATAGATGGAAGAGTAATATAAGGTTAAGCATAAGTTACACATACTATAAGCTATGATAAATAAATAAACACAATAAATCTTCTAATGTTTTTAGTGAGCTAAAATATAGTGAATAAATTTTATAAATCAACATAACTCAAAAGTAGCACCTCAAGTGAGATGCAAACGCATTAGGCAAAGTAATAAAGAGTTAATTCCTCTCGAAAATAATTTCTTCCGCTCAGTCAGCTAGGCTGAATAAATAAGCCAATAGAAAAAAAGAAGCATAAGACATCAAACCAAGAAAATGAAGACATTACAAAATAATAAAGATAATATTACCCGAGCAATTTCATCCAATAAGCACAAAATTGAAACCCAACCAAACCACCGTTGGGAGATATAAAACCCCATAGAAGGGTAGTTAAGATTACAAAACTCTAACTCTAACTTATAATGAAAAAAAAAACATAATTACTACTTAATTATAAGCTAATCATATTAACACTTGAAATAACAAATTATAGAAGAATTATTAACAATATTTTTTATGTAATAATCCATAAGTTAGAATGAAGAAAATTCATGAAAATATAATAAAAAGAATGAAGTGAGTCTCCAATTAGCAACTCAAAACCCAAGAACATAAGATAAGATGCACAAACATAGACCTAGCTAGAGAATAAATAGAGCAAGAAAATAGATTGATAGAACAATTATTGCTCAAGCAGGAACTTAGTTTTGGAATTGTAATAGGTCATCTCTTTGTGGAGTTTCTACTTCCAACCATGTGTCACCATTATTCTAGAAAATGGAGAAAGCATGATAAATGAGCTCTAGAAAATGCACTAAGATGAAGACAAGTTAATGGACGTAGAAAGAGTCTGGAACTACTTGAAGAAACAGACATATAATAATGGAGCTATTGTTTAAAATATACTAGAACAAAAAAAAATGTTGCCAAAAGAAAATAAAGAAAATGATGATAAAGGAAGAGTCACATAAACCTTTTTAATCCATAGCATGCATTCTAAGTCTGCAACAAACTTTTCTTTATAGAGAATAGAGGGGCTTGAAGGATTTTATCTGCTTTAGTGAGTCTGCCTTAGGCACTTAGCTCTGAAATAAGCTTCATGAAATTCAATATTTTCTTCTAGCTTAATATTTTATTTAAGATCAGAACAAGCATAGATGCTCTTTTCCCGTGTTTGAGCTAGAGATGATAGCAAGTGGGAGTGAGGCTCAACAAGTACATATGTGGGTCTTTCTTTGTTCCAACAAAAGGCAACCTCCTGTATAAGTTTTTTTTCTTATTTGAGCAAAATAGGGTTGGCTGGTTGGGGAAGAAAATACCAAAAATATCCTTAAGGTCACACCTCTGGATCTAAAGTGAAAGAATTTTCTTTTATGCTTTCTCTTTTTGGTATTATTATCTTTTCAATTTCACTTTATTCATTTATCAGCCAGATCGATAAACATCCAGAGCTGATTAATTACATGGAAAATATAATTCACATTACTGTAGTAGTCAATATTTACTTCATGTCGATAAAAAGTCCAAAACAGTACATACAATAGCTTTCATAAGATACAAAAGAATATATAAACCAAAGAGCTGAAATAAAACCTACACTAGCATCCCAACCTAGCCTCAAAATGAAGGCACCTAACTTGAAATCATTTAAACCTCATAATGAGCAAATATCCCACCAAGTTATTAAAATCATACAACTAAAATCAATACAAGGCAAAAGAGAAATAGTATGCTTTAAATCATATAAGGAAATATATACCAATCATCAATATCAATCATTCATCCTATCTTTATCATACAATCAATTTCTTTCAGTCATATCATTTAATCATTCTCATGAGTCTATCAATTATACACTATAGTAGTATAAGTATCTATATTCAGTAATGATAAATAATAATAGTGATCAATATCTATATTCAGTAATCAGTGTCAATGATCAATAATTAATAACATATCAATCGGTATCATTTCAATACATCATTTCCATACATATTAATCACTTCAATCATTTCATCCCATATCATATTTTAGTATTATCATGTTAATCACAGTACATCCTTTCAACCTATTTAAGTATGCTTTTTTCTCATTTATTTTACCCCAAAATTTTTTTACACATATCTAACTAGTGAAAATGTAATAAAATCATATAAAATTATTCAGAATGATCCACTATAGGAAAATCGGCCATTACCGACAGATTTTTCCAGCAGAACTAGGAGAATTTTTGGTGGTAATGAGATTTTTCGGCAGCTTTCCGACAGATTTTTTTCTCGCCGTTGTAAACCGTATAGGAAACTAAATTTGGCAATTTATTTCTTGTGGCATTTATTTCTAGCGATCATAGCCATCGAAAATAAAAAAAAAATTATTAAAAAAAAGAAGTCGCCCAACTGCCTGCCCCCGGTGGACTGCCCGCCTGCCTCCCGCTACCCTTCTATGTTGCTCGCCTGCACTAGCTTGCCCGACTGCTCCCAGCTGCCCTTCCGCGCTAACCTGCTCGGCTACCCTCCTGTGTTGCCCTGCTGGTTTTAACCCATCTCCCGTGGGATTCAAATTCATTCCAAAAGAAACATCAAACACCTAACCGTTTTGATGGGAAGGAAAATGCATCAAAAAATTTACTCTTTTATATTTAAACTATAATAATTTGAAATTTTAAATTTAAAACTTAATTAATTAAAATATTAAAATTAATAATTAATTAAAATAAGTTAGTAAATTAATAATTAATTAACATAAGTTATTAAATTAATAGTTAACTAAAATAAATTATTAAATTTATACTTAATTAAAATAAAGTTTTAAACTATATAGAAAAATATGTGAAATTAATAATCAAGTTAAAAATAAAAATTAAAATATATAATTAATTTAAAATGAAAATGGAAATTAATAATTAATTAAAATAAAGTATTACAATTTAAAAATTAATTAAAATAACATAGTAACTTAATAATTAATTAAAATAAACTATTAGAATTACTAATTACTGAAAATAAAATTTTAAAATAATTAAATCATTTTTTGTTAAATCATTCTAAATCGTTAAATTTTAAATCTGCTGGAAAAGCCACCAAAAAATATGTTGGAAAATTCTGACGGAAAGAATTTTGCTAGAAATTTCGATCGATAAAGTTATCTATTGTATTCTGTCATAAAACTGCCAAAAAATTGATTGACGAAAAACTCAGCCGGTAATGGATGATTTTTTTGTAGTGATCAAATCTATTACATATCAAAAGTTATGCGGTGAAAGCACGAAATCAAGATATAATATAGTTTTTGGAAGATTTAGGATAGATAAAGGTATAGAAATCAAAATAATAAAAAATAGAAACAAGAGAATAATTGCTTGCATCGAGTAGAATAAATTCTATAAAAGAAATGGCGGACAAGAAAGCCCTGATGGATCTCCACATTCCCCTATCTCTCTCCTCATTTCTCTCTTCCCTTCCCCTTCCTCTTTAGTTTCTTCTCGGCCAAGGCAAGCGAGAGTAAGGTGATGGAAGAGGAATGGCAGGGATTTTAGAGAAAAAAATATTAAAAAATATTGTTAGTGGCCTAATATCACAACACTTAGACCCAGTGCCACAGCGTTGCATGTTGATTTCAGAGTTACTATAAAATAGAGACATAAGCACTGCATCGACATTTTTTGGTGCTGTTGTACTCTCATGCATAGCGGCGTAGTGCTGCCTAGCACAACACTGTTGTGCTCCAATTCATACAGAAATTCTAGATTTTTATATTTTTCATTTTAAAATATTTTTCATATCTTTGGGTTATTACATATAAAATAATTACTCTATTAAAATTTTGAGAGTGGGCAATTGAGCACCCTCAATTAAGCATAGGCCCACCCATTGATTATTAACAATAATGTAGATAATAGTACAATCACAAACAAGCATGATCAAATAAGAATTTTGTAGGAAAACACAATCGAAATATATATAACACAACAATTCTATAAACCAATTTGTAAATTTATCCATATTATACTATGCATGTTCTCTAAATTAAATCACAAATGCATATATATATATATATATATATATATATATATATATATATATATATATATATATATATATATATATATATATATATATATATATAATGAAAGAAAGAATGTAAATCATATTTGATTATTCTCTTGTCTTCTTTCCCCACTTTATTCTCCTGCCTTATTTGGCCACTTCTCAACTCTAGAATGATGACAGAAAGTTATTTCAACCTCCCTTCTTAAGATGGGATATATTAACTTTTAGCTGGCTAGACTCCACTATCTCTCCTAATTTCTCATCGAAAGTAGGGGTGCTCGGTTTTTTCTTTATAATCATGATTATGATAAGTTGGTGAAAGAATGTATAATAGACCTATAAAAGCCTCCTTCATTAGTTCTATATAACAACATAAGATGGACATATATATATATATATATATTTCCATACATATTTATTCAAGAGCCATGGAAGAAAATATTTTCTTACGTGCACCTCATTGCTAGGGGTGTCAAAATGGGTTTTTGGGTTGTGTTTGAGTCCAATCCAAAATTGACCCGCCTTTAACTGACTTAATACAAACATGATCAGATTAGCTAAATGGGTCACAAAATTTGAGTCGAACCTGAACCACCTTTAGTTTGATTCGACCAAACCAGATCCACTGACCCAGTTGGGTGCGACAGTACAGGCGAGTAATCGAGCTAGCGAGCCTGAGGATAAGTGTGACGGATAGACCGCGATGATGACTGATGACCACTATGGACAAGCATGGTGGCGGAAGAGTGGATGATCATGAGATGGATGAGTGCGACTACTTGATGAACGAGTCAGTTTTGGGTTGCTTTTGTGTTTTCATGTTGACTTAAACCCAACCCAAAATTACAATCAGGACAGAATATGAAACCTGAACCTAACCCATTTTCTAAATGGGTTGACCTGAACCCAAAATTTTTGGATTGGGTTTAGGTTGGGTTTTTGAGTCATTTCAAATATTGACACCCCTACTTATTGCTTCTCCAGATTAGCCTCCTTAGCACTCTATCACAAAGAAATTCGACAATGTCTTTCCTATTATTGGAATGGCTTAAAAGCCTAATATTGTAATTATATTGCATATCAAATTATAGTGTGTTTGTAAAAAGCCAACAATATATGACCTATATATGGAACATGTCATATCAAGTTGGATAACAATAGGACATACTCCCAAGATCAATTTGGAAGGAATTTTTTTATCTTTTAATTATAATAGATTATAGAGCCATGAAATAACTTCATATGAATACATAAATACATTCATCATTTTTTTGATTCATCTCAAAAAGTTTATACATTCAAAATAATCATTTATAAATAGAATATGGAATAGAAATTGCTACACATAAACAAAAAAGCCATGCTTGCCAAAATAATCTAACAAAACATACATATACAAACTCAGAGATAAGAACCTACAACCCCCCTCTCTCTGCTAATTAAGCATGCCCCTTCTCTTAACTTTGACCTGAAACAGTCGTAGAATAGTAAGTATGAGAAAACCATGGCTCACTAGGCTATACTAAACTTATCTAAATTCTTAATAATACACAAATAACATCACATGAATAAAAACAATAAAGTAGACTATATTTACATAATATTAATAAGATTCTTCAAAATAATACTCTTATTAATTGCTCTATATACAGATGAATATATATATTTAGATTCAATGTTAGCTCAGAATAATTAAAATTCACAATTTTCAAATATAATAGAAATAAATACAATAAAAATATCACATCAAATAACATATAATAGAAATTTAAACACATCACATCAACTACTTAAAATAGATCACATTCATCCACTTTAGGTAATTATACCTCCCAATAGATATAGAATTTAGACCCTTATGACTCCTTATGTTAACACATTAGATAATAGGCTCTTATGACAACCAATGCCTTGCATTATAGATGTTTATAATTTAAGACCCTTATAACTCTAATACAAATATCTGATTCAAAATTTTAGGCCCTTATGGCTCCTAGCACACAACACATCATAACTCCAAGTCATTCATCAATAGTTCTCCACATCACATATTTCAAATATATAAATATAAATATTATATTTTAAATATAGTAAATAATATCAAACTTATCACAGAATTTCATAGAATGCCATACTAGTAGTAAAATAGATAGCATTTTGATATATACCTATACACAATTTTTTTACATTTTTAAATCACAAACAAATTACCACGCATTGTTCATAATTATGTTTTGAAGCTTTTATTATACTATGACAGTATTTGTTAGTGTTAGAATATTTTTGTGGAATCTTAAAATAGCATAAAATCAAAACTACCAAGTAAAAATTAATAGATAATATATCAAAATATATAGAATATCATAATCTATAACATATCAAATAATACATGGTGAAGATTTATCGGATGTCGGAATATATTTACTTTTATGTTGAAATTTATTAAAAAAAAGAAGTCGCCTGACTACCCATCCCTGCTGGACTGCCCGGCTGTCCGCCTACCTCCCACTGCCCTCCTACGTTGCTCGCCCGCGCTAGCTTGCCCGACTGCTGCCCGCTGCCCTCCCACGCTAGCCTGCTCGGCTACCTTGCATTGCCCTGCTACCATTGACCCTTCTCCCATGGGATTCAAATTCATACCAAAAGAAACATCAAACACCCAACCATTTTGATGGGAAGGAAAATGCGTCAAAAATTTTACTCTTTTATATTTAAACTATAATAATTTGAAATTTGAAATTTAAAACTTATTTAATTAAAATATTAAAATTAATAATTAATTAAAATAAATTAGTAAATTAATAATTAATTAACATAAGTTATTAAATTAATAGTTATTTAAAATAAATTATTAAATTTATACTTAATTAAAATAAAGTTTTAAACTATATAGAAAAAAATGTGAAATTAATAATCAAGTTAAAAATAAAAATTAAAATATATAATAAATTTAAAATGGAAATGGAAATTAAAAAATTAATTAAAATTAAGTATTAAAATTAGAAAATTAATTAAAATAACATATTAACTTAATAATTAATTAAAATAAACTATTAGAATTACTAATTACTGAAAATAAAATTTTAAAATAATTAAATCATTTTTTGTTAAATCATTCTAAATAGTTAAATTTTAAATTTGTTAGAAAAGCCACCAGAAAATTTGTTGGAAAATTCTGATGGAAAGAATTTTGCTAGAAATTTCCATCAAAAAAGTTATCTCATTGTATTCCATCGTAAAACTGTCGAAAAGTTGACTACCGAAAAACTTAGTCGGTAATGGATGATTTTTCTGTAGTGATTAAATCTATTACATATCAAAAGTTACGCGGTAAAAGCACGAAATCAAGATATAATACAATTTTTGGAATATTTAGGATAGATAAATCTGTAGAAATCAAAATCATCAAAAATAAAAATTAGAGAATAATTGCTTACACCGAGTAGAATAATTTCTATAAAAGGAATGGCGGACAAGAAAGCCCTGATGGATCTCCACATTCCTCTATCTCTCTCCTCGTTTCTCTCATCCCTTCCCCTTCCTCTTTAGTTTCTTCTTGGCCAAGGTAAGCGAGAGTAAGGTGATGGTAGAGGAATGGCGAGGATTTTAGAGAAAAAAATATTAAAAAATGTTCTTAGTGGCCTAATATCACAGCACTTAGACCTAACGCCACAGCGTTGCATGTTGATTTCAGAGTTACTATATAACAGAGACATAAGTACTGCATCGATATTTTTTGGTGCTGTTGTACTCTCATGCATAGCGGCGTAGTGCTGCCTAGCACAACACTGTTGTGCTCCAATTCATACAGAAATTCTAGATTTTTATATTTTTCATTTTAAAATATTTTCATATCTTTGGGTTATTACATACAAAATAATTACTCTATTAAAATTTTGAGAGTGGGAAATTGAGCACCCTTAATTAAGCATAGGCCCGCCCATTGATTATTGACAATAATGTAGATAATAGTACAATCACAAACAAGCATGATCAAATAAGAATTTTGTAGGACAACATAATCAAAATATATATAACACAAAAATTCTATAAACCAATTTGTAAATTTATCCATATTATACTATGCATGTTCTCTAAATTAAATCACAAATGCATATATATATATATATATATATATATATATATATATAATGAAAGAAAGAATGTAAATCATATTTGATTATTCTCCTGTCTTATTTTCCCACTTTATTCTCCTGCCGTATTTGGCCACTTCTCAACTCTAGAATGATGACAGAAAGTTATTTCAACCTCCCTTCTTGAGATGGGATAGATTAACTTTTAGCTGGCTAGACATCCACCATCTCTCCTAATTCATCTTCAGAAATAGGGGTGCTCAGTTTTTTCTTTATAATCATGATTATGATAAGTTGGTGAAAGAATGTATAATAGACCTATAAAAGCCTCCTTCATTAAATCTATATAACAACATAAGATGGACATATATATATATATATATATATATATATATATATATATATATATATATTCAAGAGCCATGGAAGAAAATATTTTCTTACGTGCACCTCATTGCTAGGGCTGTCAAAATGGGTTTTTGGGTCGTGTTTGAGTCCAATCCAAAATTGACCCACCTTTAACTAACTTAATACGAACATGACCTAATTAGCTAAATGGGTCACAAAACTAGAGCCGAACCTGACCCACCTTTAGCTTGATTCGATAATACTCGATCCACTGACCCAGTTGGGCGCGACTGTACAAGTGAGTACGCTAGCTAGCGAGCCTGAGGATAAGTATGACGGATAGACCGCGATGATGATTCATGACCGCTATGGACAAGCATGGCGGCGGAAGAGTGGATGATCATGAGAGGGATGAGTGTGACTACTTGATGAACGAGTTAGTTTTGGGTTACTTTTGTGTTTTCAGGTTGTCTCAAACCCAACATGAAATTACAATCAGGTCAGAATATGAAACGGGAACCTAACCCATTATCTAAATGGGTTGACCTAAACCAAAAATTTTTGGGTTAGGTTTAGGTTGAGTTTTCGAGTCATTTCAAATATTGACACCCCTACTCATTACTTCTCCAGCTTAGCCTCCTTAGCACTCTATCACAAAGAAATTCAACAATGTCTTTCCTATTATTGGAATGGCTTAAAAGCCTAGTATTGTAATTATATTGCATATCAAATTATAGTATATTTGTAAAAAGCCAATAATATATGACCTATATATGGAACATGTCATATCATGTTGGATAACAACAAGACATACTCCCAAGATCAATTTGAAAGGAATTTTTTTATATTTTAATTATAATAGATTATAGAGCCATGAAATAACTTCATATGCATACATAAATATATTCATCATTTTTTTAATTCATCTGAAAAAGTTTATACATTCAAAATAATCATTTACAAATAGAATATGGAATAGAAATTGCTACAAATAAACAAAAAAGCCATGCTTGCCAAAATAATCTAATAAAACATACATATACAAACTCAGAGATCAGAACCTACAACCCCCCTCTCTCTGCTAATTAAGCATGCCCTCTCTTAACTTTGACCTGAAACAGTTGTAGAATAGTAAGTATGAGCAAACCATGGCTCACTAAGCTATACTAAAGTTATCTAAATTCTTAATAATACACAAATAACATTACATGAATAAAAATAATAAACAGACTATATTTACATAATATTAATAAGATTCTTCAAAATAATACTCTTATTAATTGCTCCGCATACAGATGAATATATATTTTTAGATTCAATGTTAGCTCAGAATAATTGAAATTCACAATTTTCAAATATAATAGAAATAAATACAATAAAAATATCACATCAAATAACATATAATAGAAATTTAAACACATCACATAAACTGCTTAGAATAGATCCCATTCATCCACCTTAGGTAATTATACCTCCCAATAGATATAGAATTCAGACCCTTATGACTCCTTATGTTAACACATTAGATAATAGGCTCTTATGACAACCAATACCTAGCATCATAGATGTTTTTAATTTAAGACCCTTATAACTCTAATATGAATATCTGATTCAAAATTTTAGGCTCTTATGGCTCCTAGCACACAACACATCATAACTCCGAGTCATTCATCAACACTTCTCCACTTCACATATTTCAAATATATAAATATAAGTATTATATTTTAAATATAGTAAATAATATCAAACTTATCACAGAATTTTATAGAATGCCATACTAGTAGTAAAATAGATAGCATTTTGATATATACTTGTACATAATTTTTTACATTTTTAAATCACAAACAAATTACCATGCATTATTCATAGGTAGTTTTTGAAGCTTTTATTATACTATGACACTATTTGTTAGTGTTAGAATATTTTTGTGGAATCTTAAAATAGCATAAAATCAAAACAACCAAGTAAAAATTAATAAAATAATATATCAAAATATACAGAATATCATAATCTATAACATATAAAATAATACGTGGTGAAGATTTATCGGATGTCAGAATATATTTACTTTTATGTTGAAATTTTAAAAGTTAAACTAGAAAATCCCAAAAATGTAGAATTATAAAAAAATTGAGATAGGTTAATTGTAACCTACCTCAATCTGGATAATTTCTTGAACTTGCTCAACTAACAAAGATGGCCCCAGACTATCCGAATCAAACCATCTCTCTTTAGGATTTTTATTTTTAATCTACTCATATCTAATTTTTAATACTAATTATTCATCTTACAATTTTTAAAAGTTAAATTCATAAAGGTATCACTTATAAATTCAAATTAGGGTAATAGCTCAAATGGATGAATGAGTTAAGTATAAGATTTTCCAACATATGAAGTATATAAAGAGTTCATTCAAACTAGGATTTAAGATTATATTATTATCCTAAATTTTCATAATTTTTTATTATCATTTTTGTAAGAGTTAATTAAATAATCAAAATATAAAAGTAATTATAGGACAATAATAATTTAAGCATAAAAGGAATTTGCTAATATGTAAATAAACCCATAAAAACATATGAGTGATAAAAAGTGCATAAAATATATCTTGAAAACACAAATATAACATAACACTCTTAACATAATACAATTATTGGATAACCAGTGCACATGGCACCTAACATTCAATAATGACTCTCAAAGCCAAAATTTTCAATTAAGTATAATTACACAAGCCAAAATCTCCAAACTCTTCCTTCTCTTCTACAAAATAATAAAGTAGAATAATGAAACACATATACATTTTAAAGAATTCTTCACTCCTTTATCACATAGTTTCAATTTATATCCATTAACTTTGATGGTTGTAAAGTTTTTTGTCTTGTATCCTGATGGCACCATTAAAAAAAATTCTCATAATAGTGAAAGGACCAGTCCGTCTAGATTTGATTTTTTTCATGGCAATACTTTTCTTATAATCAAATAGCAACACCTCTTTCCTAGGAAAGAAATCATATAAGAAAATTCTACCACCATGCATCTTCCTTATTTCTGCCATGTAATTCTTCTTATATTCAAGCAACTCCTCTTTGAATTATTTCAACTTAGTAATAATGACATAATTTTATATGTAGACAAGTGAAAAAGAATCCCCATTCTTGGTAGGATTTTTATTTTGGTTCTTTGGAGAAGAGGATGTATACTTGATTATATCCATCACTTAGACTTTTGATCTCCAAGAGAATAAAATATGATACTCACCCAAGAGTAAGGAAGGATTGAAAAGAGAACTTTCTTCTAATTAGTTTTATAGATTTTAGTAGGAGGGAGGTTTAAAAATTTTGAAATTTTAATCATTAAGGGCCATTCGGGCACTGCGACATTAAAAGGTATGGTGTCGCGACACTCCCTTCTTCTCTCTCAAAGGTTTTTTTTTAAAGAAAATCAAACAAAACCTAATCTAGAGGATAGGGTTGCCTCCTTAAAAGTGCTGAGTTTATAGTCTTCAACTAGAATTTGCCCGAATTTTTCATTTGACTAAGGTGGATGATTTTTATTCTTCAATTAGGTCCCATTTGTATCTCTCTCCTTCTCTTTAGGATTAACATCAGTGTTACTAGGAAGAGATCCAATGGGTCTACTACTCACAAAAATTATAAGCTAACTTCGTTGAGTTTCTAAATTTTTAATTGAAACAGCTCGATTTTGAAATTTAGCTCCTAATTGCATGACTAAATCTTCTATAGGTGTCTTCCTAGCTCCATACTGATTGCTTTGAATAAATTTAGGAAGATAGGCTGGTCTTGGATTATTATTAGCTTGATTTAGATTATTCTAATTTATCCCTTGATTATTTTGACCAAAATTTCATTATTTTTACCATTATTATTTCAATTAAAATTTTGGTGATTCCTCTATCCTGGATTATATGTATTTGAATAGAATTATTTTATCTTCCAATCAAATTTATATATTCAATCTTCGATATCATTTTATTCTATTAAACTTTTATCTTCCAAATGTAAAGATGAATAAGAATTTAAGCATAAAGTGCTCAATTTATTTAATATTACTGCAACTTATGCAATCAAAGTAGATAAATAATCATTTTCATAAACCCCAGCCACTCTCTTAAGATCCACCTTATCAACAGACCACTGAAAATTATTTGTTGTCATTTCTTCAATTAAGTCATAAGCCTCTTCAAAAGGTTTTGACATCAAAGAACATCTAGTTGCAGCATCAATTATAGCTCTAAGGGATCCTATAAATCCATTACAAAATGTCTAAATGATTAACCAATCAGGTAAGGCATGGTGAGGGCACATTTTAAGCATCTCCTTAAATCTTTCCCAACTCTCATAAATTGATTTTTCTTCTAACCGAGTAAAAGAAGTAATGTCATTTCTAAGCTTGGTAGTGTAAGAATATGGGAAATACTTTCCTAAAAATTTGTGAGCCAACTCATTCCATGTGGTATAGAGCCTTGGGGTAAGGAATTTAAGAATATTTTTGCCTTGGTCTTAGAGAAAATGGGAACAAACTAAGTCTAATGGCATCATCACTAGCACCATTATACTTAAATATTGTACAAATTTCTAAAAAACTTGCTAAATATAGGTTTAGGCCTTCAATATTAGTTCCCCTAAATTGTGAATTTTGTACCATTTGAATGATTGCAAGTTTTAATTCAAAATTATTTGCTTGGATGATGGGTCTTTTTATGCTTTGGTGAATTTCATCTAAAAAAGGGTGAAAGTTCATGAGGGGTGTTAAACCCTATAGAACTAGCCCGAGGCTAACAAAGAGAGGGGGGTGGGGGTGGGGGGTGAATTGGTATTTTAAAAATTCTTTAAGCAAAAAGAAAAATATTTTTGAAATATTTTTGAATAATTTAAACACAAACAATTTAAGTAGAGGTAGATAATCAAAATCAGAGATTTTAATCATAGATCAGATCATAAAAAATAAGTAAAAATAAATATGGAACATTAAGTAAAAAGAATACAACATATTTATAGTCGTTCGGTCAAATTTGACCTACGTTCACTCCCCAAAACCTTTTATTTCAGGTATTACACTAATCACTTAGTGTCTCTCCTTGAGCCCCCATAGCAAGGCAAAGAAGCTCTTACAAAATCTTTCCACCGACCCGATGAGGCAGAGAACCATGAATCCTTTTTCACCCTCCTGGTGAAGGAAGAGAACCCGGAATCCTTTTACTTCCTCATGGAGTAGGCAGAGAACCTAGACTTGATACTGATGATTATCTCCCAAAGCCACCAAGGAACTAAGGATGAAGAAGGAAGAAGATGATTGAATCCTTACTTGGAGCAACCTTTGTGAATCCCCTCATAAACTCCACCTCACAAGATCCTCTCTCTCTCTCCTAAACTCTCCATCTTTTTTAAACTCTCTTGGGTTAGAAAAATAGCAAAAGATTTTTTACATCCACAATTAAGAGAGCTTAAATAGGAGGTCTCAAAAGTGCCCTAATTTTTAACTTGCCGATAATATCATCCAGGATAATCTAGCAATCATCCTGTATGATTAGTTTAAATTAGCCCTTCCAGCCAGGACAATCTGGGTTTCCTATATGATTAGAACATAAACTTTATTCTGATCATCCAGGATAATGTAATCATTATCCTGTACAATTAGTTCAAATATATACTTTCATCTAGCAAATAGTTCAGGATATCTAGGAGATAAGTCAGGATGATATATAGAAATATAACTGATCGTCTAGGATGATGTCGTGATTGTCCTATACGATTAGTTCAAAATTAGGCATTATTGTCTAGCATAGAGTTTGGGATGTCAAGGAGACTTAGGAGAAATTATCCAGTATAATTTTGTGATTATCCCAGACGATATGATCGATCAATCTAATCTTAATTACTCTCCTAATCACCTGATCAATTTAGGCATGATTGTATATGAATCATCTAGGATGATCAGGTTCACCCTATATAATTAGTGCAATTTTGTGAGTTTTAAAATCTTGCCTAAATGAGTTTGGCTGCTGCATATTTTAATTTAAGCATATCATCCCTGATGATGGAAGTATCATCCAAGATAACTTTCTTAATTAGGTTTACTTGACCTAGATGCCCTATTTAGGGTTGTAAGATGAACATATCATCTAGGATGATAAAAAATCTTCTTGTATGATTTAATCAAAAAAATTTATTTTCTCTATCTCCCTTTACTCACTCCCTTGAGTGTGTATGTGCAAGGTTACTTAGCTTCAGGATCCATTATATTATAATTGACTCATGAAAGGTAGAAAATGTATTTAAATTAAAATTATAGACATGACTCAGCCTTAGTCTACTCGATCTTGAGCTGGCTTGAGAGTGAGCTTGTGGACCTAAAATGTTAGTATTCAACAAAGAAAATAGATATACAATGAACTTTAGTTATTAGGAGATAGCATAGTAAATAAAAATAATAATATTTGTTATCATCAAAATCATAAGACTTGGTCCCAGATCTGCAATAGTCTCCACTTTTTTGATGATGGCAAACATTATTATTAAAAGCTTTCAAAGGTGTTTTGCTACTCCCTAAACTCCCCCTTACTAAGTTATTTCTTTGAAAAATAGGGGAGGTGATAAAAGAAAAATACATTTTTTATGTAAAAGAAAAAATAGAATAACATAAACCAAACAACTAAGTAGGAACACAACAATAAACACTAAGTAAAAACAAAGGCATATAAGCTTTTACAAACATACCTACTCCCTCTTTTGTCATCACAGAAAGGAGGAACTACAAAACACTAGAAAAGAAAAAGAAGAGTACATTAGAAAAATTGAACAACAATAGAAAAATAATTAATAGTCAAAGGGACTCTGATCAGAAGAAGGCAACTGTGGTGGTGGTGAATAGAAAGGGTGGAGACATGAGAACTACTCATGGAGCTAGTCCATGTGCTGGATGTGCTGCTGCTACTATATCAGGTAGTCATCAAAATGAGCTATGTATTGTTGTTATTATGATGCAAACTCCTCAAAATGATACACATCTTGGGTGTGCTGCTGCTACTGTTATGTGACATAAGACTCAAATATGGCTTCCCACTGATCAAAATATTATGCCAGATGATCGATCGGTGACTGTTGGCAGAGAGGAATATGTTCAGGAATAGCTTCTTCCTCTGCTCCCATAGCCTCCTCATGCTCTAGATGGAGACAGGTGCTGTTAAGGATGTGGAAGGAGCTATTGGTGTAGAAGGAAGGTTGATAATTTGGTGGGTCAAGATACTGAAGGCTGTACTTAGTTTCAAAAACATAGGCAATAATGTGTCCTAAGGCCATATTTGGTTTTCTCTTATGTCTGGGATCCCTAATACTAGTCATGTGTTCAATGTATCTGAATAGAAGATCAGTAGCATTAAATCCCTACAAGCCATTATATAATAAGTGGTGACGGAGAGTAAAGGAGTAATGTGAACACGGTCACCAGCTTTTAGAATTACAGAAGTTCTAAGGACATGTTGGATGGTCCTAGCATCTTTGACTAATAAACTAGAGGCACCGTCATGGTAAGTCACATTGGTGTTTCTAAGATACTGATTAATAGGGATCCAATTGAAATCAATATCTGAAGCCAAGATATGAAGCTTGTCTCTAGTGGTAGAAAGTTTAATAATTTCATAGTAGTCCTGATAAAGTTATTTCTATAGGCCATTTGTTTACATATGATTGAAGTGCAGTGTAGGTAGAGGTAAGTCTAAGGCTGGCAAAGAACTCATACAGAAGTTTATAATTGAAAGGTAATGCGAGGGTCAGAATGAAGGTAAGGGATGTATGGGTGAATAGATCTAATATCGGATAGATCAGTGTTCGGGATTGATTATCTTTGAGGATGTAATCCCTCCAGATTTGTACTGAAGGTAAGCAGCCTAATCAGTTGCCTCAGTGAAGCGAGGGTCTACAGTTCCCCTGGAGGAACTTTTAGTCAGCATCCTAGAATGTTTGCCACTAGCCATAGAGAAGATTTGAGTGCTAGGGATTGAGGAAAGAAGGTTTGAGGTGAGAAAAAAAGCGTGAAATCAACCTATTTATAAAAAGTTGTCCAAATCATCCAGGACGATTATGAGATCATATAGGATGATTTGAAGCAATAATGATGTCCAAGATGATTGGTCAAAAAGGCATTCCTATCATCCAAGATGATCAGATATCATCCAGAATAATTAGATACATACAATCGTCCCAAGGAGTCAGCTAGAATGTTCTTTGACTAGCTGGATCATCCAGGATGAACACGTGTATCATTTAGGATGGTGAGTCATTAAGGATCATACCAACTTTATTGAAATCGGCCAGCCATGTGTGCCACATGGATCGTACAAGATGATAGGGGGATCGTCCAGGATGATCACCAATAATAGGTGTAGATTAGCCATTGGATGGAAAATGAACATTGAATTGATGGTATCGTCCAGGATGATACTATATCATCTAAGATGATGTGAATAATTAATTAAAAATTTTGAGGATGGATAGAGTTGATCGGAAGAGATCCCAAAAATAAAAAATAAGTAAAAAATATAATAGAAAAAGCAATAAAAAGAGTAAAAGGAATTTTAAAAAAAAAATCAATAATCATTCAATAAATGATAAAATTACCTTAAGTTTAAGTTTAAAAACTTAAAAGAAATGAATCGACAATGTTGAAATCTAGAAAAGTTAAAAAATCAATTTTTGTGAACCCTAGCTCTAACTTCTTATAGGTTCAAATTACTTTTAAATAAAAATCTAATTTAGAAGAAAAGAAATTAGATAAGAAAAGTGATTTTTAAAACTTCATTCCAGAAAAATATCTAATAAAATAGTATTACAAAGTAAAGAATAAAAAATTATGATTTTTAATCTCAAGTGTTTAAACATATTAAGTGGCACATGAATTCTTCTAAATTAGTCAATCTCTCCTTTAACCCCCATAGTAAGGTGGAGAAGCCCTAACAAAATCTTTCCACTGACCTGGTGAGGTAGAGAATCTTGAATCCTTTTTCATCCTCTTGGTGAAGACAGAGAACCCAGAATCCTTTTACTCCCTCCTGGAGTAGGTAGAGAACCTGACAATCCTTTTACTCCCTCATGGAGTAGGTAGAGAACCTAGATCTGATGTTGATTCATCTCTCCAGAGCCACCAAGGAACTAAGGATGAAGAAGGAAGAAGATGATCGAATCCTTACTTGGAGTAACCTTTATGAATCCCCTCATAAACTCCCCCTCACAAGATCCTCTCTCTCTCTCCCAAACTCTCCGTCTCCTCTAAGCTCTCTTGGGTTAGAAAAATAGCAAAAGATTTTTTACATCAACAACTAAGAGAACTTAAATAGGAGGCCTCAAAACGTGCCCTAATTTTCAACTTATCGATAATATCATCAAGGATGATCTGGAGATTATCCTGTACGATTAGTTTAAATCAACCCTTCCAGCCAGGAGGATCTGGTTTTCCTGTATGATTAGAAGATAAAGTTTGTTCTGATTGTCCAAGAAGATGTGATCATCATCCTATATGATTAGTTCAAACATACAATTTCATCTAATAGATAGTTTGGAATGTCCAGGAGATAAGTCACGATGATATATAGAAATATAACTGATCATCCAGGATGATGTCATGATCATTCTGTATAATTAGTTTAAAATCAGACATTATCATTATCTAGATAATTTGGGATGTCTAGGAGACTTGGGAGAAATCATCCAGTACGATTTTACGATCGTCCTGGATGATATGGTCGATCAATCTAACCTTAATTACTCTTTTAATCACCTGATCAATTTAGACATGATTGTATATGAATCATTCAGGATCGTCCTATATGATTAGTTCAATTTTATGAGTTTTAAAATCTTGCCTAAATGAGTTTGGTGGCTAGGTATTTTAATTTAAGCATATCATCCAAGACGATGGAAGTATCGTCTAGGATGATTTTCTTAATTAGGTTTACTTGACCCAGATGCCTTAATTAGGGTTGTGAGCTGAATAGATCATCCAGGATGATAAAAAAACATACTATATGATTTGGTCAAAAAAATTTATTTTCTCTATCTCCCTTTACTCACTCCCTTGAGTGTGTGTGTGCAAGATTACTTAGCTTCAGGATCAACCATATTATAATTGACTCAAGAAAGATAAAAAATGTATTTAAATTAAAATTACAGACTTGACTCAGTCTTAGTTTACTCGATCCTGAGCTGGCTTTAAAGTGAGCTTATGGGCCTAAAATGTTAGTATTCAGCAGAGAAAATAAATATGCAATGAATTTTAATTATTAGGAGATAACATAGTAAATAAAAACAGTAATGTTTATTAACATCAAAAACATAAGACTTGGGCCCTGATCTGCAACAAAGGGTTTGCAAAATCCTTTAGAGGTCTAGAATGATCTAAGTTTTGAATAGGATTAGCCATTTTAAAAAATTTTTTGGTGGTTCTAATTTTAGGAAGGGTTCTCTTATTTTCTGAATCAAAATTTAAACGTGCCTCCTATCTATGTCCTATAAGCATACAACTATATATATGAAATCAATAAATTAAAGTAAAAGAATAAAAAAATATAGTAGGACTAATTATGAAATTAATTTAATAATATAATAACTTTATAATTAAAATAAAAATTTCCCCGACAACAACACCAAAAACATGATGGGGGTGGTGGAGTAACCTAAATAATTATGAAAATAATTTAGGGCTCTATATATGCAAGTATACATGACAAATCAAGTAATTCAGTGATATAGTAGATTATTGATCCTGTGAGGAAGAATATTTTCTTGTAAATATTAGTATTGTCTACTTTAACTACAACAATTATCCTATTCAACAAAAATAAGTTTTTAGTGAAGATTCAATTACTTAATTTAAAATAAGAAATAATTAAATGAAACACTAATTAGATAACTTATTTTAGATTGATGGAATGTAAATATAATATATTTCTTAATGATTCTCTTTTATGTTGATATTATTTAGAGCATATGCATCACCAACTACTAAGTCAAGCGTGAAGAGATAAATGATAGATTAAACTCTTCGAACCTCAATACCACTCTAAACTCCCATAGTCTATCATCCAATAAAAATCTTAAAAGAGTAAGTAAAGCGTGTACTATTAAAATCCCCTCATGATAATTCAGCTCTATAAATCTGATATATGATAAGCACTATGCATCATACTAATCCAACATACCTAGTTGTTCCTACTCTCCTATTCTTTGGCTTCATATTACACCTGATATTAACTACATATATGGCCACTATCTTTATTGAATGAAGACCTGGTATATTGAAAATATCATTAAATTATTGATGAGGAGAACTTAATAGACTCCATGTTATATTTACACTATTAATCTAAAACTAGAGAATTTAGCCCAACATGAAGAATAAGTGAAGCATATTTATTTTCATTAATTATACAAAAGAAAGAAAGTAAAAAAGAAAAGATATCACTAGATGGGTTTAATAATTTCCTGTACTCTCCTCCTGGAACTTTAGAATTTTTTCCACAAGCACAAGCCAAACACTCTAATGAAATGTATCTTATACTTCTCTAAAATCCCTCAGTTATCACTCCTATGGAAAAATCAGAGAAGCACTATAAAGACTAAAATTAAACAAGTAATTGAACTCTTCTACTAACATTACAAATAAACTATTTATAGAAAAATATAGAAAATGGATTCTGGTGCCATGGCATTTGAGACACTTATGCTGTGGTGCCCATAAAATACACTAACACTTCAATGCTGAAAGGTTTCCTTCACTATGATGTTTGTTAATACAAATCCATTATTTAATGAATCAATGCATCACTTTGCTGGTAGTCATGGCCTGAATAGTTAAAATTATAGCATCGTGGCGCTGCTAACGGTTGTGGACTGCGACGTCCATGTGGCACTCTCTTGACTTAGTAGCATTGGAATTTGGTAATGCAGTACTATATAGATAGAGATTAGGCTTTGCGGCACTAACTCCTCTGACGCTATGACATTGGGATAGTTGGATCAGCTTTACGGCGTTAACCCCTCTGACATAGCAGTGCTGTAAAATAGAGAATAAGCACTGCTATGCCCATATTTGGGTGCTCTGATGGTATCAATGTTGGCGGCATGGCTGTATTATGTCCGATGACCTGGTGCTCTACCATAATTTTAAAATTTTACTCCTTTCATGTGTTTTCATGCACAAACATAACTAAAATAATACGTTTTCATTGACAAATTAATACATAAAATATAACATTATTTACACTTATTATCACACTCCATGTTTTATATTAGAAGAATTACATCTTTCTTTCATTTTAATCATTTAATTAGAGCTTACAAATAAATCATTTTAAGAAATATGATTATATTTTTGTACTTGGAGCCTCATATTATAGGATCTTTACCCTTTTCTGAAAATATATAAAATCACATAATGAGTGCATAATCCAACAAGTAACTAAAATCTTACAATTGAAATCAATGCAAGATGAATGAGAATAATATGCTATAAATTATATTAAGAAATATATGCATCAATATCTATATTAATTATTTATATCAATTTATATTTCTATATTTCATCACATCTCAATCCATTATATCATCAATCAATCATAATATCAGTAATAATCAATAATATTAATGCCAGTAATAAGAGCAGTATCATGATCAATAATATTAAATAGTGTTAATAATAGAAAACATTATTAGTGTTAGTCACAATATCAGTACAGTGTTCGTAATAGTGTCGGTATCAGTATTCAGATATTCAATGAGTGTATCTTAAGAGTATCATGCTCTTGCACTTATGACTCCCAATCAATCTCCCCTCATAATTTTCAATCAATATACTCCTTATAACTTCTATTGAATAACATGAATTAGTCACCCTGACTCCTTATAACTCTTAATTAATCTCTAGCTCCTTATGACTCCTAATCAGTGAATCATGTGGATCAGTAAGGTATCATATGGAGTTATCATATCATAAATCTAATATCATTCAGTACTTCATTTAAAATGTAATAAAACTATATCAAATCATTTAGAAAGATCAAATCTAAAGCATATCCAAATTTGTACAATGAGAGCTTATGAAATCAGGAGATAATGCTTTTTTGACAGATTTAAAAGAGGTAAAATTCATAGAAATTAAAGTTATTGAAAATGTAAGTAAGAGATTAGTCACTTGCAATGAATAAAAAAAATCTATAATAGGAATGGCTGATAAATATGATCCAAAAACCTTTCCCTATTATCTCTTCTTCCTCTCTTTCATTTTCTTCCTGGCCAAGCAACCAAGTGAGGGAGTCGGTGGGGTGAGGCTAGGATATATATATATATATATATATATATATATATATATATATATATATATATATATATATATATATATACGACTCATAGCCTAACACCGTAGCGCTCATCAAATCTATGCCAAAGCGCTCTACTTCAAAATTTTCATGTTTTTCAAATAAATTTATTTCAAATATTTGAGTTATTATACTTATTTTCATCTTTGACCCTTATAATATCCCCTCTCATAGCATCCTACCCTTGAGATATCTAAAAAAATCTTCATCTTCACCTATGAGAACCATTTCAGTTAAGACAACATTATGAATGTTATGGTTAAGGAGGACCCCATCAACAAAAAAGCACAGCCCAAGTTTCTATAAATTATTTATATCAATGCACATCATAAAAGCATTTTTAAAGTTTATGCTCTTAAAATTCTTATTCCCATCAAAATAGCTCTCAAATAACCAGCCACTTTTTATAATTCTTTGAAACTTGGCATCATCTTGAACACTTAAAAATTCAACAGAGTCACTACAACGAGTCAGCAAATTATAAAGGCCATTTTTTCCCCTCGAATATTGCATATAATGGAGTTTGATCTTTCTCCATCCTCAATAATAATTAATAAATGAAGGTATTATAGAACTACATTTTAGGAACTTTGGAGAAGTACCCAAATGGAGATCTTCAACCTCGATGAGGTCATTAGTCTTAAATTTCTTAATTAGCTTCTACAAAACCCCCTTGGTTATATATGTGACCCGAGATGATAAAAGCTTATGAACTGCTAGGATTAGCTCAAACATGTACTTACATAGTAGAACAACTCAAATCAGTAAATCTTAAAATATCTTGAAACTTATTTCGTGATATTTAAATCAACTTCAATGCATTATAGTCACATTCAAACTTATTCAAATACTACATCAAAGCTATGTTTGACTCTTAATCAAACCTATTTAAGGTCATTCAAATATAGTTTTAATCAATAATTTGAAGAAGTTTGAACAAGACTAAAATGTCCCAATCAATTTTAAAACATGATTAAATAAATTTTGATCATATTTCAAAGATTATTGAGATTGTTGATTGGTGATTTAATCATAATTCTAAAGAAACATTATGGTTGGAATATAGCTGTAAAATGATAACTAGCATGATATTGAAGTCTAACGACTAATATAGTTTTAGGGTTTAAAGTGTGAAGCTTGGTTTTAACACTTAAAGGCAAACAAAAAGATAATAATCACCTTTGAATAAAATGAGTAGGGAGAGATTGTTACCATGATTTTTTTCGATGACATTATAATAATTTCAAATTTAATTTTCCTAATTTCAAAAAAATTAGCTAAGTGAGCATTGTAGCCCTAAGCTTGGGGCACTACAGCGCTAAGCTCTTAGATTATAAGGTAGTGCTGCAATATTGGGTTTGTAGCATTACGACACAAGGTCTAAAATTTTATTTTCTTAATAAAAAATATTTAAAACCATTGTGTTAAATCCCTAAGCTTTCTCTCCCTCCCCTCCATTCCTTCCTTAATCAAGTGAGAGAAGAGAGAAGGGAAGAGAAAAGAAGAGAGGGAGAGGGGAAAAATTGAAGCGGGAAAGTAGGGATCGAGGAAAATATTTTCCGTCACTGCCATGATGAAAATATGTTTAGATTGTGATAGGTAACCCTAACCTTATCTCTATTTTCAATAATTTTATATTTTGCATTTTTTCCTTTCCCCTAAATTGATTAAATTATAATATATCTTATTTTAGTGATTTTCCATGACATAACTTTTGATATGTGGTAGATATTTTTACCCTAAGCTTTTTTACTGGTTATATTAAAATTTCACTAGTTGGTTTTGTTTATATGCAATTTTATTTTAAATGAGAAGTAAAACATTGAGTGTAAAATGAATAAGAGTTAAAATATTGTATTTGGGTGTAAAATATATGATAAGCGTACACTTATTATTCATTTATTAAAATAAATATTTTTGGAATAATATAGGCATGGTGATGAGTATAATGATAGTTTCATTTGGTATATATGATGCATGCTATTCTACTTCCTATGATGTAAAATATGTGTAAAATCAAGAAAGGCTGGCTAGTAATAATTAACTTATTTAGGTTGACTGAAGACATGTTGCCCTATATAGAAGGGTGGGCCGACATGCTTTCTTTTAAACAAGATTTGTGATGTAATTTTAAGTGATATGAAAAGAGAGATATAAGGAGATTGACTAATATAATATGATACGCCAACGGGCAGGAAGTAACATATTCTTATATGAAAGCCACCTGATTTATGATATGTGATATGAGATTGATTCCTGGAAACAACACTGATATGATCGGGAGTGATTCATGTAGGATTAGCCTATATGTCTGGATATAGGGAAAAGTACCATAGGTACTCAGATGTCCTATCTTTCTTACATTATTTGCATGTATATGACATCAGCATATATTATAAATTATATAAGTGATATGATATAATATGATAGGCACATAATATAAAACATGATTGATATAGACACATGATATGATTGATAAGATTAATACAAAGGCATACAATGCATATGAATTACATGTTATAAATGATACACTATACCATATACACTAAATTGGATATCATTGAAAGTTCAAATGAGGTGATTAAACCTTATTGAACTGCCCTAGACACCTTAAGAGGTGGGGGGGGGGGGGGGGGTGAATTGGTTATTTAAAAATTCTCTTAAAGAAACCCTTTTTATTTTTTTAATCTAAATACAAACACAAGAAGAAGAACTTTATAAAAATAATGTAATGTTACTCCTATTATTTTTGTAACAAAAATAAATGAAAAAATATTTTTCTTCATTTTATTTTTTCAATTTTTATTTTCTTCTTTTAATAATAATCAACACAATCAAAGCTTGATAATCAAAACACAGAGTTGCAGGAATAATAAATTTGTAAGAAATTAAAATACAGGAAAAATTAAAGTGCATAAATAAAGAATGAATTAACCATATTTAATAGTGGTTTAGTTAAACAATGACTTATGTCCACTCTTTGGGTCCTCCTCTCTAGGTATTGTACTAAGAATTTTAGTATCTCTCATTTAGCACTCACAATAAGGCCGAGAAGCCCTTACATAATCTCTTCCAGCGACCAAGTGTGGTAGAGTATTGGAAGCTTTTCCACCCTCTTGGTGAAGGCAGTAAACCTGGAAGCTTTTTCACCATCTTGGTTAAGGCAATAAGCTTGGAATTCATTTTCACCCTCCTAGTGAAGGTAGAGAACTTGGGATCCTTTCTTAACCTCCTTGTGAAGATAAGGAACCTAGACTTTTAGCCTTAAAGCCTTTTTCCCTAGAGCTACCTAAGAGACCAATAAAAACACCTAGAGCAAACAAGGTAGAAGCTTGCCTAGAGTAACTGCATGAAGCTTCTCACACTACTTCTCCCTCTCACATAACGTCTCTTCTCCCTTTACAAGCTCTTAGACCTTACAAAGTTCTCCTATAGAATTCCTTCAACAACTAAAAGTCATTTCAAAGGACTAACAGAAAGGTTTTTATACAAGGCTTAAAAAAACCCTAAACTTTTAATTTTATCGCTTCTGATAATACAGTATGATTGGGGATTGTATAGTACAATTATCTCAATTTATCTAGTAAGTATTGTATGATAAGTAGGGCTCATGTGATATTAGTTCAATTTTTTGATTCAACCATCCAATACGAGTTCAAAATTGTACAGTACAATTAGTTTAATCAAATAGAATTTATGATCAGGGGTGATTAAATTTCATTTTGAGAGGAAATTGGGGCATATAGTATGATTGAAGACATCGTATAATCTGATCTTGATAATCCATTAATACTGATTCAATTACCTAATCACATGATTTAAATAGGCAAGATTTATTATGATCAGATAGTACGATGGGTATCATAAACTATGATTAGGTTATATTTTGAATTTTAAAATATTGCCTTATTTATGATTGGCCGCAGGAATCTTGATTTATACTAATAGTCCTGTATGATGTACCTGAAATGTTAGTGTACATAAAATAAATATCCAATAATAATATCAGGTGAACTAAAGTAGAAACCTAATAATGTTTGCAATCAACAAAATCATAAGCTCAGGATCATAGTTTATAATAATCTTTTCCTTTTTGATGATGACAAATATTATTAGTTAAATGTATAAGTTAATTTTATTGTCTCATAATTTACCCCTTATTAAATGAATTTTTGTAAAAATTGGGAGATATTTTTTTTTTAATTTTTTTTTCACTTTTTTAATATTAATTTTATAAAAATATAACAAAATAAATTAAAAAGAGCTAAACACATATTTTATAAATAACAAAGACACATTCTGCCAACATTCTACTCCCCCTTTTGACATTACCAAAAGGGAGAAAATAAAGGATAATAAAAAATAAACTAATAGAAAATGACAAGAACCACACAACATCACTCTGAAGTTGTAGATACCCTAATCAGGCGGTGGTGGTCGTGATGGTTGGAAGTATTGTTGAAGAGTAGAAATTTTATCACTAAACTAGGCTCGATTATCCTCTCACTACTAGTGTTACTACTAGACTAGTTCATGCTACTGGTGAAGCCACTCATAGTACTGACTAGTCTCTTGATAATGGGTGCTTCTTGCATCTCCAATCTGTTGAGTCGCTCCACTATAAAGTCATAGTCATGAGTAGGGGCTGGTGCTAGAGCTGGTGCTAGAGCTACCCCTACCTTTTCTGGCTCAAGATCTACAATATATTATCAAATAGTGGCATCTATCACTATGGAGGATGTGAATGAAGTTGTTGGAGTAGAAGAATGGAAGGTGATCAGGTGGTGCAAGATATTATAGGTTATATTTGGATTCTAAGATATAAGCTATTACGTGACCTATGGCTAAATTTTTATTACATTTATTCTTGGGTCGTGAATGCTTGTCAAATTTTCAATGTAGAAGATAACCAAGTTTATTGCATTGAAGATAGTTTTAGACATGTTGAAATAGGTGATTAGGGATAGAAGAGGTGTGATATTTACCTTATTACCTGCTTTTGGAATGATTGTGTTACAAAGGATATGTTGGATTATGCGGGCATCTTGAATAAGGGTGCAGACTAAAGGAGCGTGATTATTTAGTGGAGTATCCCTTAGATATATATTTTCTTGAGTCTAGTCATTGTCAGGAAGAAAGGCAATGGATTGTGCTTTAAGGTTAATACTGAAGAGATGCAGAATCTGGTCAAAATCTTCATAGGTGATTTCTACAGGTCTCTTACAGACAAAAGGTTGAAGGCATGTCCCTTCATTATTGACTTTGAGATTCACAAAGAGTTCAAAAAGTGATTCAGAGTTGAATGCAAAAGCTAAGATAATAATTAAGTGGAGTGTAGTGCCAATAAACAAATTTAAAACCTGAAAGTTTAGGACCTCCTGATTGATGATTTTGGAGGGAGTTATCCTGAAATCCTTATACCATTGGTAGGCATCTTGTTTGGTTGCTTTATGAAATCTAGGGTCTACTGGACATCTAAAAGATCTGCCTACTAGAGCCTAAGAAAACTTTCCTCTGGCCATTCAAGAATTAAGAACATGAGTCTAGGAGAGAAAAAAAAAAGGAATTGTGTTGTGATTAAAAGTATTAGACTTCGCTCTCCTTAAATAGATTTCAGGGCAATCATACAATACAATCTTGATCATATAATATGATCTGAAGAAGTTAATTCATCTAGGCTGATTAGTCCAAAAGGTTGGTCCAATCATGCAGTATGATCAAAATCATAGTGGATGATCTTCATTAAATCCATCATCCTGAGGAGTCAGCCTATATGATCTTTGACTAATGAATATTACAGCATAAGTAGGTGTTCATATAGGATGGTTTGGAATTAATATCGTATTGGGCGAATTGATTTCATCCAATATATAATGACATGTGAATCGTACAGTACAAATTAGGTGGTCATATAATATGATTGTTAATTATTGGTCAGATATGGATCGTTGATTTCATGAGCAGTGAGGATGTGCAAATATGTGAAGATTATATAGTATGAATTAGGTTCGTACTATACGATATAAGAAATTTTTTTTATTTTTATTTTTTTATTTTTTAAAATAGATAGGTGTGTGAAGATCAAGGAACTTATACTATCTAGAGTTAGCAAACATACAAATAAAATGAATAATAAAAAAATTAAATAAAAAATGAAATAAAAATGGAAACACATAAAAATATATTAAGACCACGTTGTTGATTTTGTTCTTCCCTAAATTAACATGAATATTATTGACACCTAGTTTAGTCCTTAATGTACTGAAGTCATAGTTTAAAGGCTTGGTGAAAATGTTTGTCAGTTAATTTTTAGTGGCTACATGTTGCAGTTCTATATCTCCCTTAGCTACTTAATCTTTAATGAAATGATGTCTAATATATATATACTTCATGTGGGAGTGTTGAATTAGATTTTTTGAAATGCAAATGACATTAGTGTTATCATACATGATAGGAATGGTGCCTACAAATAATCCAAGGTCTAGGATGTGTTTCTTCAACCATAAGACTTGAGCAACATAGATTCCTACAACTATGTATTCCGCCTTAGCTATGGATTAGGCTATTGAATTTTGCTTCTTACTAGACCAAGACACTAATGGTTTTCCAATGAAGTGATAGGTTCTAGAGGTACTTTTTCTATCTACCTTGCACCCTGCAAAGTCTGAGTCAGAATACCCTATGATTTCAAATGATGAGTTATGTCTAGGATATCTGATACCTAAGTTTTGGGTGCCTAAAGATATCTAAGAATTCTCTTAACTGCAGTCATATGAGATTCCTTTGGATCAGCTTGGAATCTAACATAAAGATATACACTAAATATGATATTATGTCTGCTAGTAATCAAACATAGAAGTGGTCTGATTAGATGATCCATAGATTTTTCATTTAGATCCTATATAGTTGAATGTTAGAGCTCATGGGTATATTTATTGCCTTAGTACCTTCCATTTCATACTTCTTTAGAGCCTTCTTTGCATGTTAGATTTAACTAACGAAGGTTCTATCATCTCTTTGCTGTAAGCTCCCCCATCATACTCATCTCAAATTCTTTACTCATAGTTTATGAAAATTCATCACAAATATTTTCATTTATAGATCTAAATAATATATCATCAACATAAATTTGAACAATGAGCAAATCATCTCAAATTTTCTTTAGGAGTAGGGTGGTATCCTACACTACCCTTAACAAACAATCTATCTAGGAGAAATATGGTAAGACTCCCATACCAAACTCTAGGAGCTTACATCAGTCCATATAATACCTTTTTTAATTTATAAACATGATTGGGAAAGGTTGAACTTTCAAATATAAGGGGTTGTTCTATATAAAAATATTCCTTAATTACCCAATTTAGAAAGGCACTTTTAACATCCATATAATATAGATTGAAGCCTATAAAACATGTAAATGCTAATAAAACTCTAAAAGCTTCTAACCTTGCTATAGGGGCAAAAGTCTCCTCAAAATCAATACCTTCAATCGATTGTACCCCTTAGCTATTAACCTAGCCTTATTACTAATCACTACTATAGTGTCATTCATCTTATTCTTGAACATCCATTTAGTTCTTATAACACTCTTATCCTTAGGTCTACTCACCAACTCCCATATATCATTCCTAACAAATTGGTTCAACTCTTCTTGCATATCTAGGATAAAAAATTTATTAAATAAGGCTGGATCTATACTAGTGGGTTCTACCATAGAGATGAATGTAGAATGACTAATCTCCTTCCTAATTCTATGCCTAGTTTTGACTCCTATAGATGGATCTCCTAAGATGAGTTCTCTAGAATAATTAGATGAATATCTCCATTCTCTAAGCAATGGCTCCTGAGGTTCTTCTCTATTTCTTAGATCAATAGATTCTACTCCCTGTGTAACCTTTACCTCTTCTTCTTCTTCTAACCTATGCTCCCCAAATCTATTAGATTTATTAAATAGTATATGAGTTAACTACTCCATAACTAAGTTTCTCTTTTTAAAGATTCTATATGCTTTACCTATAATGGAGTAACCTAAGAAGACTCCTTCATCAGACTTGGGATTAAATTTACCTAGAGGAGATTTTTATTAATAAAAATGAAATATTTACACCTAAAGACATGAAGATGTGAAAGATTAGGTGTTCTTTCCTTAAGTAGCTCATAGAGTATCTTATTAAGTTTGGATCTAATATTAACCCTATTTAGAACATACCAAGCAGTATTCACTAGGGATAGAAATATCTAAGGAGAGAATATTGAACAAACATAACCCTAGTAGCTTCTATTAAAGTTTTATTATTTCTTTCAGCTGTCCCATTTTGCTCAGGGGTCCTAAGGATAGAAAAATTATATTTTATTCCTAGCTCCTTATAATATAATTTAAACTTATCATTTTCAAATTCTCCACTATAATCTAATGAATAGTAGATATTTCACATCCTAATTTTCTTTGAATTCAAGTGGAGAATATTCTAAATTCCTCAAAAAATTCACTTTTATGAGATAAGAATCTAACATAAATGAATCTAGAGAAATTATTAACAATTACATATCAATATGCTTTCCTTCCTAAGCTGGTTATATTAACAGGCCTAAACAAGTCCATATATAGGATTTCTAGTGTCCTACAGGTTATGATGTCCTTAATGGAATGAAATGATGATTTGGATTATTTTCCTAGTTGGTAGGTGATGGGGGCGGTGGAGTAATCTAAAAAATTATAAAAGTAATTTAGGGCTCCATCAATCCCTAAAACATGCTTAGGTTTTATTTGATATAAAAATTATAAAAATTCCACTTTATATGCAAAAGTATATGTGCCGAATTAAATAATATAGTGATAGTATAGAGTATCGATCCCACGAGGAAGAATGTTTATGTGTAAATACTAGTACTATCTACTATAATTATAATAATTATCCTTCTCAATAAAAATAAGTTTTGTTGGAGATTCAATTACTTAATTTAAAATAAAAAATTAATTGAAATACTATTTGGATAAAATATTTTATATTTTGGATTGATGAATTATAAATACAATATGTTTCCTACTGATTCTCATTTTTATTGATGCTATTTAGATTATATGCATTATCGATCGCTCAGCCAAACATGAAGAGATAAATGACAGATTAAACCTTCAAACATCATTACCACTCTAAACTCCCATAGTCTGTCACCTATGAAAATCTTAGATTAGTAAGTAAAGCATGTACTATTAAAACCTCCTCATTATAATTCATCATTATAAATTTGGTATATGTCAACCACTATGCTTATGCTTGTATCATACTAATCCAATATATGTGGTTGTGCCTACTTTCCTATTCCTAGGCTCCATATTATACCTGATATTAACTACACATATGGCCACTATGTGAATTAAATGAAGACTTGGTATTTTGAAAATACCATTACATTATTGATGAAGATATTTCATTATTACTCTACATTCCTTTACATAATTTATCCAAAACTAGAGAATTTAGCCAGACATAAAGAACAAGTAAAGAAAACTCATTTTCATTAATGCATAAAAGAAAGAAAGTATAAAAGAAAAGATATCACTAGATGGGTTCAATGATCACCTCTATACTTCTCCTTGAACTTACAGAATTGCTTCCATAAATATTGACCAACACTCTTAGGAATTGGATCTAGTACTCCCTAAATTTTCTTAGTTATCACTCCTAAGAAAATTATAGAGAAGCCATGTGAAGACTTAAATTAACTAAGTGATTGAATTATCTTATTAAAATTGGAAATGAACTATTTATAGAAAAAATATAAAAAATGGACTCTTGCACCACAATGCTCTAGTAATTTGCACCGCTATGCCCAAAAAATGAACTAATACTGTAGC